>JZKD02S1755660.1:541938-579648 GCA_000966675.3 Picea glauca
CTCTCTCTCTCTCTCTCTCTCTCTCTCTCTCTCTCTCTCTCTCTCTCTCTCTCTCTCTCTCTCTCTCTCTCTTCTCCAACTGCAGCTCTGAAACTTGCTCCTCAATGAACAAGTGAGTGTGTGTCTAAATGAGGTGCTAACCTCCTTATTTATACAACTATGGCACATGTGGAGGTGTCTTTTCACTCACAGGGCCGACTTCTCAATCTGGGCGGTTATAACCACCTTTAATATATTTTGGGGCCTCTTTAATATATTCTAGGGCCGAATTCTTATTCTTCCTATTACAATTATTTTTTGACCAATCCGCAAAAGGGGATTTTGTCTTTACAATAACCGACATTATCAATCCACAATAGGGGATTGATCTAATGAATAATACAACAATAATAATTAGAGTACAATTTGTAGTTACATTGTTTCAACACTTCCCCTTAACAAGAAGGGTATTCTATAACAACATCAGAAGAGAGAGAGGACAACATCATCAACAACATCAGGTGGGTGAGAGGACATCATCATCAATATCATCTTGGAACACCGACTGGCATATTTATAAATCATTAGAAGTTTTTCTCATCATCAACACAACACAGAGGTTGGAGCATCATCAACACAACATGGAGTTGGAGTAGCATCATCATCCTCATCGGTATGAGGCTAAGGTAACATCATCATCATATTCAACATTAAAGCTGAAATAATATCATCATCATCATTTTCAGCAAGGACTCAGGAGCTGAAGTGGCATCATCATCATCATCTTTAGTAAGAGGTTGAAGTGGCATCATCATCATCTTCTTCAGCAAGAGGCTGAAGTGGCATCATCATCATCAACTACATCAACATGAATTAGTATAACACTAATACATCCTCATCATCAATAACAACACAAGGTTAATACAACATCAAAAGAAACAATATCACAGCACAAAGGCTGGAAACACATCATCACAGCACGAGGCTGGAAACACAACACGAGGATGGAAACACATCACAACAATTAAGCTGGCACATCATCATAGCAATTAAGCTGGCACATCATCACAACAATTAATATGGCACACCAAACATCAATTAATATAGAAAACACCACACAACAATTAAGCTAGAAAACACCACACAACAATTAAGTTGGAAACACCACAACAATTAAGTTGGAATCACAACACAACAATTAAGCAGGAAACACCACAACAATTAAGATGGAATCACAACACAACAATTAAGTTGGAATCACCATACTAGATTGGATTTACTTCACACCCATTAAGATGGAAGAACAGTACTAGGTTGTCTTTATGTCATGGAAATTAAGCTGGAAGCACAGTACTCCACTTGTTTTTTGTCACAACATTTAAGCTGGAAGCACGATACTAGACTGGATTTACGTCACAACAATTAAGCTAGAAGCACAGTACTAGGCATATCTTAGCACAACAACTAGACTCACTTTACATCACAACGATTAAGCTTGAAGCAAAGTACTAGGCATATCTCAACACAACAACTAGACTGGCTTTACGTCACAACAATTAAGCTGGAAGCACAGTACTAGACATATCTCAACACAACAACTAGACTGGATTTATGTCACAACGATTAAGTTGTAAGCGTAGTACTAGATATATCTCAACACAACACCACTCCCCCTTTCGAGGGAGGTCCTTTTGGAATATACCAAGATTATATTGAAAGTGCTCAAACTTTACACAAGATAGAGGCTTGGTCAACACATCAGTAACATGTTCATCCATGCTAACGTATTGGAGCTTTATGGCTTCTCTCTGCACCATGTAATGGATGTAATGATATCAGATCTCTATGTGCTTCGACTTGTCATGAAATACAGGATTCTCTGTCATCTTTATGCAGCTCTGGTTGTCACATAGGATCGTGGTTTCTTCCATCTCTAGGTCAAATAGACCGGTTAATAATTTTCAAAGCCTTATAGCTTCGTAGTTGGCAGAACACGCAACAATGTATTCTGCTTCTGTTGTATTGAGAGGAATGTTGGATTGATTCCTACTCTGCCATGAGATCATGACTGATCCCAAACTGAAACGACATCCTGAAGTGCTCTTCCTGTCAAAAACACTTCCAGCCCAATCTGAATCAGTGTACTCGCTCAATGTGAAATCATGATCTCCATCATATATGAGACCACAGTCTAATGTACCTTTAAGGTACCTCATCACATGTTTTGCAACAACTAGGTGAACATGTCTGGATTCTACCAGAAACTGACTCAAACTGTTCACGAAAAAACAGATATTTGATCTGTTGTTCGTTAAGTACATCAACGATCCAATGATCTGTCTATACAGCATGGCATCAATCAATTCTAACAAAGTGTCGACCAGTAGCTTCAACTTAGTTTCCATGGGTGTATTCATAGACTTTCACTCTAACGTGTCAAACCTCTTCAAGATTTTGACTGCATACTTCCCTTGGTTAAGGAAGATTCTCTCTGGTCTTTTCCATACCTCAAAACCTAAGAAATAATGCATTGGGCCAAGGTCTTTCTTCTCAAATTCTGAAGATATCTTCTTCTTACATTCGGTGATGCGCTTTTCTTCTTTAGTTAAGAATAAGTCATCCACATACAACAACAATATCACTGGCTCATCGTTCATAACCTTGAAGTAGAGGTTAGAATATTCTTTACACTTGGTAAATCCTAAGCTCGCCAGAAAACTGTCTATCCTTCCATAACAATCTCTAGGAACTTGCTTCAATCCATACAAAGCCTTCTTCAACTTGCATACATGAGACTTCTTGTATTCAACTTCAAATCCTTGAGGTTGCTCTATATACACTTCTTCTTCGATGACACCATTTAGGAAAGTTGTCTTTACGTCCATCTGGTGTAACTTCCACTTCATCTTAGCTACAAGGGCTATGATAGTTCTGATTGAAGTGTATCTGGATACAGGAGTGAATGTCTCTTCATAGTCAATGCCTTCCTTTTGAGAAAATCCACAAGATAAAAATCTTGCTTTATACTTCTCAATATTTCCATCAACAACATGTTTTATTTTGAAGAGCCATTTGGAAGATAACACATCCTTTCTCTTTGGTCTGGGAACTATTTCCCATAAATCATTCTTTATAATGGATTGGTATTCTTATGTCATGGCATCTGCCCATTCTTTCTTCTGAATGGATTCTTCAAAGAAGGTAGGCTCCTTTTCTAGGAGATCACACATCAAAGCCATACAACTGGAGAATGGCTTAGGTCTCTTCACCTGTCTCGTGGTTCCTTCACGAACACCATACTTCTCTCCATATTGAATAATCTCCCTAGCCCAAGCAGGCTTCCTCTTATGGGAGATCGTCATCTGAGGAGGTTCTTGAAATTCTACTATGTCATGATCTTCTATAATTTCCTCATCAGGGAAAGTTACAACTTCCTTCACTGGTTTTGTAGCTCTGGGAACCTCCCTCACTGATTCTGCAACTCTAGGAGCTACGGGTTCCTCTTCATATACTTCTTGAAGCTGACATCTTCTTGATTTCTTGAGCATTGCATATTCATCAAAGGTCACATCCCTGTTGATCTCTTATAGGATATACTTGGTGTTACATACCAAGTATAAATATGAAAGATTGATTCAGGCTTCAAACGAGGTCTGCTTCCCGTTCTAATGTTCAGTCATCTTTGGAGCCTTCTTCTCCTTTCAATCAATATTCATATGAGATACTATGAATCTCAAGAGATGGATTCTTCTTCATCTTCTTTGGTGCATGAGTGTATATGGTCATGTACATAGTCTGCTTCATGTCTCATATAATATGTTTCCTTCTACAACCTTCACTATAGCTTTCTAAGGGTTATCACCTGTGACCTGAAATAAGGTTAACAAAACAACAAGCTAGAATAATATCCTTTTGATAATAATAGATAAAGCAATAGCACGAATAATCATCACAACAACTCCTTTAGAGCTATCATTCATGGCTTGTCTGAAGCAATGATCAAAAGTAAGAGATACACTACGAAATGAGGTCAACACTCTTATAGTGTTGTGATCAAACATTCCTCCATGGAAACCTAGAACTAACACACGAGGTTTCTCCTAGAGGAGGTGTTAGTTGTATCATGCAAATGATTACATTAAGTATTTACCTCTATATGCTCACATGCTACCAAGTATAATACTTTACAAAGACTGCTATCTCAACTATAATGGTTACTTGTAAAGGGGTAGTCATCAATTTGTCATCTGTACCTTTGAATCTTATCAACTTGATTAATCAAACCTGGAGCCTTGTCCTCAAGAATGAGTGTGCTTTCTTTTCTTCCAAGTCTCCTTCACTCAAGATGACGAGTGCTTTCTTCAAGCTATCTTATGTACTAAGACACTATGTTATCTTGATAGAAGGTTGGGTTAGAGGATAAACTCTATGATCTCAAATTTTAATCCATCTAATACGTTGACTCAGAATTTGAACAAAGGTTAGAATGATGGTCATAGCTACAACATGCAACACTGATCAAAATAATGTCATAACAGATGCATATCAGAATAATCACACTTGGGTTGCATCATTCCTCTAAATGTGTTGGATCTTGAGATCCTTCTGGATCTATGGAAATATGTCCCTTCTCCTACAAATACCCTTTCAATCTTAACCATTTAAACATGTGTGGGTACATACCTCTAACGGAATTTGCAGGTAGAGGCGCGATCTAGTAGCAACGGTAATGATCACCAACTCTTAAGAACTTCAAGGGTGAATGAAAATGGTACTACGATTGCAACTACAAATGATACTACAACTGCAATTGATACTACAACTAGTTCTGAGACTACAACTGCAACTGCAACTTAGGGTTTTATGAGTAAACCCTAATTTTTCAAACTTCAAATTTTGAAATTCTGATCCAGGGGATAGATGCGTTGAGCTAAGGTGAGTAAGCTGGTGTAGTCAGATTTATGAAAATCCAACTTTTACCCCTCAAACTTGACCAACTGATTTATGGACTAGTGCTTCTAGTTTTTTGGTACTTTTGGTACTCTCGTACTGGTAGTTCTGGTACTCTGGTTTTATGGTACTTTGTGAAAACTAGGGTTTCACTTTCCGGGAGATCTAGCCACTAAAAAGTTGCGCTGAGGATGCCAAAGTGATCCTTGAGGAAGGGCACACTTTTCTAGATGGTTTTAGGGCTGAAATACTTCAGCAACAAAAAGCCTTAATTTGCATGTATGGCAACCGTGACATTTTTCACTTTCTCTTGTGAAAGATTCTCTCTTCAACTTAGCTCTGATACCATGTTAAGGTTTAAGCTATTATTAGTGTTTTTTTCATTTCAATAGATAACAATAGCATAATATAGGATCACTGAGAAATACACAATCACAAGAGACACATCATTTATCTCGAGAAACCCTCGTGGAGGAGAAAACCCAACAAAAATTCCTTATTATAGATAGTCAATACAATGTCAAGAGATAACTCAAAAAAATACAGAAATTCTTCTCCCAAGAATGCGCCTCTCTCTCTCTCTCTCTCTCTCTCTCTCTCTCTCTCTCTCTCTTCTCCAACTACAACTCTAAAACTTGCTCCTCAATGAACAAGTGAGTGTGTGTCTAAATGTGGTGCTAGCCTCCTTATTTATACAACTCTGGCACATGTGGAGGTGTCTTTTCACTGGCAGGGCCGACTTCTCAATCTGGTTGGTTATAACCACCTTTAACATATTTTGGGGCCTCTTTAATATATTCTGGGGCTGACTTCTTATTCTTCCTATTACAATTGTGTTTTTACCAATCCGCAAAAGGGGATTTTGTCTTTACAATAGCCGACATGATCAATCCGCAATAGGGGATTGATCTAATGAATAATACAACAATAATAATTAGAATACACTTTGAAGTTACATTATTTCAACATTTCCATTCCATGTCATTTCCATGCCTTTCCAATCCATGCCATGCCATGTCATTGTCATGTATATTCCCATGTATTGTCATGTAGCTTCCAATTTTATCATATACAAAAATAAATATAAATTTCCATAACATTATGCAAGGAAAAAGTAAAATCAAAACGTGGATTGCAACGAAACAATCCTAACAAAAAAATAAACCTTTCTCATCCCAAGAAATAAAAAACATTTTTTCTAGGGACATATAACTTAAATTTATATCACAAAGTTCCTTTCCATCCAATGGAATGCTTATGACATTTTAAGTGTAGGTGAAAAAATGTTCATGTCATGCCTTCCCTTGCTTGAGTTTCCATGCCATGCAATGCCTTTCCTTTCTTGAGTTGTCATGCCATGCCATGCCATGCCATGTCATGCCATGCCTTGCCTTGCCAAGCCACGCCATTGCAAGCCTTTCCTTTCCGTGCCATGCCTTACCTTTCCATGTATTTCCATGCCTTTCCATGCCATGTCTTGCATTTCCATGCCTTTCCTTGCCTTTCCATGCCATGCCATGACTTTCCTTGCCATGTCATTCCTTTCCTTTCCATTGCATGCCTTTCCTTGCAATGTCATTCATTTCCATGCCATGCCATAGCATGCCTTTCCTTTCCATGATATTCCATGCCATTCCATTGCCACACCATTTCCATGCCATGCCATTTCCATGCCTTTCCAAGTCATTTCATGCCATTCCATTTCCATGTCAATGCTACGCCATTTCCATTCCTTTCTATGCCATACCATTACCATGCCATCATCATGCCTTGCCAAGCCATGCCATTGCCATGCCATGTCTGTCCATTACATGTATTTCCTTATCGTGTCATGCCTTTCCATGTCATTCCATGCCATGCCTTGCCTTTCCATGACATGCCACTCCATTGCCATGCCTTTCCATGCCATTTCATTTCCATGCCTTTCCAATCCATGCCATTCCATTCCTTTTCATGCCATGCCATGACATTTTGTTTCCTTTCTATGCCATGCCTTTCCTTTCCATTGCATGTCTTTCCTTGCCATGTCATTGTTGGAGTAGGAAATTTTGGGAGTTAAGCATAGTAAGTGAGGTAGAATAGACCCAAGGGAATAGTGCATGCCAAAAAAGAAGGGAGAAGCAGCACGAACAAAGGGAAAAGGAAGCAGCGCACTGAGAAAGAAGGAAGATTAGTGCATGGAATGGTTGGATCGAAGACCAACCATGTGGAAGGATGTTAGAAAGTGGAAAAGTGGAGTCCACTTAGAATTAGGGTTTTGGAGTCATAATGTAAGGGTTTAAACCCATTTTTTAGTATAAATAGAGGATGTATGAGGAAGCTAGGGATATAATCATACTTTTTCAGTGACTTTTTGCATGAGAAGAGTACTTATAGCATCCTTTGAGTTGAAGTATGTATTTTGTCGAGAGTTGTGGAGCTCAGATGGAGTTAATCTTGAGATATAAATGAGGGTTAGGTCGCAAGCTATGGAGCTTGGTGTGACGTTGGTCAACCTCACGACACTATTCTATGATGTAATGAGTGTAGTGCTATTTTGATGAAGAATACAAAATAAGAAGAATATATTTGTGGACGTAGCCAAGGGGGGTGAACCGAAGTAAAAATGGTTTCTTTATGTGTGATGTGTTCTTTTTATATGATTTATAATGAATAAATGGTTAGATGAATGCATCTGTTAGGTTTTATTTAGAGAATGCAACGGTATAATAATGAAAAATGTATGTCATTAAATTGATAAAGTAGTAGATCTAATGAATATTATGGTAGAATGTATGTTAGAATAGAAGAAGAGGTAGAAACAACACCCCCAACCCCTTCCATGAATACAGATAATTGCATCATGTAGTCACCCATAAGTCATCTTAGGTGATACTGCGATGTGCACTATGTGCATGGTGTAACCTTCTGGTTTACCAGAAGGGTCGATGGTGAAAAGGGTTTTGTTGGAGAACTAAGGTAGAACCCAGGTCAACCCATACATCCAACAAATGGTTTTGTTGTCGGATGGAACTCAGAAGAAGACCCGAGAAGGGGTTTGATGAAGAATATGCAGTGATAAAAAGGGATGTTCAATCCATGGAATCCTACAAAGAAAGAGATTAAAATATGGTTGGAAATAAAGTAGTTGGAGTTCGAGTAGAAAGATAATAAGGGTTCTAGGTACACACCGCACCAATATCTGTAGAGGTATGTTTTACTGATTTGCATGAAGAAGTTTTTTTTTTTTTTCCATATTTATTACAGGAATGGTTATTAAGGTTGAAGGATACCCATCCCACTAATCGGATTAGGCCAATAGAGTGAACTCCTCAGAACATTGCGTAGTTGGAAAGGGTTAATAATAAATTCACATGTGCAGTGTATTTATGGTTCGACAATATTACTGTGGGGTTTGTTACTGAGTTTGCAGTAGATAAAACTAATTCATATACTGTTGCAGAGTAGGATTTCTTGAAGGGACCCAGAGGAAGGTACATTAGGTCTCTTTACATGTCAATTAAGATCTTATTATATGATAAAGGTGTGATGACCACGGAGTTAGACAACTAGATCACTCTACGTGCATGGGGGAACTAGGGGAAGCACTAAGGAAGATCTGAGATATGGAGATGGATTTGGAGATTATCTAGAAGAAATAAGCAATGGATCCCATCATGATGGATGATGAACAGACCAGGAAAATCATAAGGAAAGTAGGTGTGATGTGCAGCAGAAGACTCTACAAGTATAATATGAATAGTAAGAAGAGGGAGGTAGTCGAGCAAGAGGGCTCGGACAACAATGACGAAGAGGTAGAGGATATCCATGCCACAAGGCAGATTGAGGATATCTTGTGTGTCACATATGAGAGGAAAACCAAAGTTCATGGGTCTAGTGCAAAAGAAGGCTCTCCATTCCATATCTGAATTAGTGTGGAACCCACAACCCCATGTGCGACTAAGACATCTAAAGAAGAAAAATCAATTAACCAACAAGTGATTAGTGGTAGAATAAGTTTTACAAGATGTGGGTCCAGTATAAGAAATTCAAGTTCAACAAGTAGCATTCAAGTATCTACATCGTGCGGAGGTGGTAGTTCAACAAACTTCACAATGGCAAGACAAGATCCAACTATTAGGTTACCAGAGTTTCGAGGGGATGGGTCAGATGACCCAAAAAAGAATTTGTTTATCTGCGAGAAAATATGGGTAGCCAAGAAGATTACAAATGGTTGGAAATCACATTTAGATACCATGCACTATATTGGTACATAGGTCTTGAAGGAAATAACCTGAAATGAGCACCTACAACTGTTGCAGAACTAAAGAGGAAAATAATCAATGAATTTCAAAATCCAAGATCAGAGGATCAATTCATGAATAAGATGATAGATATTAAGCAGAAGCCAAGAGAATTAGTCTGGGAGGTTGATCAGAAGTTTAAAAGTATCAAAGGTAGGTTGAATTTCCATATTATTTATATGGAGCATAGACATTTATTTGTTAACTCTTTATTGCCACACTTGAAGTATCCTTTGAGGAAACAAAAATTCCAAAGTCAAGATGAGGCTCTGCAAGCAGCCTTACAGCTAGAGGAAAACCAGTAAAAGCATATAGATCCAACTATGGAAGAGTTGAAGCAAGATATGAATAAATTAACATTTTAGTTGAATCAGAATAGAGGTAAGGAGAAAAGGGAAGACATATGGTGTACAATGTGCATGACAGAAGGGAATCACAAGAATGAGTGTCCATTATTTCTGCAGTATATAGGAGTGGGTATGCCAAACCCTTTATCTTTAGGAGGACCGCGGTGCAAGATTAGTAAAACACACGGGCATGATCCCTATCACTTCCCCCTGATGCAAAACTATCAGACAGTACAAAAGAGTACATTTTGTAATTTTTGCAAGTCAGTTGGACATGAAGACGAGGACTGTAGAACCTTAGAGATTATGAAATAAAGGATTGCAAATACATACAGGGTGTAGTTTAAACATGTAATAGTACAATATGTGTAGTAGCCGAAGTATAAAAATGTACATAATCCAAAATATAATCCCATGTAGCAGTTTCAATCACAACCGTAGTACAACAATGCACAATAGTTTGGAGCATCACCGCAACAATGTGCAATTCTACCACATTACAATAATGTGCATCCATAGTATAATCAGGGACCTCAGTATAATCCACTACGTGGAGATAATCAGAGAAACATAGGAGGCTTCAGAGGAGGAGTTCGTGGAGGAAGAGGATTTGGAGGAGGTTGAGGACCAGTAGTTTTCCATAACTGTCAGAAACTAGGGCACTATGCAGGAGACTTCCCACATCCACCTGTGAAATATATGTATTTTCACACAACAGATCATGAGATAGAGGATTGACCAACACTTTTGATAAAAATACAATAAAAGAGTAACCATACCAATTAGAACATACAATGGATTATTGTAGAAAATCGAGAAGAGGATGACAAGAAGATTAACATATTTACTAGAGGTGGAGCTAATATGAGAGAAGATGCAGCAAAGAAGGATCAAGATCAATTCTATTGGTTTAGGAAGAATATATCACATCAACAAAAGTTTGATGCATGCAAAGAAAAGGAGATATTTCAGGAGGCTAGGCAAGAAATCTTGAAGGAATTTTTTTTGTCTACTTCAAGGAAAAATCCAATAGATGAGGTGCCAATTTATTACGTGCCTCCATTATTTGATCAGACCAGCAAAGATAATCCTTCACAGAAAGTAAGTAACTAAAGAAACTTTTTGGGTTCATGTGTAAAATTGTTGAATAATAAAAATTATTTACAAGTACTACAAAATATGTTAGGAAATTGTCATCTTAGGGAAGAAGAGATAAACACAATGAATCAGATCTGAAAGAAGAGAAAAACAAGTCAAGAATTTAGGTTGAATGCAAACATAGGATATTTTAACATGGGGAATATCATTCTAGAATTAGGGTCTGAAGTCAATGTTCTACCAAAGAAAACATGGGAAGCTATGGGTGAACCTCAATTGGGGTATTCAACTATTCAGTTGAAGTTAGAAAATCAACACAGAGTAGTGCCAATTGGAACATTGAAAGGGATTCCAGTAGATCTAGATGGTGTGTGCACCATGGAAGACTTTGAATTCATTGACATAGTAGATAATACTTTTCCATATCTAGTTTTGTTGGGTTTGGATTGGGCTTTTGATAACCAGACTACTATAAATTTCAAGACAAGGAAAATGATCTTTGAATCTAGAGAATACATATTTATTGCACCTTTGGATCCCTCAGAAGGAGGAAGGTATGTGGAACCTGTGACAGAAAATATTCTTACAAAGGATGTGAATCAATTGTATAGAACTACTGCATGTGAAGAAGATTATATCAACCCAACCGTAGATGGCATGCTCAATTGTAGGAGTATTAGTTCTTGTGATTTAGACTCTGACACATGACTGGAAAATTGGCAGCAACAACTACATGAATTATCTACTAGGAGATGCACCAGAATGATGTGTGCATTGAAATGGGTTTGTACAGAGGTAAGAGAACCTTCTACTTTTTATGGTTTGAATGACTTGGAAGAATTTTTAATGAAGTTTGAGGTAGAGGTTATGGAAAATCAGAGATTACTAGCATTATATATTTCTTTTAAAATTACACCTATAAGATGGTGGGGTACTCATAAGAAGAAGATCAATAACTGGTTTCAGTGCAAGAGGTTATTGCGCATTAGATTTGGCGCAGAGCAGGAGAACAGAGCTTTGGAGAAATATGATGGATTTGGACAACCCAAAGAATATGTAGATAGTTGCATGGTTCAATGGAGATTAGTACTTCCAGAATAATGGCCACACCATTTTATTCACACATTAGAAGGAATTCCAAAGAACTGGTACACAGAATAGGAACAACATAGAGAAACTGCTCACTCGTAAGAGATACAACAGAATTTTATGATTACATTTTCCTTTGAGAATGAAAGTACAGAGATAGACACAACAATGAAAGTGGTAAGAGACAAGATATTTGAAGAACCATAATTTGAAATAGTCCCAGCATATTAGAACCAGCATAGACAAACTGTCAGATAATTATTACCCTATTATCATGTTGCAGAAGAAGAAGATCCAACAGAAAATAACCCGCGCAATATCCAGATCCCAAAAGTGGAAGGTGAAAGGGAAGTAGAAGTTCCCAAGATAGATTTAGAATATTATGTTACACCTTTGAAGATAAAGAAGTTAAATATTGGAACTTCAAAAAACCAAAAGATGGAAAGTATTGGCGATTATTTGGATAATCAGACACTATAAAGGATCACAATATTACTACGCGAGTACAGTGACTTATTACTAGTGAAATTTTCATAAATGAAGGGATTATCAAGAGAATTAGGAGAGATGAAGATCCCTTTGAATCCAGAAGCCAGACCTACCAAATAGAGACATTACAAATTGAATTCAATATACAAAGAGAAAGTGAAGGCATAAATTGAAAAAAATTGATGTCCCCAATTAGGTTTCAATCACTCCTTATCACTCCGATAGTTTAATGCCCAACCCATGAACATAAAATTCATATTATAACATTTAATAAATTATGGAAATGAAATTGTTGAATTTGAAACACAAGAGACAACTTCTTTGAATGGAAATTAAATGAAGAAATAACTCAACAATAAATGAACACAGTACATAGGAAATTTTGGTCCAAAATGACCCAGGAAAAACCCCCAGGGTGGGGGAAACTTATTCTTCTGAGAGGAAAACTTCTTTTATTAATTTTCAAACATCTAGAAATTACATTTTCCGTAGAAAATTAAATACACAACAGAGACAACTTATCTCTCTTTTCCCAAGACAAAAATTTCTTGGAAATCGTGCCAATCAACCACCTCGAATTTTGAGCCAAGATTACTCATAATTTTCGTACATTGTACGAAAAAAACTATACAGACCTTGATTTATGTGTAAGCTATACATATTTGTACGGTCGTACAGATTCAATAAATATTGTACAACTTCCTTGATTTTCGTGTAGATTTCTCCTCGATTTCTGTGTAGAAAATATGTACTTTATGGAGTGGTTATGATTGTAATTAATGTTGGTATTAGCCTCGATTTTCATTCCCACCTTTGCATGGAAATTTGTGCCCCTCTTTTCTGAAAATGATCTTCTTCCTGCTCTTCAATCTGCTCTCTCTCTTCAACGAATTCTTGTGTGTGTGTTTTCTCTCAATGGACTCATGAGAGACATTTAATGGTCTCTTTCCCCTCTTGACCTTCCATATTCCCAAAGTGACTTTTGGGTGTCCACATGATCCAATTTATCATAACGAATTAGATCAACGGTGGAAAATAAAGTGCACATGAAAATCACTTTTTAATATATTATTCACCCAACTTAAATAAAAGACCCACTTAACTTTCCTTTCCTAAGCCACTTTCACTTTATAAAATAAAAGGGGTTCACATTTAAAGTGGTCACATTTCCCTAGGAAAAGAGACCAAGCCCAAGGAACACAACTTTCCTCGGTATAAAAATTAACACTCCCTCTTACAGAGGAAGGTGTTACTTACCACCCCCATCTTGTCTATGAAATAAGCATGCTTTCCTCTTGAAAGAGACTTTGTGAAGATGTTAGCCACCTGCTCATTTGTAGACACATATTCAAGCTTCACAACCCCTCTCTAAACATGATCACGAATGAAATGATATCGGATCTCAATGTGTTTGTACCGATCATGAAATACCAGATTCTCCGTGAGTTTTAAACAACTCTGATTGTCGCAATAAATCATCATAGGCCCCAACTCTTGTCCGAACAAACCTGTCACCAATTTGTGAATCCAAATGGCCTCACAAGAGGCTTGACTCATATCCATATACTCTGCTTCAGCTGAGCTCAAAGAAACAAACTTTTTATTTCGACTATGTCATGACACAATAGCCAAACCCAATCCAAAACAACACCAGGATGTGGTTTTCCTATCTGAAACTGAACCTGCACAATATGAATCTGTGAATCCTGTGAGTCTCACTCCATCACAATGAAAATAATATATACCATAGTCAATAGTTCCCATCAGATACCGAAGCACATGTTTTGCAATTATCTAGTGTACTCTCCTGGGATCCACCATAAACTGGCTAAGAGTAGTAACTGAAAAACAAATATATGGTCGTGTATTGACCAAATACATCAAGGAACCAATGAGATGATGATATAATGTAGGATCCATGAACCTAGAATCATAGGAATAAATCTCCTTCCCATTGGTGGCCTTGGGAGTGGACATGGATTTGCAATCACCCATGTGTAATCTACTGAGAATATCAACTATATATTTTCCCTATCCCGGGAAGATATGCCCCTCTTCCTACCACACCTCCAACCCCGAAAGTAACGCATCAGCCCTATATCATTCATTTCAAAATCTAAGGAAATATCCCTCTTGCATCCCTCAATAAGTTTCTCTTCACCTGTAATGAACTATTTATCAACATAGAGAATAAGCATAAGCATCTCACCATCAACAACGATGTAATACAAGTTGGGTTCTCAATCACACTTCATGAAAACCATATGTTGCAAGTACGCATAATGCGAGAATAACAAGCTCTTGGAGCTTGCTTCATACCATACAATGCCTTTTTCAATCGATAAACATGGGACTTTCCACTGTAAGCCTCGAAACCAAGTGGTTGCTCAACATAAATCTCCTATTGAATAATACCATGGAGAAAGGCGGTTTTGAAATCCATTTGGTGAATCTTCCACCCCATCTCTACTGCAATAAAAAAAAAGACCGAATCGAAGTATATCAAACTACAGGAGTGAAGGTCTCACTGAAATCAACTCCCTCTCTCTATGAAATCTCTCTTGCACAAATCAAGCCTTATAATTTTCAATGCTTCCATCTACAACATACTTTATCTTATAAATCCATTTGGAGGATATCACTAATTTCCCATTAGGCCTGGGTACAACCTCCCACACATCATTTTGCATGATGGATGCATACTCCTCCACCATGGAATCCCTCCAAACCTATTGTGTGGTGATGTAGGAGCATCGCTCCCAAGCCAGCCATGCGCCAACCAACCAGCCAACACAACTCACATTCAATGAAGAAGGAGAGGCGCAACCCTCTCGTTTCAAATTTTGAATTTGAAATCAATGTAATTAATGTTTTGTAAGGCCATGGAGCCATAAAGCTATGCCTATGTATAGGCTTAGTTAAGAGTATCCTTAAATAATTGTAAGGTTGGATCTAGATCCGACTCGGACTAGACAACCCATTCAATGTAATTCAATGTAATTCAATAGAGTAGGTAGCTTGGAGGGAAGAGCTCGAAGAGCCCCCTCATGTAAAAGATCTTTTGATATTGTTATGAGTTAGAGTCGAGATATAGGAAAGCTCTGCGAGAGTTAGTTGGGAGAGGATATAAGGAGTCAAGACTCTGTCAAAGTCTAAGCTCAAGAACACCTTGTAAAGGAGGCATTTCATATTAATACAAAGAGAAGATTTCCTGCATGAGTCTCTTTGTGTCTTTATGTTTATGAATGAATGTCTCTGTTTGTTTTCATATGTTGTAGATGTGTGTTAGTATGCATTTGCAGGGCTAGATAGATTTTTCTATCTGTGGGTTCTTTGATTTTAGGTTTGGGGTTCTTTGAGGCTTCATGCAAGGAGTGCATGAAAGAACGTTGCGGGTTCTATAAGCCAGTGCAAGGAATGCACTTCTAAATCTTGCGGGATTTGGACGAAGACGTTCCAGGAGGGCGCACCAGGTGAAGTCATTGACTCAGGGAGAATCCTCAAGGTTGTTGAACACCTTGGAGGTAAGAATGTGCAGAGGAGAGCACAAAGAGGAGAAGCAGAATTCTCTGAGAATTCTATGAGACTCTGCCAAGAGGGCATTGAGTGGATGCACAGGGTACACCGAAGGAGAACTCTATTTCAAGTTCTGTGAGAAGACAGAATGTCTGAGGTTCTGTAGAAACTTTGCCAGGAGGGCATCGAGCCAGTGCAAGGAGTGCACTGAGAAGAACTCTCTTTCAAGTTCTGAAATAGGAGAAGTGTCAAGGAGAAAGACACTCATAGGGTTATTGGACACCCTGTAGCCTCAACAAAGAGTGCTTGAGCAGGAAGAGGCCAAGAGGGAAATTCCATCCCTTCAAGGAGAAAAAAAGGGTTAAATCCCTCAGAGGTCTGAGAAACAGAGAATCTCAGGACGGATAGCACCTTCGTGTATGAAGGGACCCTACAAGAAGTGCAGAGTTCAAAGAATCCTTTAAGGATTCAAAGAGGACAAATCTCAGGAGGAGCAGTGCTTTCACACACAGGCCCATAGTTGTAAGGAGGAGTAGAAAAACTAGGAAAACCCTTTGGAGGGTTTGAGTTTGAGAAAGATTAGGAGGGTCAACAGTTTCAAGAACGCAGACAAAAACCGAGCATACAGGCTTCACAGTTGAGACCAAGACAAGGGTCTTTGAAGCGTCAGAAATCTTCTAAGGCTAGAAGAGGGAAGTGAAAGCAACGAAGATTTACAACTACCATTGGATTGGTGCCAGAAGAAAGATATGGACCATTGAATCTACATCTAGGAAAGAAGGAAAGCGTAGAGGAAGAGAATAGATCTGGGTCGTCAGATATTTCACAGATAGACGATAGTCATCAGATCTGAGAGGAGTTGAACGAGGTTTAATCCTCGTAGAAGCAAAGGAGAGGACTCGTCAAAGTCTCAAAAAGATTAGGACCATCCATTGTTGAAGAGGACACATGGAAGAGATCCAAACCCATTGGGGTTTTAGATACCGGAAAGCTAAAGGACCAGGAACCATGGAGTCACTACATCGTGAACTCCTGGTTCACAAAGTCCTGAAGAAGCAGGAGTCGTCGGATCACGACAGAGCATAGCCGTAGATCGTGCAAGAAGAGGAGGCTTCAGAAGTTTGGGTATCGGGGTTTCGGGAGGTAAGGAACCTCAAGGTCATGGATTCTCGCAGTTAGCGAAATCCTGATAGGATCGTGACCGTCCAAACAGGAGGACACATGGCAAGCGATTAGGACATCGAGAGATTCCCGAAAGGAGGTTGAAGGCCCATTTCGGCATACCAGGGTTTTGGATTTTGGAAGTCCTAAAGACAAGAACTCCGGGCTCTTGGGGATGAAAACCCCAAAGTCGCGAAACGTGACGTAGCGAGGAGTGGGGCTGCAATAACACCTATTATCGGGATTTCGGGAATCATCATTTTGGCCATCCCGAGGAGAAGGAGTTGGAACACTTCGCATCGAAAGTCCCAAAGTCACGAAACACGACGCATCCTTTGGAGGAGAAAGCAGCCAAGGACTTCGGGGATCAGCATTTCGGCCATTTCGAAGATAGAAGCGGGACACCTGGAATCGAAAGTCCTGAAGTTGTGGAGCGATGCGCCTTTGGAGGTAGGTTGTGGTCATGAGGAAGATGGTCACGTGGAACAGAGTTTGGCCAGGGGCTAACCACCATTAAGGCCATTTCGGCATATCGAGTTTCAAAGGATCGAGGAGGTAGAGACTCTTGACAGCAGGACTCACAGAGTCTTGAAATCCGAAATCCCTTTTTTGGGAAAAGGTTGCGGTCGTGTTGGAGGCCATGTACAGGTGAAAACTTGCACCTTGTATATATTCGCACAGGTGGAGATTTCGGGGAATGGACTTGTGGATTCACTAGAGGTTCCAACAGGAATCAAAGGAGCCGTTTCGACTTGAAGTGGATTTGGAATGATCCTGTAGCGGATCTCGACTCGAGGGTCTGGGGTCTACACCAGAGTGGTATCATAGCTTGACTCTATTTGTATATTACAGGCAGATGAAGTGAGAGGAGAAAGAGTACTCTGATACACATTAGTTTGGTATCAGAGGAAGGCAGAGTATTGAGACTCTCTGGAAATTGCACACAGGTACACAACAGTCAAGAAGACAGTCGAGAGGACTGTAGGGGAAACTGGAAGCACTCAGGATTGCAGAGTGATAGCAGCAGGTTTTCCAGGAGGGCAGACAAAAGGCAGGAAAATGGCTACTGAAGGCCATAGACGCAATGGAAAGAATATCCATCAGCAACCAAGCAAAGATGAGATGGATAAAGAGCTCGCCGAGATCAAAGAGAGGATGGAGGAACTTGCACTACAGATACAACAGGATGCAATATCACATTGGGTGTATGAATGGCCCATGAAGATGAAGGTAAAATGGCCAGTCAAGGAGATGTTGGCCAGAAGTCAGCGAAGGCTATTGAAAATGTGGTTGAGGCATGCTTAAAGCCTCAAAGATGAAGAGGAGATGGTCCAGGTGTGTGAGCTAGAAGCTGAGAGAAATATTAGTGATGAGGATGAACTGAGATCACTGGAAGATCTCAGAGACTGCCAAGAGGGAAGAACGGAAATTTCCAATTGCCAGGTGGGAAATGAGATGAGATCGTTGCGGGATCTCATAGACTATTAGGAGGACAATAGGGGAATTTCATGTTTCCAAGAGGAAAATGAAATGGGATCATTGGATCTCATAGACTGACAAGAAGAAAACAGAGAACTCCCATACTGCCAAGAGGGCAAGGGAGAGCAGATGAGCTTGGAGTTGAGTTCATATCATCAAGGACAGCTGACAAAGAAGGAGGATCAGAGGAATCTTCTGATGATTGGGGGAATTTGGATATTCCTACCACATAGCCATGATGAGGCTGGCATATGCGTTGCAGAGGGAGAAACAACAGAAGAAAAGCCAGCTGTGACTATCAAAGAGATGGAGCAGATATCAAAGGCTCCCCAAGAAGAAGGAAAAGAGCATTTCGAGGAATGGCTCAAGAGTTTTAGCCAGGAATCTGAAGGGGAGATAGTTGCAGCACTAAAGTTGACAAAAAGGGAAGAAGAAGAGCATGCAGAAAAAATGCTCACTCCATGGGAGAAAGAGTTGGAAATGTTGGAGGATTGGCTAAACAATCTAGAGCCAATAGATGACTGTCGAGAGTAGATATTCATGCAGATGATAGAAGAGGAGCATTCCGAGGAATCACTCAGAAATTTCAGACAGGGAGCTGAACAACAAATGATGACTACAATGTCGAGGCGTGCAGCAGCATATGAAGAAGAATACCAGCCCAAGGAGCAGTTGGAGGAAGTAGGAGACATGCCTGCAACAGAAATGGGAGCAACAAAACTGCCACAGGGAGAAGCTGAACAACAGTTCAGTGAGGAGACTGCAGAGCTTAACTATGTAGTGGGGTGGTAAGTTGAAGCCACAGAGGAAAGAAACATGGGGGATCATGTAGATCTTCCCATTGAGAAGACAAAAATGCAGTGGAGCAGACTGCAAAAGAAGAGCCATCCATTGGAGAAGATGGACGAGGAGATTGAAGAGATCTGAAAGTTGATGGTCAGATTAGCAAAAGATGTCAGCGATGGGAAGCTGAGAAGAAGGAAGACAGAAGCAGCAATAGAGCAGTGGAAGAAGCAGCAGCAGCAGCAACAATAGAGAAGTGGAGCAGATGAACAGCTCCAGAGGACTGTTTGGGATCCAAGTGGATTTTAACAGCCATGCTGGGAAGATCGTGAGCAGAAGCTCATGAATTTTTTGCAGTAGAGGAGTATGATGCAGGAGCATCGCTCCCAAGCCAGCCATGTGCTAGCCAGCCAACCAACACAGCGTGCATTCAATGAAGAAGGAGAGGCGCAAACCTCTCGTTTCAAATTTTGAAATTGAAATCAATGTAATTAATGTTTTGTAAGGCCATGGAGCCATAAAGCTATTCCTATGTGCAGGCTTAGTTAAGATTAGACTTAAATAGTTGTAAGTCTAGATCTAGATCCGATTCAGACTAGACAACCCATTCAATGTAATTCAATGTAATTGAATAGAGCAGGTAGCTTGGAGGGAAGAGCTCGAAGAGCCCCCTCACATAAAATATCTTTTGATCTTGTTTTGAGTTAGAGTCGAGATATAGGAGAGATCTGTGAGAGTTAGTTGGGAGAGGAGAGAAGGATCCGAGACTCTGTCAAAGTCTGAGCTCAAGAACACCTTTTAAAGGAGGCATTTCATATTAATACAAAGAGCAGACTTCCTACATGAGTCTCTTTGTGTCTTTATGTTTATGAATGAATGTCTTTGTGTGTTTTCATATGCTGTAGATGTGTGTTAGTATGCATTTGCAGGGATAGATAGATTCTTCTATCTGTGGGTTCTTTGATTTCAGGTTTAGGGTTCTTTGAGGCTTCATGCAAGGAGTGCATGACAGAACGTTGTGGGTTCTATAAGCCTGTGCAAGGAATTCACTTCTAAATCCTGTGGGATTTGGATGAAGATGTGACAAGAGGGTGCACCAACTGAAGTCACTAACTCGGGGAGAATCCTCAAGGTTGTTGAACACCTTGGAGGTAAGACTATGCAGAGGAGAGCATAGAGAGGAGAAGCAGAATTGTCTGAGAATTCTGTGAGACTCTGCCAAGAAGGCATTGAGTAGATGCACAGGGTACACCGAAGGAGAACTCTATTTCAAGTTCAGTGAGAAGATAGAACGTATGAGGTTTTGTAGAAGCTCTTCCAGGAGGGCATCGATCTAGTGCAAGGAGTGCACTGAGAAGAACTCTCTTTCGAGTTATGAAATAGGAGAAGTTTCAAGGAGAAAAACACTCACAGGGTTATTAAACACCCTGTAGGCTCAACAAAGAGTGCTTGAGCAGGAAGAGGCCAAGAGGGAACTCCCATCCCTTCAAGGAGAAAAAAAGGGTTAAATCCATTAGAGGTCTGAGAAACAGAGAAGCTCAGGATTGATAACATCTTCATGTGTATAGGGACCCTGCAAGGAGTGTAGAGGTCGAAGAATCCTTTATGGATTCAAAGAGGAAAAAGATCAAGAGGATCAATTCTTTCACACACAGACCCATAGCTGTAAGGAGGAGAAGAAAATCCAGGAAAACCCTTTGGAGGGTTTCAGTTTGAGGAAGCTCAGAAGGGTCAGCAGTTTCAAGAACGCAGACAAAAACCGAGCATACAGGATTCACAGCTGAGACCAAGAATGGGGTCTTTGAAGTGTCAGAAATATTCTAAGGCAAGAAGACGGAAGCGGAAGCAGCGAAGAGTTATAGCTACCGTTGGATCGGTGCCGGAAGAAAGATATGGACCATTGAATCTACGTCTAGGCAAGCAGGAAATCACAGAAGAAGAGAATATATATGGGCCGTCAGATCTTGCATAGAAATTCGATAGTCGTCGGATCTGAGAGGAGCTGAACGAGGTTTAATCCTTGTAGGAGCAAAGGAGAGGACTCATCAAAGTCCCGAAAAGATCAAGACCGTCCATCGTTGAAGAGGATGCGTGGTATAGATCCAAACCCATCGGGGTTTTGGATATCGGAAAGCTAAAGGACCAGGAACCGTGGAGTCGGTACATCGTGAACTCCTGGTTCACGAAGTCCCGAAGAAGCAGGAGTCATCGGATCATGGTAGAGCATAGCCATAGATTGCGCAAGGAGAGGAGACTTTAGAAGTTCGGGTATCGGGGTTTCGGGAGGTAAGGAACCTCGAGGTCATGGATTCTCATGGTCAACGAAATCATAACAGCATCGTGACCACCCAAATAGGAGGACACATGGCAAGTGATCAAGACATCGGGAGATTCCCGAAGGGAGGTTGAGGGCCCATTTTGGCATACCGTTGTTTGGGATTTCAGAAGTCCTAAAGATAAGGAGTCCAAGCTCTTGGGGATAAAAACCCCAATGTCGCGAAACACGACATAGTGAGGAGTGGGGTTGCGGTCACACCTATTATCGGGATTTTGGTAATCGGCATTTCAACCATCCCGAGGAGAAGGAGTTGGAACACTTCGCATCAGAAGTCCTGAAGTCGCAAAACGCGATGCATCCTTTGGAGGAGAAAGAAGCCAAGGATTTCGGGATTTTGGGGATCAGAATTTCAGCCATTCTGAAGACAGAAGTGGGACGCTTGGTGTCGGAAGTCCCGAAGTCACAAAGCAACGCACCTTTGGAGGTAGGTTGTGATCACGAGGAAGATGGTCACATGGAACAGGGTTTGGACAAGGGCTAACCACCATTAAGGCCATTTCGGCATATCGGGTTTTGAAGGATCGAGGAGGCAGAGACTCTCGACAGCAGGACTCATGGAGTCCCGAAATCCAAAATCCCTTTTTCAGGAAAAGGTCGCAGTCGTTTTGGAGGCCGTGTACAGGTGCAAACTTTCACCTTGTGCATGTTCGTGCAGGTGGAGATTTCGGGGAATGGACTTGTGGATTCACTGGAGGTTCCAACAAGAATCAAAGGAGCCATTTCGGCTCGAATTGGATTTGGAACGATCATGTGGTGGATCTTGGCCCGAGGATCAAGGGTTTGTGCCATGTCGCTGCCCCCCCCTAGCTCGAAGGCTCAAACTTTGTAATATCTGTCACCATCGCTACATAACTACAGAATCTCTCAGGTGGCCTGCTCTCCCTGGTGGACTTTCTCGGATTCTCCACTATCTCGTCTTCTTCCAAGGTATATTGAAGCCACTTGGGTTTCCTCTTCCCTAAAATATCCTCCTCAACCTCACCTCAAGAAGATACCCCTGAAATCTGACCAACTGAGCGCAGTGAGCCAGTACTCTGAAAACATGTACCTGTGTCTATAGAACCTGAAGTACCAACTGAATTATCAACTAGAGGAATAAACTATGAAGTGCTTGGCAAGATGACTTGTGGAATTCCCTATGAGACAATCTGTACTGTGACCACTGGCGAACTTGTAATCCATGACACCCAAGTTACTCTTGTGCTAGAACTCTGAGTCCCAACTCCATGTACTTGAATTCCCTCTTGCTGAGAATTCGAATGTTTTGTCTCCTCTAACTCTCATCACCTCTTGCAAGCCCTCTCCTCCTCAAAATTCACATCCCTCCAAACAAAAACTATCCTAATTGAAGGGATGTAAAGACGATAGGCTTTAGAAGTCACAATGTAACCCAAAAGTAAACCCTTTTCAGTTGTGGGTTCCATCTTCATGCTCTTCTCTTTGGGAACATGAGAGAATGTGATACATCCAAAAATCCTCAAATGCTCAATCGGAAGCTTCTACCTAGTGAAATCCTCCTCGGGATTCATATCCCCAACTACCCTATGAGGACTCCGATTCTGTAGATAAACTGCAGTGTTGTAGGCTTCATCCCACAAGAACAAAGGTAATCCCTAGTCATGATCATTGATATGGAAGCTCCAATTATCGACCTATTCTTCCTCTTTGCAAACCCATTATGCTTAGGGTTGTAAGGAACTGTCATCTCCTTTTCTATGCCCTCCATAGTACAAAAATCAATGAACTCATCAGAGGCATACTCACCTCCTTTTTAGATCTCAATACTTTAATTTTCTTTCATTTCTGGTTCTCACCAAGAGATTTAAACTCTTGGAACCATGCAAAGACCTCACCTTTATGCTTCAGGAAATAAATATAGGTCTTCTTGGAGTGGTCATTAATGAAAAATACATAGTACTTATGACCTCTCAGTGATGGAGAAGACATCTTGCCACTAGCATCCGAATGTATCAAATCAAGGATACCTGTAGTCCTGCTATCTTGTCCTAGAAATGGATCCTTGGTGTACTTGCCTAAAGCACACCCCCTGAAAACATCATCATTATCAATGATAAACTATGGGATACTTATGGTGATCTCCCTAACAATCCTCAGAGCTCCATGATGAAAATGCCCCATCCTCCTATGCCAAATCTCACATAAATACATGTTGTTGGTCATGCACAAAAATGCCCTTGATGTCTACCATATCATCCTATACATCCTCCTGTATCGAATTCCAATGACCTTTTCCTCTGAAATGTTACCTCCCTTTGGATAAAGGAGTACATGCCCATCTCTGAAAGTCACCACATATCCTCTGTCCTTGATACAAGAAACTGAAACAAGAATTTTCTTAAGGCCTGGAACATACAATACTTCTAGCAACTTTAGAGGATATAAATACTCCCTTTGAAAATCCACTGTGCCAATCCTAGCAATGCTCACAGCTCGGTTGTCTCCCAAAAGGATGTCTAGTTCATGAGTTTATTTTCTAAGCTCTATAAACTTCTCACGAAAACCTAACATGTGACGAGAAGAACCATTGTCAATATACCACAGTGTGGGTGATACTGAGCTACCTGACTGCTCTGCCATAAAGGAAAATTCTTGATCAAATCTCAAAGAGAAATCATCCACCTCAGCTGAAGATTCCATGTTACATGTCTTCTTCTTCTTCCTCTCAGGACACATCACTGCATAGTGTCCCATCTTCTGAAAGCACCAACATTTTACTTTTCTAAGGTCTTTCTCCCCCTTTTTCTTTCATTTTCCCTGTTGCTTACGTGGATGTGTGAGCCCTTGAGTCTTGGGCTTCCCCTTCCTCCATTTGGCTGAAAAATCCATATTCTCCTCCTCCTCCTTAACACTATATGAGCTTCCCTATAGATATCCTCTCTGGGTCTCCTCTTGAATGAAAATGTCCCAAAGCCTTTCCCAGGAAGGCAAGTTCTCATGCCCCACAATCGCTTAAACAAACATAGTCTATGGTTTTGACACACCATTCAAGGTTATCTGAACAAGCTCGTCTTCTCCCACTACCTCCCCTACTGCTGACAACTTGTCCCTTACTTGTGTCATTTGAGTAAGGTATGAAGTAACTCCTTCACTCTTGACCATCCAGATACTTTTCATCTTTTCCCTCAACACCATCTTCATGTTATCATTTGTGCTTTGATACATGTGAGTCAAAGCATCCCACATCTGATATGCATGCCCTTTACTACTGACATGTGGAACTACATGTTCTTTTATGGAATCAAGAATGATCCTTTTCACCCTAACATCCTTTTTATTGAAGGATGTTAAAATTGTTGCATCTGTGGGTACTACAACAAGCTTTGTGGCAGTACTTTCAACAATCTCCCAAAGTTCATTTTCTTGGAAAAGTAAAATGATTCTTTCCTTCCATGGACAAAAATTTCCTGCCCCTTCTAGCCTATCCTCCCACCTCAAACCTATAGCCATAATTTTAAATAAAACAAACCCAAAACTCCACTCAACAAGTCTTCCCACAAAATCTTACTGCTGATATAAAATTTCTGAGTGTCAATAAATCACTTCTCAGTTGTTTTAAGGTTGTTCCAGTCACCAACGCTCTAATACCATGAAGAAATTTGATGTCCCCAATCAGGTTTCAATCACTCCTTATCACTCCCATAGTTTAATGCCAAACCCATGAACATAAAATTAATCTTATAACATTTAATAAATTCTGGAAATGAAATTGTTGAATTTGAAACACAGGAGAGAACTTCTTTGACTAGAAATTAAATGCAGAAATAACTCAACAATAAATGAACATAGTACACTGGAAAGTTTGGTCCAAAAATGACCCAGGAAAAACCCCCAGGGTGGGGGAAACCTATTCTTTTGAGAGGGCATCTTCTTTTATTAATTTTCAAGCATCTGGAAATTACATTTGCAGCAGAAAATTGAATACACAACAGAGACAACTTATCTCTCTTTTCCCAAGACAAAACTTTCTTGGAAATCGTGCCAATCAACCACCTCAAATTTTGAGCCAAGCTTACTCAGAATTTTCATACATTGTACAAACAACACTATATGGACCTCAATTTCTATGTAGGATGTATAGATTCGTATAGTTGTACAGATTCAATAAATGTTGTACGACTGCCTCGATTTTTGTGTAGATTTATCCTCAATTTCTGCGCAAAAAATATATACTATACAGACTAGTTATGGTTGTCATTAATGTTGGTATTTTCCTCAATTTTTGTGTGCACCTTTTCATGGAAATCCATGCCTCTCTTTTATGTAAATGATTTTCTTCCTACTCTTCAATATGCTCTCTCTTCAGTGAATGCTTGTATGTGTGTGTTCTCTCAATGTACTAATGAGAGAAATTTAATGGTCTCTTTCCCCTCTTGACCGTCCATATTACCAAAGTGACTTTTGGGTGTCCACATGATCCAATGGCTCATAATGAATTAGATCAACGGTGGAAAATAAAGTGCATGTGAAAATCACTTTTTAATATTTTATTCACCCAACTTAAATAAAAGACCCACTTAGCTTTTATTTCCAAAGTCACTTTTACTTTATGAAATAAAACGGGTTCACATTTAAAGTGGTCACATTTCCCTAGGCAAAGACACCAAGTCTAAGGAACACAACTTTCCTCAGTATAAAAATTAACAAAATGCTAGAAGTTGTTATCATAGAACCTGTGAAGAATCAGAATGGATCATTCCTATGGTAGTGCGGGAAAAGAAGCAAGGAGGGATCAGGATTTGTGTAGATCTGAGAAAATTGAATGATGTTTTCCTACATGATCCTTTTCCTACCCCATTTATAGACAAAGTTTTGGATAATGTAGGGGGTCAAGAAGCTTATTATTTTACAGATGGATCCTCAAGATATCATCAGATTAAGATAGCACCAGAAGATAGATGCAAGACTACATTTGCGACAGAATAGGGATCATTCCAGTATACAGTTATGCAATTTGGGTTGAAGAATGCACCAGACAGTTTTTTAAGGGTAGTACTAGCATATTTTAAGGACTTCATTCATAAGTTTTTGGAGGTTTACTTGGATGAATAGATAGTGTTTAGTTTATTGAAGGATCATGTTGAAGTATTAAGGATGATGGTAGACATATGTCAACAGTTTCAGATCTCATTGAATATTAAGAAATGTATTTTCATCACACCTTTTGGTATTGTTTTAGGGCACGTGATGTGTAAACATGGTATGTTGGTTGATCCTACTAAAATTGTTTTCATATTTAATTTACCACCACCAAAGTCAGTACGCCAGTTGTAGAGTACACTTGGTCATACCGAATATTATAGGAAGATCATAAGGGGATATGCACAGATTACTGCGCCAATGGAGAAGTTGTTGAATAAAGACACTAAGTATCAGTGGAATGATGAATTCCAACAGAGTTTGGATATTTTGAAGGAGAATATGGTTACTGCGCCGATTTTAGTATTTCCAAATTGGGTAAAAGAATTTCATGTGCATGTGGATGCATCTGCAATAGAATTGGGAGCATTCTTGACACAACCAGGAGGAGGTGATATAGATCACCCCATTTCATTTGCAAGAATAAAGTTATCATATTCAGAATGGAACTATAGCACGATAGAAAGAGAAGGATTATCTATGGTGTATGTTTTGCAGAAATACAGACATTACTTGTTAGGGAAACATTTCAAGATGTTTACAGATCATTCTGCTCTGATATATTTAGTCAATAATCCATTGTTGGGGGGAAGGATATGCAGATGGATACTTTTATTTCAATAGTTTTACTTTGAAGTTGTTGTGAATCCTGGAAGATTGAATGCAGGACCAGATCGCTTATCCAAGATAATTAATGTAAAAGAACCCAGTAACATGGAAGACAATTTTCCAGATGTACAATTGTTTTCAGTATAGATAGTTGATGAATATTTTGCTGACATTATTGAGTTTTTTAGTATAGACTTTTCACTAAGAGAATTTACTACTGCGCAAAAGAAAATTTTGGTGGTCAGAGCTACATATTATCAGTTGATTGCAGGTCACTTATACAAACTTGGAGCATATAACATCTTGAGGAGATGTGTGATGGAGCATGAAAGGCCTGTCATTTTAGCATAAGGACATGAACGGATTGTTGGAGTACACTACACAGGGAAATATACCGTGCAGAAGCTATTGCACGCAGGGTTATGTTGGCAAATAGTTCACAAGGATTCAAAGGAATACTATTAGAAGTATGTTGTTTTTCAAAGAGTTGGGAAACCATCCAGGAGGGATGAAATTCCAATGAGACCTCAAGTAACTTTACAAGTGTTGATAAATGGGAAATGGATTTTGCAGGTCCAATTAATCTACCATCCAGAAGATCATGATATATATATGTATACAGAATACTTAATCAGATGGGATGAGGAAGCACCAGTAAAGGATTGCAACATAGGTACTAGAGTGCTCTTTTTATTTGAACATGTAGTGACAAGGTTTGGATGTACAAAAATATTGATGAGTGATCAGGGGACTCACTTTATTAACAGTACAATTGAGGCAATTCTTGAATAGTTTAAGATACATCACCAAAAGAGAACTCCTTATCACCCTCAAGTTATTGGAACGGTGGAAGCCTTTAACAATATTTTGGATAATTCCTTGACAAATATTTGTAATGTGAACAGAGATGATTGGGATTCGATAGTACCAACAGTAGTATAGGATTATATGAATACATGCAAGAAACTAATAGGGAAGACACCCTTCAGGTTTTTGTATGGACAGGAAGCAGTAGTTCCTTTCATTATTTGATACCAAGTCTGCACATTGCAGCAATTACAGATATGATAGAAAGGGGTGCATCCCAAGAAATATTGGCTCAACTGATGAAACTAGAAGAAGACATAATCATAGAAGGTTTCCACCAGGAGGTACAAAAAGCAAAGGATAAAGCATGGCATGGAAAACATATTAAGAAGAAGAATTTTAAGGAAGGAGATTTGGTTCTCCTTTATGATAGTAAATATATGTAGCACCCAACGAATATTAGAATGCATTGGCTAGGTACATATCAGATAAAGTTTGTCACAGATGGAGGTGTTTTACAACTACAGGACTTAGCAGAAAAGGAAGTTCTAGAACTAGTGAATGGTAGTCGACTGAAACTGTATAGGGACTTTCGAGCCACTAACCCTCAGTAGTTGTAGTGAAACAAGTAGATTTGTACATATTGTAAATAATAGGAGTTAAAAGAATAAAAAGGAAGATAAAAAAATAGAAAAATGAAGAAAAATACAAAAATAAGTAGTTAGAGGAATAAGTGATAGACAGATAGTTGAGAAGGACAGTGCGTAGCAGACAGAAAGTCAGGGCGATGAGAAATGAATATACTTCGCGAAGGAAAACTATAACAGAAGGAAGTACTAGTGCACTAGAGATGTAACATAGTAGAAAATTACAATGCACCGAAAAAATGAAACAATCGGGAAACGAAAAAACGGTCACCGGAAAAAGGAGGCGTGAAATAAACATTTATGAAGTGTGGTTAGTAAGATTTGGAATTTTTATGATAGTTAATGGAGCATGCTATGGAATATTTGGACCATTTATGACAACACTTTAGAAGAAAAATTAGGGTTCTATAAGCCACATTGTGAATTTGAGCGAACATCGAGATAAGCATCGAGAAGTGAAGAACATACAGGTGGTTTAGTAGGCATACGATGAGATTTCAAATGCAAACCCATTTAGATTTCAGCATTATGGCACCACCTAAATTTGGAGCACCAATCCATATTTCAAGAAGAGCCTGCAGCAGTAATAGGACACTACAATAGATAGCAATGGAGGTCGAGAACCCTATACATACGAATGGAGTGGTGGATGTTGACACCATTTCTACCATATAACAGACGATCCCTACACTGGTTGAAGAAAGATTAGAATAGATATAGATCGATCCACCAAACACAATAGTCAATCCAAACCTACCACAGAAAACAGTTCTGCCAAGAAAAGAAGCAGATGAGGAAAGGAATGAGTTCGAAAAGCCAAGGAATCAAGATGGCAGAGAACATGCACAACAGGACCAAAAACCAACAGCATAGAACAATGCACAGTAGGAGTCTGGAAGAGAGAAAGAGGAGGAAGAGAACACATATCAGAAAGCAGGGCCCTCAAGTGCGCCAGTAAAGGGGAAAGGAAAACAACACATCCATAGATCCCCATGCAAGAAACAAGAGGTAACCATCATGTTACTGCACATACCAGTAGGGGTAACATTTTTCGTAGACCTACTTGGATTCATAAACAAACTGTGTTATTCTTACCATGATGTCAGGGACACAG
Source organism: Picea glauca (assembly GCA_000966675.3). Classification (NCBI taxonomy): domain Eukaryota; kingdom Viridiplantae; phylum Streptophyta; class Pinopsida; order Pinales; family Pinaceae; genus Picea; species Picea glauca. Next base: position 571,785 of record JZKD02S1755660.1, read on the forward strand.
ATAAATTTCTAGAGTTCACACAATAGGTATACTTAGAAAGCATAGGGGTCAGTGCAACAGGAGTACCCATAATGGAACCTAAGTAGTGGATACAATGGATATATAATACAAGTATAACGAACATGTTGGAGATATTGCACTTTGGTCAAGGAAAGGAAGAAATTAACTGCATCAATAAATTACTTGTAGTCATGCATGGATTTGTTTTGTGGTTAGATACATAAATTTCCATAGACGTTGATTTGATAGAAAAGATAACAGGTCTGCCCACCAATGGTGAGCGACCTACGCAATACCTAGATGACAAGACCAAGGAGAAATCATTGGCAGAAGATATGAAGCATACTTATGTGACAGAGAGAGGATCTAGGGGGATCATCATCAATAGGATCAATGAACTGACAACAAGGATAGCAATCAAACTGATGGTATGTAAACTCCTCAGAAAGTGTCACAAGGAGGAAGTGTTAGTAGGTGTCATACCAACAGTTGTGTAGTGCATGAAGGGCGCATCATTAAGTTGGATTCTATATTTATTAAAATTATTTTTGAATGATTGCAAAGATTCATAGGATGTAGGAACAAAGTTCCATTACTCCTGGCTTATCATTTTTATTGCATTAGTGGGTTGGAAGCACCCCAATTATACTATGTTTTTTCAGAGACCTGGAAGGTGTCGCACAATGTAGTATGAATCATTGTGGCACACCACTGTTGAAAATGATAGGAATGAAAATGACAACATCTTCAATACATACCTTGAAAAATCCAAGAAAAGGTAGCAGATACTTGGTCGATCCCACCAAAGGTGGTGGAGGATCAAAAAATAATAGCTAATTTTAAATCCTTGCGACATAATATGTGGATTCAGGAGAAAAGGGATCCAACAAAGGAGTGGTTGCAGATGAGGTATTGTGTCACAACAGAAGAGATCCAATGTACGATGAAGGATTGGAAGAAGGAATGGTAGGTTCTAGTAGAACAACCAAAGGATAAGTAGCCATCCAAGGAAAATCAGCCAGCAAAAGACAAGCAATCAATAGAAGTAGGTTCATTGCAAAGAAACAGTACCCCAACAAAAAACACAAGAGTAGTAGCAAGTCGCATAAATCCAATAGGGGGAATGTAGTAGAAAATAATAATACTATCCCCAAGTCAGACACACAACATAAGGATCGTGCAAAACCCACTAATGGAATGACACATAAGAAGGATAGCATCCATGTGTAGGAGGGACAAGAAGGAGGGGACATACCAGATACCCCAAGAACAACAGAGAAAACACTGTCAAGGCCACCAAATAGAACAGTTGTACAGACAGGGGGGGCATGAAATAAAATGAAAGCACACAAGGAAGTCCCAGAATACACCATAACAAAGGACGATGCAATTAGTCACAAAGAGAGTACAAGACCGCACCGCAAAATAATACGAGGAGGTAGAAAAACAAAGGGAAAGGATAATGAAAGAGTTTATAGAGGTCAGGAAGGTATTATAAAATATATGGTTTAATAAGGCACAGCATGAAGGTGCAACACAACAACAAACAACATGGAGCAAGGAGACAATAGTACATATTACAACATTGGCCAGTGAAAATTTTAACCTCACTAGAGACATGTTGTGAATAAATGAGGACTTGTCATAGACAGAACTCAAGGATGTTGAATAGATGGAATTGGTATTGTCGAGGATACCAACAAAGGAATTACATAAATTTCATATAAGTGTTGTACAAGAGGTACAATCCAAGGTGAGGACATATGCCACAAGTTTGGAGATAGTTAGGGAAGAAAATGGCGTATTGGAGACAATTCTTGAAAAAGTGCGACTAGAACGAGAGGAATAAAAACCACGTGCAGATAGCTTAGAGTGAAGACTTGAAGAAGTCTTCCAAACAATTATGGATAGTTCTCTCGCAGGAGAAATCAGTTCCAAATAAAAACTAAAGAAAATAGTGTAGACAATGGAGGAATACAAACAAGAGATAGTAGAGTTGGTTGGAAAAATAACACCAACCACACCTCTAGAAATCATATCGGAAAGAGAAAATCAAGCCAAAGAACAAGCATATCTTCTTGCACTGGAAGTAAAATAAATAACAGAACTTTACAAATGGACCACACAACTTTAGACAAGCCCAGGAAAATATGAAGGGATCCAGAAGCTAGAGCAGAGAGAAGAAAAGATGAACGCAATAGTCCAAGATCTAAATAATGATTTATAAAAAAATTCCTATCTCGGAGAGAATGATGGCTCACAACAAATGAAAAACCTACAAGCATAAGCAAAGGCAATCCAGGAGGAGTGGCATAGCAGACGGGTTCAATTGTAACCCCTGCAAGAGCAAGCAAAACATGTGATAATAGCATTGGAAACAAAGAAAGACAGAATGGAGCAGGCACATACAGAAGGCATACAAGTGCTAAAGGAGCACATCACAGCGCAGGTCGTGGATACCTTGATAGAGAAAAGCACGTAGACAAAAATCAAGTGGATGAATTAGCAAAGCAACTTTAGGAGTTGGAGAAATCAGTGTAGAAGGCACACACTGCCTGAGTGGCCTGGGACGAGCCATAGGTTAGTCTTAGGGGCCTATTGGAGCAAGAAATTTTGGGAGCTAAGTGTAGTAAGAAAGGAAAAATAGACTAAAGGGAATAGCATGTGCTGGAAAAGAAGGGACAAGCAATGCAAACAAAGGGCAAAGGAAGCAACACACCAAGAAAGAGGAAGATAAGCACAAGAAATGGTTGGATCAAAGATCAACCGCACAGAAGGAAGTAAAAAAGTAGACAAGTGGATTCCACTTAGAATTAGGGTTTTGGAGTCATAATGTAAGGTTTTTAACCCATTTTATAGTATAAATAGAGGATGTATGAGGAAACTATGGAGATCATCATACTTTTTCAATGAATTTTTGCATGAGCAGAGTACTTATAGCATCCTTTGAGTTGAAGTTTGTATTTTGTCGAGATTTGTGGAGCTCAGATGGAGTTAATGTTGATATATAAATGATGGTCAGGTCACAAGATATGGAGCTTGGTCTGCCATTGGTTAGCCTCACATGCACTATTCTATGATGTAATGTGTGCAATGCCATTTTGATGAAAAATAAGAAATAAGCAGAAGATCTTTGTGGACGTAACCTAGGGGGGGGTGACCTATGATAAAAATGGTGTATTTATTTGTGATGTGTTCTTTTTATATGATTTATAATGAATAAATGGTTAGATGAATGAATATATTGGGGTTTATTTACAGTGTGCACCAGTATAATAATGTAGAATGTATGTCATTGAATGGATAAATTAGTAGATCTGATGAATATTATTGTAGAATGTATGTTAGAATAGAAGGATAAGTAGGAATAACACCCCCATCCCCTTCCATGACTGCAAAAATCTATGTCCTGCAGTCACCCATAAGCCATCTCAGGTGAGATTTCACTGTGCAGGGTGTAGCCTTCTGGTTTACCAAAAGGGCCTATGGTGAAAAGGTTTTTTTTGGAGAAGCAAGGTAGAACTCGGGTCAGCTCATACATCCAACAACCATGCCTTTCCATGCGATTCCATGCCATGGAATTCCTTTCCTTACCATGACATTCCATGCCATGCCATTTCCACACCATTGTCATGCCTTACCATTGTAACACCCTTGTTTCCCCCAACCTGCAATTAATCATAATTTATAATTGCCATGCAATGGCTTGCAAATATTGTAAATGTATTATTATTTAATTGTAAATGTCAATAGTTGAATGATGGGTGAATCCTTAAAGTAATGACGATGATATCACTAGAGGAATGATGGGAGGTTCTATTAAGTTAAAGGACCCCAAGCTACCTTGCGTAAATATTAATTGGAAACATTCAGATTATTTTCTCTTAGCCCATATATCAAGACAAGTCAGTAAATGAGGAGGTGTTAGTAGTTGAACAACCAACCACCCCCATGAATACAGGTATGGAAAATCTATCTAGGACGATAGAAAATTCCAACTAGAGGTAGAACAAAGTACCATTTTCTCCAGCCATATTGAACCACGCGTTCTTGGGGACCAGGGGAAAAAAAGATATTTTGAGAGCCTTAGGGGGGGAATGAAAGAGACAGCAGGGGGTCTGGTCTCCAAGGGAGGAGATGGGAGGATACGTGCAGCCTGGACATGCATAGAGACAAATACATATAGGATATTTTGGGACTCTGATGAGATGGGAGGATGCATGCATCTTGGATATGCACACAGAGAGAGAAATAGATGAACATTCATGCCTCTAAGGAAGGAAGATGCTAAAATGAATGCACAAGTGCATGCAATAGAAGGATCAAAGAATCTATAGAAGAGTTCCGAGTTAGATCATAGAAGCACTAAAACCTTACCTGAGATAAGAGGGTCGTGATCTTGATGCTAGGAAGGCACCTGATAAACCTCGATGAGGTATGGGCTAGGTGGGTGTAAGGAGAATCCCTAGCAAGAGTAGAGTGAAGGAGAGTGACCTTCAAATCTTACTGAGAACCTGAGAGATATTCCCTAGTGGTATGATGGCTTGGAACAAGGGTGGATAGAATGCTAAAAGTGAATGCATCAGAGCCAACAGTTGGGTGGAAAGGCGAACACCCATAGTCAGTTGGTCAGATATCAATTGTAATAGATAAGTATTTGTGTACCCTGTATAATTAAACTATAACTTAAGGATGAATTTTCCTGTGAATGATTCAGGAACGTGCATGTTTGTTTGATGATTAGACGATTTATTTTACAATATGGGTATTTGATGTGTTAATTACCAGTCATAATACCTATTATTAAAATTGTACAAAAGTCGTGGTATGTGACTGTTGTCATGGGTTTTTACTATTGTAATTATCCTTTACTATTGTCGCTAGGATTGTGCAGATATGACAATTATATGTTACATATAGTGATGATCGCAGTTATAACTATACTTGTGAACATATTCTGTTAAGAGTTGCTAGGACCTATACATTTTTTGTATATGTAGTCAGTGGCATAGTTGCACCAGAGGAGTCGGTAATTATGAAATTTTGTCATGATAATGACTATTGGAATTATACTTGTACATATTTATCTGCTAGAATTAACTAGAGTCACATAATTATGTGCATGCATAGAGTTTGTGTAAATAATGTGTCAAAGGGGCCATTGCTTGTGTGTGTGTGTTTATCGAATATATACATATTGTTGGTGATTACGTATATCCCTTCACATATGTGAGGATTTTTCCATATAATTCACTAATATTAGGACTGAAATTATGGCCTGATGTGGTTCATCTCGGGATAGAAATATCTTGTACAGGTATGGACTATTCATAATCTGACATTTTTCATTAAAACAGATAACGGATAAAAACTTAGCCTGTATGAATAGGAGGTTTTGTTTCCTTGAAGGATTGGTAAGCCTTATCCTCTCTTGGAATAAGTTCAAAGCCACTAATTCAGAATTGTATTAACGAATTTAAGATATCCTAGGATTTTCCTTGGATGAATCATAGTCGTCGATTTGGCATGAAGTTTTGATCATGGTCGTCGGTCGAGGTACCTCTCGTATGTGAAATTGTGAAGGATCTATAATTGTTAACAGTCGTTGGATCCATCAGAGAAAATCTCAAGGGAATCATAACCGTTGAATGTAATAGGGGCGTCAGAGTAGCAGAGTAATATGGAACTCCAATGAAAGAAACTCCAAGAAGCCTTATCCAACATTATATCTATCGAGATGACGTCAAGTAGCCTCGGCCATAGATCAATGGGGGTAAGTATTTATGTTTGGTTGAGGAAAAAAGGGTGACTTCCTGATTGACATCACACTGACAAAGAAATCTTAAGTGTATGATGGGAACACGTGTCATCCTGTAATTGGTTGAGACAATAGATGGTATGTGCCCTTGTGGAGTTCAAATATTGATAATTTCTTTAATAGGGAGAGTAATTTTGTAGGCCAGGGAAAAGGAATGGAGGGTGTAAAGTGAGTCAGTGGACTTAGAAGCATGACAGGTTCACAGAGATAGGAAGGTGAGATGAAAGGGTCTGCGATTTTTCTAACCAACGAACACAAAAAACTCACAAAATAATATAAGTGTTGATTGTTAGAAGAGAGGAATCGAATCAGATGAGTTTGGGAGTCTGTGAGTCCACCAACCCACAAACCCGACAAAATCACCAAATACTCTAAGTGTTGAGACTTCTCGAGTAGAATTATGAAGGGGAGGTACAAAATTATATGTCCACAAGTCTGTGAGCCCATGATTTCGCAAAGATGGAAAAATGGTTAAGTGTTGAGACTTCTCGGATGGACTTATGAAAGGGAGACACATAATTATGTATCCGTGATCCCATGAGTTTGTAAGTCTGTGAATGAAAAAGAAGCTAAGTGTTGGTGGAGGGTTCATGAAAGGTATGAATATAGACCATGCGTCCATATGAATTCCACCCACGAGTCCGTGAATACATTAGGTGACTAAGTATCATAGAATGCATGGGCCATAGAAAGGAAAAGCATATGGTGGATGACATAGATTCCCAGCAAGGTATCTAGGATGCCATTAGGATGACATATGTCCATTACTAATAGAGTGACAAGATGAGTGGGATCATAGGTAAGTGATGAAGTGCGTTGGAAGAATGTCTGAGCAACGATCATTGTAGTCCTGCATGGAATGCATTTCCACCATGGAAGGATAGGCTAGTGCTACGTCAGGACTCGGGTGTCGCCACTTCAATTGCAATGGACAATGAAATGTCATGTGGATTCCACATGCCAGTAAGAGAGATGTTGTCTATGTAAGCCAAATAACTTCAGGATTTCTATGTATGTATGCATGCATATATATCGAATATATACATATTGTTGGTGATTACGTATATCCCTACACGTATGTGAGGATTGTTCCATATAATTCATTGATATCATGACTAAAATTATGGCATGATAAAATTCATCTCAGGCTAGAAATATCATGTACAAGTATGGACTATTCATAGTTCGACATTCTGCTTTAAAACAGATAAGGGAGAAAACCTTCACCTTCCTGAATAGGAGGTGTCGTTTCCTTGAAGGCCTGGTAATCCTTATACTTCTCCTGGAAGAAGTTCAAATCCACTAATTCATAATTATATTAAAAAATTTAAGAAATCCCATCCTTTTCCTTGGATGAATCGCAATTATAGATTTGGAATGGAGTTTTGATCCTGGCCATCAACCAAGGTCCCTATCGTATGAGAACTTTAGAAGGATCCAGAACTACTAACAATCATTGGATATGTTGGAGAAACTCTCAGGGGATTCATGACCATTGATCGCAGTAGGGGCGTCGAAGTATAAGAGGAATATGGCACTCCGATGAAAGAAACTCCAAGAATCCTTCTCCATTGTTAGATCTATCGAGATGGTGTCAAGTAACCTCAGTCATATATCAATGGGGGTAATTATTTAAGCTTGGTTGAGGAAATAAGGGTGACTTCTTGATTAACGTCACACTGATGGAGAAATATTACGTGTACAATGGGAACACGTGCCATCATGTAATTGGTTGAGATAATAGAGGGTATGTGCCCTCGTGGATTTCAAACCTTGATAAAAAATTTAATAGGCGGAGTAATTTTGTAGGCCACAAAAAAGGAATGGTGGTTGTAAAGTGTAGGCAACAATATTAGAAGCATGATGGGTTCATGGATATAGGAAGGTGAGATGAAAGGGTCAGTGAATCCTCTAACCCATGAACCCGACAAAATCACAAAATAATCTAAGTGTTGAGTTTTAGAAGAGAGGAAGGGACTAAGATGAGTCTGCGACTATGTGAGTCTATCAACCTACAAACTCGACAAAATCATTGAATAATATAAG
>JZKD02S1755660.1:579713-598437 GCA_000966675.3 Picea glauca
CAAAGATGGAAAAATGGTTAAGTGTTGAGACTTCACAGATGAACTTATGAAAGGGAGGCACAAAATTATGCATCTGCAAGTTCGTAATTCGATGAATAAAAAAGAATCTAAGTGTTGGTGGTGGGTTCATGAAAGGTATGAATATAGACCATGAGTCCATATGAATTCCATGTGCGAGTCTGTGAATATAGTAAGGTGACTAAGTATGGTAGAATACGTGGGACATGGAAAGGAAAAAGTGTACGGTGGATGATGTGGCTTGCTAGCAAGGCGGATAGGATGTCATTAGGATGACAAATGTCCATTACTAACATAGTGATGAGTTGAGTGGGGTTAGAGGTAAGCGATGAAGTTTGTCGGAAGAAGGTCTGAGTGATGATCATCGTAAGATTAGGTGGAATGAAGTTTCACCATGGTAGGCTAGGCTAGTGCCATGTCAGGACCCAGGAATCACCACGTCAGTTGTCATGGACAATGAAACATAATGTGGATGACATGTGATAGTAAGACAGATGTTTTCTATGTAATCCCAATAACTTCGAGAGGTCATAGCTTTCGTTCGAGAGCTTAGTTATGAGTTAAATTACCAATCTTGGAAATCTTTTGATGAGTAGAAGAGGATGGAGCTATGATAGAGAATATTTAAGGTTGTTAGAAGAGGAAAACATTTCATACCCCATCCCTTAAAAGGGTACTTAGGGGGATGGGTATGTTACATCCATGCCATGCCATTGTCATGCCTTACCAAGACACACCATGCCATTCCATTTCCACACCATTTCCATGCCTTGCCATGTGATTCTGTTGTCATGCCTTGCCAATCCATGCCATGCCATGCCATTTCCATGTCATTCCCATTCCTTGTCATTCCATTCCATTGTATCCCATTGTCATTGCATCCCATTGCATCACATTATAATTCCATGTCATTTCCATGCCTCACCAAGCCAATAAATGATATTAACTAAGTTACAACAGGACAAATGTAACAACCCTTAAAACGAGTAATCATTAAATGAAAGGGAGCTTAAAATGCAATCCTAAACTAGGGTTTATATAACAAATTCTTGTTGAAATGAAAGATGACACATAACAACCCTAGAATAGTCAAGACATCGAGCCCTAAAGGGATGAAAAATATGAAAGAAATATGATAAAAGGTGTCAAGGTGTAATCTAAGGGTGAAATATGACAACTAAACCCTAGACCTCAAGCTAACAGGGATGGAAATTGAGGGTAATTCCTAATCTAACCACGAAATTGAGGATTTCAAGAAAAGGTTAATTCAAGAAGAATACAAGATAACATACAATATCACCACTTTGATAAAATATTTGTTTAATGCATTTAAAAAATAACCTTCCACAAAACTTGAAATAATGACCTAGAACTAAACCTAGACCTTGCCTTGCCAATCCATGCATTTCCTTGCCATGCCATGCCATGCCTTTCCTTTCCATATCATTCCTTGCATTGCCTTCACTTTCCATGTCATTCCATGTCATGCCTTGTCTTGTGTTTCCTTTCCATGTCACTACCTTTCCTTTCTTAGCCTTTACATACCATTTCCATTTCCATGCCATGCCTTGCCTTTCCATGCCAAGCCATTATCATTCTAAGCCAATAAATGATATTAACTAAGTTCAAACGAGTCAATGGGAATTCCCAAACACCACAAATCAATAAGGAAACTATAGTTGTTATAAAACTTGTGATTAAGATGTTTAACTTCATCAATATGACAAGTTACAACATGACAAATATAACAATCCTTAAAACAAGTAATCATGCAATGAAAGGGGGATGAAACTACAATCCTAAACTAGGGTTTAGATAACAAATTCTTGTTGAAATGAAAGATGGCACATAACAACCCTAGAATATTCAAGACATAAATTATGACAAAAATGTAGTAAAAGGTTTCAAGGTGTATTCTAAGGGTGAAAGACGAGAATTAAACCCTAGGCATCAAGCTAGAAAGGCTGGAAATGGAGGGCAAGTCCTAATATAACCACACAATTGAGCATTCAAGACAAGGTTAATTCAATAAGAATACATGATAACGTGCAATATCACCACTTTGATAAAACATTTATTTAATACATTCAAGAAATAACCATCAACAGCTTAGAAATAACACTTACTAGGTAAATCAATGACCTACACCTACACCTTGCCTTGCCTTTCCTTGCCAATCCATGCCTTGCCTTGCCATACCATGCCATGCCTTGCCTTTCCATTCCATACCTTGCCTTTCATTCACTTTCCATGCCATGTCATGTCATGCCTTGTCTTGCATTGCATTTCCATGTCATGCTTTTCCTTGCCTTACCATGCCATGTCATGCATTTCCATGCCATGCCATGCCTTACCTTGCCATGCCTTACCTTGCCATGCCATGCCATTCCATGCCTTGCCTTGCCTTGTATTTCCTTGCCAAGCCATTCCTTTCCATGCCTTTCCATTCCATGTCATTCCTTTCCTTTCCAAGTCTTTCCATCCCTTTCCTTGACATGTCTTGCCTTCCCATGTCTTTCCTTTCCATTCCTTGCCTTCCCATGCCATGAATTTCTTTTCCTTTACTTTCCATGTCATGTCATTCCATACCTTTCCTTGCAATGACATGCCATGCCATGCCATTCCTTGCCTTTAATTTCCATGCCTTTCCTTTCCATGCCTTTCCTTTTCTTTCCAAGTGATGCCTTGCCTTTCCATGTCATGCCATGCCATGGCTTGGCAAGGAAAGGCATGGCATGGAATGACAAGGCAAGACATGGCATGGCATGGAATGCCAGGGCATGGAAAGTAAAGGCAAGACATGTCTTGTCAAGAAAAGGTATGGCATGGCATGCCAAGGCAAGAAATGTCTTGGAAAGGCAAGCCAAGTCATAGCAAGGAAAGGCAATGCATGTCATGGAAAGGCACGACATGGAAAATAAGGGAAAGAAAATGTATGGCATGACATGTCATGGCATGGAAAGGCATGTCAATACAAGTGAAGGAAATCCCAATCCTTTCCATGCCATGTCATGCCTTTCCATTCCATGCCATGCCTTGCCTTTCCTTGCCTTGTTATGGCATGTCATGCCTTGCCTTGCCTTGCCAATCCATGTATTTCCATGCCTTGTCATGCCTTTTCATGTCATGCCATGCCATGCCTTTCCTTTCCATGCCTTTCCATGTCATGTCATGCCTTGCCTTGCCATGCCTTGTCTTCCCATGCCATGACTTTCCTTTCCTTAACTTTCCATGCCATGATATTCCATGCCTTTCCTTACCATGCCATGACATTCCATGTCTTGCCTTTCCTTTCCAAGCCATTCCTTTCCTTGTCATTCCATGTCATACCATGGCCTGGAAAGGCAAGTCATGGCATGGTATTCCAAGGCAAGGCATAGCATGGCATGGCAAGGCATGGCATGGAATTGCAAGGAAAGGTATGGCATGGAATGCCAAGGAAAGGCATGGCTTGGAAAGGAAATCCAAGGCATGGAAAGGAAAGCAAATGCATGGAAAGGAAAGGCATGGCATGACATGGAAATGAAAGGAAAGGCATGGCATGGCATGGAAAGGCATGGAAATACAAGTGGAGACAATTCCAATCCTTTCCATTCCATGCCTTTCCTTTCCTTTTCATGCCATTCCTTGCCATGCCATTCCATTCCATGCATTATATTACATTTCCTTCCCATGCCATGTCATTATTTTCCTTGTCTTGCATTTCCTTTCCATGTCATCCCATGCTTTTCCTTTCCTTTCCATGCCATGCCTTTCCTTTCCTTGCCATGTGTTATGGGACTTATCGATAAATGCGGACATAAACAGATCTCTCTAGATCCACCTATATCTAGAACAAAACAAAACAAAATATGATGATTTCCCTAAGCTCTAATCATTGAGTCTACTATCTAACAAGAGATGGGAAACATATCGTTTAAATATCACTTCCTATTGTTGTTGTCATCCTAGATCCACTCTAGTGCTCCTGTGATATTGTATCTGCAAGGGAACACAAGCCAACCAAAGTGAAAGAAATATAATATACTCAACGAGAACTTATGCATGTGATCAAGGAATCATACAATAAAACAAAGAAACTTCTATAGGAAAGAAACATATCACTGTATCATATTAAAATGAAAGTGGAGATTTCAACCAAAGCCTTGATGTTGCAAGGTCCCCTTCTGATGACCCTTTTCTCCAACACACACACACTTGCTCCCATCCTTGAATGAAGAAGATACACAATGACTTGATAAACTGAAATGAAGCTCTCAAGTATGAACTGCAGTAGAATTTCTCATCCAATTCTTAGCCTATTCAATATTAATCTTGCTTGAATAAACCTTCATTAACCCTTAGCCTTTTCCATGATAAATCCCTCTTTATATAGGGGAAAGAGAGATGGTTTAAGAGATTAGGATGATCCCACTAAATCAGAGAAGTGAGTAGGATCCCAACCATATAGATGCCACCTCATCTTCTAGAAGATCCCCTTCTAGAAATTTTGTGAAGTTCGACCTTTTCTTAGCTTCTTGACATTGTCGCACCCTAGCTGTAGAGCATCTTGCGGAGACATCGCATGCTAGTTGTATAGCAGAGGGCGATGACCAAGAATCATCGCACCCTGCCCATGGAGCAGTCTGCGATGACCTTCCATAATAGGGTTTTTGATAAGAAGAAGTCAGTGACTTTTCTCATGAAGATAGGATTTTTTGGGAACATGCACACATGTTGTTAATGGATCACCAAGATGAAAAAAATAATGTGTAATATAATTCCCCCCAAAGTATGAGGCTAGAACTCGTGATAGCCGAAATACTTTGTAGAATGTGTGTGTCGAAAACAAAGAGCGCATCAGTTGGGAACCTGCAAACAGTTAAGAATCAACATAATAATATACCATTGTCTGAGGTAGGAATTCCCATATTCATATTACAAAGGTTCAAATGAGTCATGGCCACTAAATGTACATTGTGGATGCATGTCAAGGTGAATCGGTATAGCCACCCAGAATACATTGTGGATCTATTCTCTAAAGAATTCAAATTCGAACATAGCCACGAGACATACAAAGTGGATCTATTTGTCAATAGAAATCATGAATACTCTGTCACAACCTGTACTAGAATGGGGTGATCCAGGGTCTTCAATTTCATCGTCCCTAAGTATGAATCTAACCATGTGATTACAAGTGCTGACTTCAAACATGGTAGAAACCACTTGATTACCGGTCAATGATGAAAATTGTTAACAAGTGCGAGGGAAATCACCATTGATGTCAATGACTCCCAAGTTACCCCAATACAATCCAACATGAGTTGAAGTCGAACACTCGATGGAATCTCCCAATCAGCGGTCAATGATGTGAACCCACTATTGAAAGAAAAGAAACCTGTCATTGAGGCATGCAAGATCTAAGGTATTGAATGATTTCTAAGTCTTCTTCTTGGATAATGAGTCGAAGTCAATAGGAAAAGAATTGTCACAGGAGGGCCTTGATGTATCCCCCATCAATGACACAAAATAATTAACAGATTTGAGATAGATCAGAGTATGAAGTGATTCAAAACTGACACAGGGAAGGCCAACATGGTAGAAAATTTATAACTGCAGATGGTTGACTCGATAGGAGGTTTATTAAGTTTATACTTCTCTTGAACATATGAATGATACGACAATGATCTTGGCAGCATTGACTCAAGGAGGACCCAACATATGGACATGCAAATGGTCAAATGAGAGACAGATGGATTTCCCAACCCGAATTCAATGATGAAGGGGTGTGTCATATTCAGGATCGACTATTAATGCCACTAACATGGATGCAGAGACACATTTCTTTCCCAAATTTTCCCCCACCATTTCTGGTGAGTACCTCTTTATTTTTACGTAAGCTTGAGGAGGATAACATATGCTTGTTGATGTAATCTCATTATTCGGACAAGTCCCTTGGAGTATTTTTAACGAACCCTAAGAAGGAGTGGTTCAGTCCCATATGGGTATTTCAATGTTTGTTTAATGAGTCCAAAGAGAGAAAACTCAGGGGTTTTTCATGTTTAGAGAGTCTGAAAAACACTTAAAGAGGACTCTACAAGTTCCTTTTTTCATAAGTTAATCTCATGAGACCGAAAAAGTGATAACCTACCACTCATCAAATGTTTTCTTCAAATACTTTTACGAGTGTGAAAAGAACAAAGTCGCTCGGAAACCGTTTCATGTTTAGAGAGTCTGAAAAGAGCTTGAAGGGAACTCCAGGGGGTTCCTTTTTCGTATAACCTTTACAAGTCTAAAAAAGTGATAAAAGTATAATCGGTTACGTTCTCATTGATTTACGAGCATGAGAAAGAACAAAAACTAAGCACGAAGTTTTTCCTGAAAAACTCTAAAAGGATATGTACATGCGCCAAATGTATAAAAACAAACCAAAAAGCATATCCATGTTCAATATTTCACTCCTAGGTTTTTCATCTACAAAAAACCAAACACTTACAATGCCATTAGAACTTTAGGGTTTAGGTGGAATATATTAAAATAATATAAAATATGAAATGGAAAAGTAAAACGTTAATAAAATTGGGTAAAAAGTTAATTTTACCATTCCATTGTTACTCCACCCAAACTTTGTTCTGAAACCTCCTTTTTACCTCAAACTTTCACTGCGGTTTGAGGAAGGCACAATTGATCATTTGGTGAATGGGCTATGCAGGATAGGTAATTTTCATCTCCTTCAACTTTTCATGGATCAATTTCTTCTTTTCATTGGTTAGAAATGTCTTTTTGGGTTGATTTTGCAAGGAAACCCTTGCGTGGAGGTCGTCACAGATGCCCTATATCGAGGCCTGCGATGAACCAGGGTCAGCGCAATCATCCTTAAGGCTTGACTGCGACGACTCCACATTGTACGAATGTACTAGCCTGCGATGTGAGTAAATAAAAAAGTCTTTTTAGATGTGTTTTCCAATAAAAAGTTTCCAAGGACAAGATGAAGGTGCTAATCTCTCTTTTATGTCCCAATGCAGGTTTTCTACAGTAAGAATGTTGGAATGGAGAGAGAGAGAGAGAGAGAGAGAGAGTATGAGGATGAATATTACTTTGTTGGGAATGACTCGGGAATGGTAAATGCCCTCCGACAGTGTGGACTGCTAAAATTATTCAAGATCCATGGAATGTGTTAGCATCGGAAGTCACTCCTGGATTGCTTGCAAGAGAAGAGCCAGACACCCATCAGTTTAATGTCACGGTTTGTTTATGAAAGGATGATCAAATGGAGATAAATACTCGAGGAGATATTACTCTAACTCAGGGACTAGGTCTGGTACGCAAGTAACAAAGGAGGTCTCGACCTAACTTCATCCAGTGTGTTGATTAAAAGATGGACAGGTGGAAGACTTAGTAAGAAAGGTGAACAAACTACTTCAGGCAACGGGCTTTCGGTAGTTTGCGGAAGAAAGGCTCTGAATGCAAGCTCCACTTGGTTCAGGGTCTCAAGGAACCGAAAGGGGACTTGACTGGATCCTCCAATTCCAAGTCACTCAGTGCTGGGAAAATCACAGGAACTGATTAGAGACATCGCAACTGTTACAGTGATCCATTACAACATCATCTTATAACAACTACAGCTCGACTGGACCCTCCAATTCCGAGTTGCTCTAACACAGTGTAAACATAGGAATGAAAGAAACTGGCATTCATAAAGAAAGAAATCTCAAAAGCCCATACATAACCAGATTAACAGTGCTTCGTTAAAACTTTACAACCGGGAGCTCTGCTCAACCATCGATAGATTACAAATTACAAAGACTGAGTTTATATACTTAGATAAAATTGCCTCACAGAGGCGCGCACGATCATCTGAAGCTTGGTGTCCCCTCAACCAAAATCGGATGGGATTTCTTTGTCAGATGCCTCCTTAACTACACATGGCTCCTACAGGGGGAGTAGTTAAGACAGTAAATGTTGATTTAGCGTGTGCAGACCTCTTCTGGCTAACTGAGGACTCGGCATGGCTTCTTTGAAGAACTGGGTACAGAGGACTCTCTCGAGAAGACCGCTTGCTAGACCTTCCATACCTTACACTTAATACATGAGGAGAAGTTTCACCTACCCCTTCTTTCCTTTATTTACTCCAAGCGAAAGCCGGGAATGGGATCGTATCGTATGGTACCAGGAGATCGAGATGATCCTTTCGGCAACTGGACTCGGTGCCTCTAGACCCTTTTAACATAGCTCCTTTCTTTCCCATGTGACTATGGGCTATGACCCCGTGCTTATTCCCAAAGTGCTTTCGGAGTTTGCGAATGGAGGGAGTTAATCCCTGCTTCTTGAAATCACGACAAGCGAAATGCCAAGATGGCTTAATCTAGCACCACGCGTCCTTCTAGATTCGACGATTCAGAATCCTTCTTATGCTGTTGTGGGCCCGAGCCCTGAATGCTCTCGGCACCTTGCACATCGCGAAGTAATGAAGCTGCTCTTTGTACCTTGAAATCACGATGGGCGAAATGTCGAGGCAGCTTAATCACGTGCCAGGTGTCTCCTGTAGATGGACGACTGAGATCACCTCGGCAATACTGTGGGTCCGGGTCCCGGATGCCTTCGTCACTTCGTGTTTCACGACAAGGAGGAGGCTGTCTCTCATGCTTCAAAGCTACGATAGGAGAAATGTCAAGACATCCTGGTCGCGCGCCACGCGTCCCTCTGAATGGACGGCTAAGATCACCTTCGTGATACTGTGGGCCCGTCATTAAAAGTTATTTTCACTTCATGATTCTCAAGCTTGTGGTTCAGAGTACTAACACCTCTCACAACTCATGGCTTCACGAGTTGGAGTATCAAACTTTTTCCATCTCCCCTCGCGAGGTCCCGAGACGCGATGGTCAACGAAGGTTGACCCCTCCGGGCACTTTTCGTAACTCGCAATCTCGCGCAACCAAAAGACATGGTCCGTCCCTTGAACTCGTGAACCCCGAGTTCGAAAAACACTGTTGCGCTTATACAGATCACGATTGACACCTTTAGAAAGAATTTTTGCGCTATACCTGGCGCGACTCAGTTAATCTGCGATTTCCCATCAACCGTCGTTCTGCTCTAACGCTGGATCCTTTCCACTAGAGAATGCAATGCCCACTCGCTTGATTTTAAGTCCGAAAAGGACTTCTTCTGTGTGTTGCGCTTGGGCGCTCCTCATGCAACCTGCATATCTGAACACTTTTAGGCACGAGACAAGAAATGTCGCTAACATTAGGCTCCACGGGGGATAGAGTCATCCCTGTGATGCTCTAAGAACTCCTTCTGTAGCTTCAGTGCCTTACTATTGGGCTATGGAGTCTCTTATTAAGCTGAAAACATGCAAAAAGAAAATAAAGAAGTAAAGGATAGTATTTACAAACCAACGGAGCCGTCAATGGCTCAAAAGAAACATTTCTTTAGAAAATGCCTATTCACTGGGCTGTTGAAAGCTTCTTCACCCTCTACACCTTGCAACCCATATGTATTGTTTGAGAACACCTCAGATATTTTGAAAGGGCCGGTCCAGAGGGCATCAAACTTGTCGTGTTTGCCTTTATCCTGTCTGGGGGCATCCCACTTAAGTACCAAGTCCCCGATCTCGAACTCTTTCTTCCTGATCTTTCCGTCAAAAGCCTGCTTGATCTTTTGTTGATGACTGTAAGTTGCGTCCCTCACCTGTTCCTTGATCTGTTGCACTTCCACTATCTGATGAATTCTTCTAATCATATGATCTGGTTCTCCCTCATAGTCTTGAAATAACTTTGCCACAGGTAAGGCGAGCTGAGTAGGGAAAATTGCCTCTGTTCCGTAGACCAGCTGAAACGGCGAAGTGCCCAGAGATTTCTTCATTGTCACATGATCAGCCCACAGAGCAAACTTCAACTTCGAATCCCAGGCCCTTTTGTTGTCTTCCAGCAATTTCTTGATGATCCTTATTAGGATTTTGTTGGAGGACTCTGCTAAACCATTGCCCTGGGGACAGTAGGGAGTGGAGTGAATTAATGAGGTCTGGAACTGCTCGCAGAACTTAATTAAAGGTTCAGACCTTAAAGAAGTAGCATTATCTGTGACGATCCTGTAAGGACAGCCAAATCTAGCTATGATATCCTCCAGGAAGCTGATAATTACTTTGTGTGATGCGCTTCCGGTGGGGACAGCTTTTATCCACTTGGTGAAATAATCTTTTGCAGTCAGGATCCATCTGTGCTGACCACTTGAGGGAGGGTGAATTTCTCCGATGAAGTCCAACCCCCACTGCTGAAAAGGTGTTGAAGCTACTATAGGCTTCAATGGCAGCGATTTGACTTGTTGTTTTCCTGAGAACTTCTAACATTTGATGCAAGCTCTGATTTCTCTACAGACATCAGGGAATAAAGTAGGCCAGTAATATCTAGCTCGGAGGATCTCATGGGCTGTGGTATTTTAGAAATGATGACCCCCACAAAGTCCACTGTGGAAATCAAATGTAACTTTCTGGGCTTCTTGTGGGTCCAGGCATCATAAAAATACCCCTAAAGGGTATTTCCAGTACAATATTTGGTCAATGAGGCAATATCTAACTGCCTTGATCTTTAGACCTCTTGCCTTACTTTTTCCCATGCCGTCAGGGGGCCTCAATTCTTGAAGAAAATACAAGATATCCTTGTACCAGGGGCATGCTACTAGAGATAAAGCTCCTTGGGAACTGTTGTTGGGTGACTCGGCTTGCTCATTGATGAAGTTGACCCCCAAGGCCTTGCAATTAGATTCAGCCAGCAACCTGGCCAAACCTTGCCCCTTTATCAACTTGGTGGGCTTAATCTCCAGATCAAACTCCAGGATCTTGGGGATCCATTTACCTCTCCTCCTGTATATGTTAGGCTGTATAAGAATGTCCTTCACAGAGGCTGAAGGAACGTATGCAGTTATTTTTTAGTGCAAGACATAGACTCTGAAATATTTGAGAGCTTTCACTAAGGCATAGGCCTGCTTCTCCATGATATCGTACCGGAGTTCAGCATCTCTCAATGCCTTGCTGAAGAAGGCAATAGGTTGTTCTTTCCCCTGGTCATTTTTCTGCAACAAGACTGCTGCTACTGTATCACAAGAAGCAAAAGAAAAAATCAGGAAACCTTCAGAAAAATCAGGACTAACTAGCACAGGTGCCTCAGTCAACGCCCTCTTTATTTGGACAAAGGATTTGCTGGATTCAGTAGTCCATTTCACTTCATTTCCCTTCCTGAGCATGGTTGTGATGTGCTTCACCAACTCAGCAAAATTAGAGACGAATCTCCTCAGAAAATTTATCTTCCCCAAAAAGGCCTGAACTTCCTTTTTAGATCTGGGAAGTGACAGGGTCTGGAGTGCTTCTACCCTGCTAGGGTCAATCCTTACTCCCTCTGCTAACACTATATGGCCTAATAGCTTCCCTTCTTTCATAGAAAACAAATATTTCTTGTTGTTTAAAGATAGGCCAAACCTCCGACACTTCAGGAAAACCTTCTTCAAGTGGCAGCAGTTCTTCTTGTCCATCCTGGAGAAGACTGTGATGTCATCTAGACAAATTACTACAAACTGGTCCTTTTCCCTGATGAAGGCTATGTCCATGGCCCGTTGAAATGTTTCTCCTGGATTCATCAATCCGAAAGGCATTTTGGCATACATGAATGTACCCCAAGGAGTGATGAAGGTTGTTTTTTCCCTGTCCTCGGGAATGACTGATATCTGATTATAGCCAGAGAAGCCATCAATCATGGATATCCTGGATGCACCAATGACCTTCTGCAATATGTGTTCCATGTTGGGTAGGGGATAATTGTATTTCCTTGAGCTTCTGTTCAGGTTCCTGAAATCAACACAGAGTCTGATTTCCCCACTCTTCTTTCTTACCGGAACCAAATTGGCCACCCAATCGGAATATCTTAAGGGGACAATAATTTGGGCATCCAGCAGCTTCTTCACCTCTTTCTCCATGATAGGTAGAAACATGGGATTTATCTGTCTCAGCTTCTGCTTGAATGGCTTAGCCTCTTCTTTCAGTGGGATCTTGTGTTCAATGAAAGATGTGTCATACGTCTTAAGATCTTTGTAGGTCCATGCAAACACATCAACAAACTCCCTCAACAACTCAATATATTCAGCCCTCTTCTCCTTAGTCAAACTCTTTGACATCTTGACAAACTTAGGCTCCCCTGGTGTGCCAATGTTTCACTCAGCTATGTCATCATCATCACCTGAAACTCTGCCCTTTACTGCCACATCATTCCCATCAAACAATATCTCTAATGGGACCAGTCCCCTTGGAATGTGATTTCTAGGCAACTGAATAATGTCATGCTTTTCTATTTTACTCAGCAACTCACCCCCAACCAACCTTTCCTCGGAGATGGAATCTTGATCGATATGCAGCTCTAAAAACTCTTCGATAGTCTCTAAGAATTTCTTGATCTCAAGATCATCCTCAAAAACCTTCCAATGCTTTACATTGTCAGGTATGGAGGGCCTGTATTTTACTTCTACATCATACCTGAGCTTGGGCGGCAAGGGTACTTTGAAATTACTTGCTGATGTAGCCAAAGAATCTGCCACCGTGTTTTCCTCTCTTGGGATGAAATAAATGTTAAACGTTGAGAAGAAACTGTCAATTAGGTCCCATACCTCATTTCTATAACTCCTGAGTCGAGGATGCTTGGCGTGATAAGCATTTCTGATCTGCTGGATTACCAACTCGGCATCTCCGAACACTGCTACCTCCTGAATTCCCATTTCCCTTGCGGCTCTTAATCCTAGGATAAGAGCCTCATACTCTGCCACATTGTTGGTGGTTTCGAATTCCAGCTTATATGACAGGGATATGGTCTCCTGAGCAGGTACACAAAAACCACCCCAGCTCCAACACCTTCTTGGGAAGGCTCCATCAAAAAACATTTTCCAGATTGGGGTGATGGAGGGAGGAACTTCAGGGGAAACAATGGGCTTCTTTCTGAGTTTGAGAGGAGGCTCAGGGGAATGGGTGAGCTGTAGTAAACTGGAGCCTAAATCAGTGTCTAAAGAAAAAATAGGATGGTTGGTAGGGTTGGCTTCATCACTAATTATGTAGGCCAGCTGGGCTTCTCTGTATAGTCTTCTATGCTCTCCTCCGAACACTGGGATAGTAGCATATGTGAGGTCCATCTGCAAGGTTTCCCCCAGTCTTTTTATCCAAGATCTTGATAGCAACATACCAAATTTGGGGGGGACATCAGCCACTACGATATCCATGACTACACTTTTCATGGGCAGTTGAAACAAGGTCACAACCAGGTCTTTAATAACTCCAAGATATTGAACTCTCCTGGAGTCGAAAGAATAGAGGTCATGATATTCTCGGGTGACTTCTAGTCCTAACTCTTAAATGACAGTTTTGGGCATGAGGTTGTGAGAAGCCCCTGAATCCATCAAGAAGTTGTGCGACACTTTATCATGTATTTTCAAGAAAGTGTAGAAGGGAGGGGATGAATCATCTATGTCTTCTACCATGGGACCCAGTACAATTGTTGGCTTTTCATCTTGCAAATTGATGGAGTCTGTGGGAAGGCTTGATACCTCGGACTGTAAGAGCTCGGAGAAGCATTTTTTGAACCCCTCATGTTTAATCAATTCTGTCAAGGGCACAGGGATTCTGATTTTTTGAATTTCATGCTCGAAATTAAAATAAGATGAGAGCTTTGGGATTTCTCTTATCTCAGGAGCATGACTTTGGATAACGGGAGAGAGGGGTTGGGTCCTCTTACCTATGTGATTGTCTGTTGCTTCATCGTCAAGTTTCTCTGTCCTGGTGGACTACTCAGGAACGTCAGGCATTGTTGTTCTTTTGTCGGACCTCAGGTTATACCTTCCTCGACCGCTGCTAGCCTTGTCTCCTTTGCTCAATTCATTTAGCTGACTATTCATGAGAGACTCATCGTATGCTGATTGATTGAGATGAGGAAACGGATGAGTGTCTCCTAAGCAGTGGATTTTGGGCTCAAGCTCATTTGTTTCCCCTTCTTCATCTTCGGCCACAAAATTGTTCTGAAAGGGGGCCTGAGTTCTTTGGTCGTCTCTATCTCTTCCCCTTTCTCTTTGCACATTCGTAGGAGTAAAAATGTTTGGGCTCCTAAAACCTCCCTTGTTTTGGGCATTCTGAGGGCCCATGTATGCTTTCCTCCCTTCCACTTTCATTCGTTCCATCTCTGTGGATAGAGACTTCACCATCCTTGTCAGTTCGTCCACTTGCGGGTGAGGCAACCATGGGCTAGAAGTTGAGGCTTCGGATTTTCCCTTTCTTCTGTCTACGTCAGCTTTGTTCCTCAGTCTGTCGGCTGCTAATATGTTGGATTCCACTTCTATAGCCTCATCTTTCATTTGAGCTAAGGAGGTGGCTCTTCTTTATCTTAATAAAAGGCAGAAGTCAGGGTCAAAAGCACCAGCATAGGAAATTTGGGCAGATGCTTCTGAGGGATTTATCTCTGTAGGAATTTTGTTATACATCTTATTGAATCTTTTGGAGAAGTCAGAGACAGACTCTCCATCCATCTTCTTCAGAGACCCAAACTCTGTCATGTAATACATGAAATCCTTTCTATCTCCCCACTGCCTCAGGAAGACACTATCTAGGGCCTCAATTCCAGCAATAGATCTGGGGGCCAGTCCCCTGAACCATTTCCTCACCTCGCCATCCAGGCTCTGGAAAAAAACTCTCATCTAGACACATTCATTT
Source organism: Picea glauca (assembly GCA_000966675.3). Lineage (NCBI taxonomy): Eukaryota > Viridiplantae > Streptophyta > Pinopsida > Pinales > Pinaceae > Picea > Picea glauca. The sequence goes on from JZKD02S1755660.1 coordinate 594,445, forward strand.
TCAATGTTTAGGTTATCTGCATAACTGTAGAAAACAACCAAATTTTCTTCTGCGGTTATGTCCCCTTCTCCAGTGAACTTGGGCATGTACTTCAAGTAGTCTCCAGCAGGGAGGGGATTCATAGGATGGGGTAGGATTAAGGGAGCGTATCTGGTAGCGACTATGGAATCCATTCTATTCAGAGGGGGATTAGTGCCAGCCATAGGAATATTAGGTGGGGGAGAACTCGGAGGAGAAGGAGTTCGCGAAGGGGAAACTGGGACTGAGCTTCCAGGGAAAAATGGGTGGTTAAGGGAGAAAGCTAACGAGATTGTGTCAGCAGATGCTTCTCTTTGTGCAGGAGTGGGGAAATCTTATGTAGTCCCCGGTCTACGCCAAGGAACAACTTGAGAGGAGAGGGGGGTGACAATAATTTCTCCCTCCAATCCCAGACCAGGAGGGGAAAACTCAGCAAAAACACTCCCAAAATTCAGGAAACGGGAAACCTCTGAAGAAGGTTTATTAAGAAACTGAGGAGGAGAAAAAGGAGTTCTCTCAGGAGGAGAGGGAGAATTACCTGTTTTAGCGATGGAGACTTCTTCCACGAAGCTCTTTTCTCTTCTGAGAACCACCTCTGGGTCAGCTCAAGGTGTAGCTAAAGGTAGCTGTGGATGAGACCGCATGTGTCTGCCTCTGGAAGCCACAACTAAAATAGCGGGTTCGCTCCAGTGGAGACATCACAATGGAGTCGCCAGGTGCACAGTAGCAATCTTGATAATTCTGATATCTGATGCACCTTCAGAATCAACTGATCGTTGTCGTTCAATCCTGGGGAAAATATTCAACTTCGTCCCCGACAACGGTGCCAGAAATGTTAGCGTCGGAAGTCACTCCTGGATTGCTTGCAGGAGCAGAGCCTGACACCCATCAGTTTAATGTCATGGTTTGTTTATGAAAGGATGATCAAATGGAGATAAAGACTCGAGGAGATATTACTCTAACTCAGGGACTGGGTCTGGTACGCAAGTAACAAAGGAGGTCTCGACCTAACTTCAGCCAGTGCGTTGATTAAAATATGGACAGTTGGAAGACTTAGTAAGAAAGGTAAACAAACTACTTCAGGCAACGAGCTTTCGACAGTTTGTGGAAGAAAGGCTCTGAATGCAAGATCCGCTTGGTTCAGGGTCTCAAGGAACCGAAAGGGGACTTGACTGGATCCTCCAATTCCAAGTCACTCAGCGCTGGGAAAATCACAGGAACTGATTAGAGACAACGCAACTGTTACAGTGATCCATTACAACATCATCCTATAACAGCTACAGCTCGAATGGACCCTCCAATTCCGAGTTTCTCTAACACAGTGTAAACATAGGAATGAAAGAAACTGGCATTCATAAAGCAAGAAGTCTCAAAAGCCCATACATAACCAGATTAACAGTGCTTCGTTAAAACTTTACAACCGGGAGCTCTGCTCAACCATTGATAGATTACAAATTACAAAGACTAAGTTTATATACTAAGATAAAATTGCCTCACAGAGGCACGCACGATCATCTGAAGCTTGGTGTCCCCTCAGCCAAAATCGGACAGGCTTTCTTTGTCAAACGCCTCCTTAACTGCGCATGGCTCTTGCAGGGGGAGTAGCTGAGACAGTAAATGTTGATTTAGCGTGTGCAGACCTCTTCTGGCTAACTGAGGACTCGGCATGGCTTCTTTGAAGAACTAGGTACATAGGACTCTCTCGAGCAGACCACTTGCTAGACCTTCCATACCTTACACTTAATACATGAGGAGAAGTTTCACCTACCCCTTCTTGCCTTTATTTACTCCAAGCGAAGGCCGAGAATGGGATCGTATCGTATGGTACCAGGAGATCGAGATGATCCTTTCGGCAACTGGAATCGACGCCTCTAGACCCTTTTAACATAGCTCCTTTCTTTCCCATGTGACTATGGGTTGTGACCCCGTTCTTATTCCCAAAGCGCTTTCGGCGTTTGCGAATGGAGGGAGTTAATCCTTTCTTCTTGAAATCACGACGAGCGAAACGCCGAGACAGCTTAATCTAGCGCCACGCGTCCTTCTAGATTTGAAGGTTCAGAATCCTTCTCATGCTGCTGTGGGCCCAGGCCCTGAATGCTCTCGGCACCTCGCACATTGTGAAGTAACGAAGCTTCTCTTTGTACCTTGAAATCGCGATGGGTGAAACGTTGAGGCGGCTTAATCACGTGCCAGGTGTCTCCTGTAGATGGACGAATGAGATCACCTCGGCAGTACTGTGGGTCTGGGTCCCAGACACCTTCGGCACTTCATGTTTCATGGCAAGGAGGAGGCTGTCTCTCATGCATCAAAGCTACGATAGGCGAAACGCCAAGACAGCTTGGTCGCGCGCCACGCGTCCCTCTGAATGGACGGCTAAGATCACCTTCGTGATACTGTGGGCCCGTCATTAAAAGTTATTTTCACTTCATGATTCTCAAGTTCATGGGTCAGAGTACTAACACCTCTCGCAACTCGCAGCTTCACAAGTTGGAGTATCAAACTTTGGCCATCTCCCCTCGCGAGGTCCCGAGACGCGATGGTCAGCGAAGGTTGACCCCTTCGGGCACTTTTCGTAACTTGCAATCTCGCGCAACCAAAAGGCATGGTCCGTCCCTTGAACTCGCAAACCCCGAGTTCGAAAAACACTGCTGCGCTTATACAGATCGCGATTGATGCCTTTAGAAAGAATTTTTGCGCTATACCTGGCATGACTCAGTTAATCTACGATTTCCCATCAACCACTATTCTGCTTTGACGCTGGATCCTTTCCACTGGAGAATGCAATGCCCGCTCGCTTGATTTTAAGTCCGAAAAGGACTTCTTCTGTGTGTTGTGCTTGGGCGCTCCTCGTGCAACCTGCATATATGAACACTTTTAGGCCCGAGACAAGAAATTTCGCTAACAGAATGAGGGCCCAATGAAGGTTGCTCTAATACTTAGTTCAGATGTGGGATGTGGACCGGCAGGTATTCCATGTGGGGGCTTACATTCTTGAGATAGATATCGAGGATATCTACTTCTTGACCGACTTGTGTCACCATGGGGCCCAAGTTACATTGACAGGTAGCAGGGGGGGTGGTGAGCCTATGAGTCACTATAACAGTGAGAATTGCGTACCTAGTACTCAGAAGCATAGTGGAAAATTCGCTATCAGAGACATTTGTGATTTGGCTCTACAGACTATCCTATACACTATCACACACATGGAAGGTAGTGCATCTCCCCATATGGCTCTTCAGAGCTACTTCCAATATGCGCTTGAATGTATGGAGCCCCGAGTTTTCAACCTGTGCGACGGGGTTCTCAGAAGCATGAAAAAACAATTAACAAAGTACAGGAGGGATGACTTGAAACAATTCAGATACAGATCGATTTTGGTGTCCTTCCTCTTGGAGAGGGTCCCATATTTGCGATTGCAGGTAGAGTGGGGTATACCTTCCCCACGGGATCCAAGAATGAAGAGGTGGGTTGACCTCATGGCACGGCATGTGGCTGGTCCTATCATTAGGTATAATGATTTTTTATTTGACTAGTTGAGGACCTAGATACTTATGCTCGATGACTATGCTTATGGAAGTTTAGACTTCCAAGGTGATCCAAACTTGGTTCTTCCTTAGGGTTCCCAATGGGGGGTCATAGGTAAGAAAGAAATATTTTTTTTATAATGTTTTTGTGATTTTTAATATAAAATGTTTTTATGTGTTATTTATCCGATGACTTAATCAAATTCTCTTTTGATGATGCAGAGGTGGGATCTCACCGACCTCCAGTTTCATCCCCCATCTAGAGGTGAGGGGAGAGAGATGACGTAGTAGGAATTGTTGATGTTGACTACGAGATTCTAGGGCAGAATCTAGAGGGGCTTACTATGAATATCCCGGATGCCTCTATCGACGATATCCCGGGGCATTATTAGCATCATATAGTGGGCGTGTCTGATTCTATTGGTCAACTTCTCCTCAAACTATAATGGGC
>JZKD02S1755660.1:608966-624034 GCA_000966675.3 Picea glauca
TCTAAAGAGTGTGTTCTCCCGACCTCAGAAGCTACTTCATTGTTGACTACTTCCTCAGGAGGTCCTTCTGGTGAGTTAGGAGGCAAATGTTGGTAACCTTCTAGATCTTCCAGGGGTAACCCTTGCATCCTACATGAATGACAAAGGCCAATGTTGTTGGATTCAAGTAAAGAACGAAGAAAATCTATGGCCAACTAGAGGAAACAAACAACACTCACTAATAAAATCTAAGAATCAAACCAAGAAAACAAAACCTTTTTATTTCGAAGTCACTAGTTGGTGATGAAATCCAACATCGCGAAGTCTAGACAAGAAGGGTCTAGGATAAGTGGGTGGAAAAGCTATGTTGATGACCTGCTTAATGGACTTTCACCCTGGTGCAATCTCCTACACATAATTTTGGGTATACCCTCCAAGGAGCCCGAGTGAGTTTGGCCAACGTCGATTCCAAGCATCGTGAAGACTTGCTCCTCCATAGTCACCTCGTGTAAAGACCCTACAGAGGTAGGCTACTAAGGTTACCAACTACAACAGTGTTTCCTGGGGAAACAACTAACAGTTTGATCCACGCACAAAGGCAGGGTATCTAGCCCGAAATCAACTCAAAAGGCTTCAGCTCATAATTGTGGGTATACCTTCAAGAGACCCCCATAATATGCACAATCTCTACACCAAGACCAACAAAGAAGGGTGAGTAACTCTTCCAGTCTTAAAGAGACCTCAGGTTTGACCCTTGTGTGAGAAGGGCTTCACGAGACAAAATGTAGCAATTGGATTTGAACTCTCCCTATCACAAGATACTATTGTGTGTTTTGATGCTTTGGAGATTGTGCCTTACAACCTATTCCAAAGTGCTAGCCTAGCTAATGTTGGTGAAAAATATCCCTAGAAAATCAAAGTTACTAATAAATTTTAAATTTATGTTGTATTTTAGAGGCTATTGCTTACTAAAAAATGGAGGTGGAAGTGAAATTGATGAAGTTGATACCTTCACCCAATAAAATGAAAAAAGAGATGAATGTGCAATTTTTCAATTCAATGAACTCTAGTTACAGTAGGGAGAAGGTATTTCTTTTGAAGTACAACAAGCTACAAATTGCAATTTCTTAATTTCAAATTAACACAATTCCAAACAATCATGAACTACAAAATTTTCCAATTTCTTCTCTTTACCAATATTTTGAATGTAAAAAAATTCCTTGTGAGAGATTACTAAAATTAATAAATGATTCCAATTCTTCCTTTCCTAAATCACATCAGAGATATAAAGATGAAAGGAAAATGTAATCCAAGAAAATCAATACACTCACAACACAATTCCCAAACCAAATTCGTAATGTAGAAAAAAACGAAAAAAGACAAGAAAACCTTTTGATGCAAGTAAGCAAAAAGTATTTCTTAATCAACAAAAAATCTAACAAACAGAATGAATCCAAAACTTCAAAACAAACCAAAGACCCTTTGTCAAACAAGCACCCAAATGAAGATCCGAGATTATATCCTTGTGACAATGAGAATGAGTAAAAAACTTGCAAAATGCAAAGAAAGACTTTCAATCACTAAAAACCAATCAATAGAAAACTCCAAACTCAGGAATCAATCAAACATGGGCTTAATATTTTCACCCCAGAATACTAAGGAAAATCTCGGTAGTAAAAGACAAAATGACTCACTCCATCAAAACCTACAGGAGTCATCACAGGCTGGGTATACGACACATAGTGACGAGCTAAGGTCACCGCAAGCCATTGACAGAGTAGAGTGTGATGTCGTCGCACTGGATTGGCTAAGCAGAGAGAAACATCTCAGGGTCGTCGCAGGCTATCAATGAGGTACAGTGCGATGATGTCTGTAAATTTGAAAAATTTGGAAGAAAGATAAAAGGTCAGAACGAACTTTTAAACCCAGTGAGTCCAGATGGATCACCCAAAGAGTCAGAGAATGAAATTTATCATAGGAAGGTAGGCTAAAGGAAAATTGGAAGAAAAAAATCAAAATGAGGTTGTATCCCCGGTATGGTCACCAATTTTTTTATGGGACTTATCAGTAAATTCGAACATAAACAGATCTCCCTAGATCCACCTAGATCTAGAACAAAACATAACAGAATATGAAGCTTTCCTTAAGCTCTAATCATTGAGTCTACTGTCTAACAAGAGATGGGAAACATACCATTTAAATATCGCTTCCTCTTGTCATTATTGTCCTAGCTCCACTCTAGTGCTCATGTGATATTGTATCTGCAAGGGAACACAAGCCAACCAAAGTGAAAGCAATATAATATACTCAATGATAACTTATGCATGTGATCAAAGAATCATACAATAAAACAAAGAAATCTCTATGGGAAAGAAACATATCACTGTATCATATTAAAATGAAAGTGGAGATTACAACCAAAGCCTTGATGTTGCAAGGTCCCCTTCTGATCACCCTTTTCTCCAACACACACACTTTCTCCAATCCTTGAATGAAGAAGATCCACAATGACTTGATAAACTGAAATGAATCTCTCAAGTATGAACCGAAGTAGAATTCCTCATCTAATTCTTAGCCTATTTAATATTAATCTTTCTTGAATCAACCTTCATTAACCCTTAGCCTTTTCCATGAGAAATCCCTCTTTATATAGGGGAAATAGAGATGGTTGAAGAAATTAGGATGATCCCACTAAATCAGAGAAGCAAGTAGGATCCCAACCATATGGATGCCACCTCATCTTCTAGAAGATCCCCTTCTAGAACTTTCATGAAGTTTGACCTTTTCTTATCCTCTTGACATCGTTGCACCCTAGCTATAGAGAATCCAGCGGAGACATCACATGTCAAGTGTATATTAGAGGTCGACGACTAGGCATCGTCGCACCCTGCCCATGGAGCAGCCTGCGATGACCTTCCTTAATAGGGATTTTTGTAAGAAGAATTCAGTCACCTTTCTCATGAAGATAGGCTCTTTTGGGAACATGAACACATGTTTTTAATGGATCACCAAGATGACCAAAATAATGCGTAACACCATGCCTTTCCTTGTCATTCCATGCCATGTCTTCCCTTTCCTTTCCATGGCATTCCATGCCTTGCCTCTCCTTGCCTTTCCATGCATTGTCATGCCTTCCCTTTCCTTTCCATTCATTTCCATGACTTCCCTTACCATGCCATGCCATGACTTACCTTTCCATGCCTTGCCTTCCCATTCCATGACTTGTCTTGCCTTCACTTGTCATGCCATGTCATGCCATGCCTTGACTTGCTATGTCATGCCATGCCTTTCCTTTCCTTTCCTTGGCTTTCCAAGCCATGCCTTTCCTTACCATGCCATGCCATGCCATGGCTTGGCAAGGCGAGGCATGGCATGGCATAACAAGGCATTCATTAAGTTAATTTAATAAGAAAATAATGGCATTCATGTATTATACTTACATTTTTCCTAAAAAACTAATTATTGTACTAAATGAACAACTTCAATACGTAAAAATTACAATCAAAGGATTCATTAAGCATGTAACCCTACATATTGTTATCCCATCTATCTTAGATACAAATACTTGCATGAGAATTTCAATGCCATAACATAAGCTCTCTTTATTCATATATCTAAGGTATTTTCATAGTTGTGAAACATGGATTATCATAATTAATAGGATTTACCTAGACCTAGACCTAGGCCTAGACCTTGTCATGCCTTGCCATGTCTAGATTTTCTTAGCCTTGTCATATATTTCCTTGCCTTGCCTTTCCTTACCTTGCCTTTCCTTGCATTTCCATACCTCGACCTATACCTATACCAAGACATTGCATTGTCGTTTCTTGCCATGTCCCTGAATGGATTGAGGAGGTGAGTTGCAACTCACGATAAAACTCAAACCAAGACTTAGATGGATGAACCATCAATTGCATTGGATCTGGAGCACTGGGTTTCATCTAGTGGGGTCCATACATTGTCATTCCATTGACCAAAAAAATGTTTGTTGGAGGATCTCTGAATGAGAGGTCGATTTTCAAGAACATTGTGATGGGAAATTGCAACTAGTGTAGTCACATGGGTCATGGAAAAATAGGCATGCGAGATCTTATGAATTTCATTATGCTACTCAGTTTGGATTTCATGCCATTGGACCAAAGTGTTGACATGTACCTGAATGGATTGAGGAGGAAAGTTGCAACTCACGATAAAACTCAAACTAGGAATCGAATGGATGAACTATCAGTTGCATTGTATCTAGGGCACTAAGTTTCACCTAGTTGGGCCCATCCGTTGTCATTCTGTTGACTATAAAATCATTTTTTGAAGGATATTTGGCACTAGCGTTTCACTCAATGAGGCATAGTGCAATTTTTGAATGAGAGGTTGATTTTCAAGAACATAGTGTAGGGAAATTATGGATAGTGTACTCACGTGGACCTTGGAGAAATAGATGTGTGGGAGATTATGGAACTCTATTATGTTGTGTGTTTTGGATTTTATGCCCCTGGACCAAAGTGTTGACATGTCCTTGAATGGCTTGAGGAGGTGAGTTGCAACCCGCGATAAAACTCAAACCGAGACTTGGATGGAAAAACCGTCGGTTGCATTGAATCTGGGGCACCGATCTTCAGCTAGTTGGTCCCATCCATTTTCATTTTATTGAATGGAAAACTATTTGTTGGAGGATCTACGTCACTACGGTTTTGCCCAATGAGGCACAGTGCAATTTATGAACTAAATGTCGATTTTAAAGAACAATGTGCTAGGAAATTATGGGTAGTGTAGTCATGTGGGCCTTGGAAAAACAAAAATGTGGGAGCTTACAGAACTATGTTATGCTGCTCAGTTTGGATTTTATTCCCTTGGACCAAAATGTCGACATGTCCCTAAATGGCTTGAGGAGGCAAGTTGCAACTTGCGATAAAACTCAAACCGGGACTTGGATGGATGAACCGTCAGTTGCATTGGATCTAGGGCAGTGGGTTTAAACTAGTGGGGCCCATCCGATGTCATTTCATTGACTGGAAAACCATTTTTTGGAGGATCTCACCACTAGGGTTTTTCTCAATGAGGCATAGCGCAATTTTTGAATCAGAGGTCAATTTTCAAGAACACTTTGTTGGGGAATTGTGGGTAGTGTAATCACATGGGCCTTGCAAAAATAGATGTGAGAGAGCTTAAAGATATTTTTTACACTACTCAGTTTGGATTTTATGCCCTTGAACCAAAGTGTCGACATGTCCCTGAATGGCTTAAGGAGGCGAGTCACAAATCATGATAAAACTCAAATCGGGACTCAGATGGATGAATCGTTAGTTGAATTGGATATGGGGTACTGGGTTTTAGCAAGTGGGGCCCATCCGTTGTCATTCCCTTGACTAGCAAACTATTTTTTGGAGGATCTTCGGCACTAGTTTTTTTCTCAATGAGGCATAGTGCAATTTTTGAACGAGAACATTGTGTTGGGAAATTGAACTAGTGTAGCCATGTGGGCTTTGAAAAAATAGACATGTGAGATATTACAAAACTCAGTTATGATGCTCGGTTTGGATTGTATGTCCCTGGACCAAAGTGCCAACATATATCTGAATGGCTTGAGGAGGTGAGTTGCAACTCGTGACAAAAATCAAACCGAGACTCGAATGGATGAATCGCCCGCTGCATTGGATCTAGGGCACTGAGTTTCAGCTAGTGAGGCCCATTCGATGTCATTATGTTTCCAGTACAACCATTTTTTGGTGGATCTTCGAAACTAGGGTTTTTCTTAATGTGTATTACATTTGTTTGTCGATTTAACACCTTGTTAGACTAGGCATGGAAAGGAAAGGCATGGCACGTGAAGGCAAGGTAAGGCATGGAAAGGCAAGGCATGGCATGGCATGGAAAGGCAAGGAAAGGAATGGCTTCGAAAGGAAAGTCAAGGCATGGAATTGTAATGCAAGGAAAGGCATGGCATGACAATGCAAGGCATGGCATGGCATGGAAAGGCATGGCATGGAAAGTGAAGGAAAGGTAAGGCATGGAAAAGAAAGGCATGACATGGCATGGAAAGGCATGATATGGCTTGGAAAGGTAAGGAAATTCAAGGCATGGCATGGAAAGGCAAGGCAATGCAAGGCATGGAAAGACAAGGCATGGCATGGAAAGGCAAGGTAAGGAAAGGAAAGGTAATGCATGTCAAGGTAAAGAAAGTGAAATCAAGGCATGGAAAAGTAAGGCAATACAAGGAAAGGCAAGGAAAGGCATGGCATGGCATAGAATGACAAGTGAAGGAAAGGAAAGGCATGGCATTGCAAGGAAAGGCATGGCATGGAAAGGAAAGGCATGGCATTGCAAGGAAAGGCATGGCATGGCAAGGCAAGGAAAGGCATGGCATGGAATGGAAAGGCATGGCATGGAAAAGAAATAAAAGGCATGGCATGGAGAGGCAAGGCATAGCATGGCATGGCATGGAAAGTGAAGGCAAGGCAAGGCAAGGCATGGCATGGCATGGAAATAAAATGCAAGGCATGGCATGGAAAGGAAAGGCATGGAATGGCAATGGAAAGTGAAGGTAAGTTAAGGAAAGTAAAGGAAATACATGGAAAGGTAAGGAAAGTGAAGGAAAGGTAAGTAAAGTGAAGGAAAGACATGGAAAGGTAAGGCAAGTGAAGGAAAGTCAAGGAAAGGCAAGGAAAGGAAAGGTAAGTCATGTCAAGGTAAGGAAAGTGAAGGCAAGGCATGGAAAGGTAAGGCAGGGAAAGGCAAGGCAAGGCAAGGCATGGCATGGTATGGCATGGCATGTGAAGGCAAGACAAGGCATGGCATGGCAAGGAATGGCATGGAAAGGCAAGGCATGGAATGGCAAGGAAAAGAAAGGCATGGGATGGTATGGAACGGCATGAAATGACATGGAAAGGAAATGCATGGCATGGCATGGAATGGCATGGAAAGTCAAGGAAAGGAATGGCATAGAAAGGAAAGGAAAGTGAAGGAAAAGTAAGGAAAGGAAATGAAAGTGAAGAAAATGCATGGCAAGGTAAGGCAATTGAATGCAAGGAAAGGCAAGGCAAGGAAAGGCAAGGAAAGGAAAGGAAAGGTAAGGCAAGTGAAGGAAATGCATGGAAAATTAATGCAAGTTAATGCAAGGCAAGGAAAGGAATGGAAAGGTAAGGAAAGTGAAGGCAACACATGGTAAGGTAAGGCAAGGAATGGCATGGCATGTGAAGGAAAGGCAAGGAATGGCATGGAAGGGCAAGGCAAGGAAAGGAAAGGAAAGGAATGATGAGGCAAGGCAAGGCATGGCATGGCATGGCATGGCAAGTGAAGGCAAGGAAAGTCATGGCATGGGAAGGAAACACATGGAAAGGAAAGGCATGTCATCACATGGAAATGAAAGGCATATCATGGCATGGAAAGGAGAGGCATGGTATGGCATTGCATAGAAAGGCATGAAAATTTATGTAATTTCAATGAAGCAAGACACAAATACCATAACAACCATAAAATGAAACCAAAATTTCAATAATTCATAAATCTGAAATATTTGTTCAATTATTCCTTTCACATACCTATGGTCATTCAAGTAGACCATCAGGATCACTTATATTATTGTCGGTCTCCATTAACTGCTTGTGCTCAGAGTAAGGCAAAAAGTAGTGTACCTTTGATGAGTTCTTTCTTGGCATTGTTTGTAGTTGTAGGTTTGTACCAACAACCAAGTTCGTAAAGTGGTATACAACTTGACCTCATTTATAATATTGAAATAAATAACCACCTTTCTTCCGTGTTCTTTCATCATGTGTCATATTTTCTCCTTTAATAACCATCAACCCAATCATAAATTCAATTCCTTCGTATTTTGTTACCAATTGCATGAGGGTATGCTTTCCCTCTAATCAACATGCCAACCAATAATCAATGCCCCATTCATTATCTATCAGGGAAAAAACTGCATATATGGGCCCTACAAAAAAAGGAGTGCCAACATGTGATTCCACTAAATGAATAAAGAATAAAACATTGATGCTAGTTATTCAAAATTTAATAGAAGGTTTCAACGAAAATTGGCAGTACAAAATATGAGACATGATCATAATCAACTGCAATACTTGATTGGTCCTCCTCCAAATCAGATAATTCCATAGTTATCCAATGTGGAGTGATACATGATCTTGTCTATCAACCCATTATGTTGATTCACAATCACCCCATTCATTACTACTACATGGACCACAAAAGAAACAAAGTTTTCTCATCCATATTTCAATTATTGCATTGTATGATGTTGTAACTGAATGAAATCCATGAGTTCCCTTGATTGTTTTTCATTCATACCACTATGATCGGTATACATCGACCACCTCCTAAAAATATCTATGTACATGTCCTTTCCTGTGAGATTGGTTTTCACGGGTTCATGTTCCCTCTCTCATTACTAAAGAACACCATTCAAAAATGGATTATGCATCTTGAATGATGGAAGTAGTTGCGAAATTCATTTATTTCATACATAACGTTATTTTTATGCATGCACTTGCTCCATCATGCTCCCCTTTCCCATGCTTAGACTCAAAATAGTTCCAAATGTGTGGTACCTTGAGTGTTTTTTGCAACATACACAACCATTGAAACACACAAGAGTTTTTTAACTAGCTTATGAACCCATTTGACCAAATCCAATGTTGATCCATCTATATGCTCTTATCCTTAAGGTGATTGTAAAAAAATTGAAAGCAATGTTGTACGTAGGATAAGTCATGGCACTGATCATCATTTATGTAGAAGTGAAACTCCTTCAATATAACTATGTTTTCTTCATTACTATACGACCCATAACTATATGTAATATGGACCATTATGTTGACCTGCTCTAAGTGATAATATTGGCTTTGAATCTCATTTTGCAGTTGAAGGGTTTAGTTCTTTGCAAAATCAACCATGGATAACATGATACCAACAAAAGTGTATCTCTGCATATTCTAAAATTCTCGTCCTTCCATCGAGCCACATGAACATGTTGAACATAATGTCATGTATTTTCAAAGAACTCCTTCAAAAATTCACATATTCATACTTGGGAATTCACCAATTATATCTTTTTTATTTCCTGTCCTCCATCAATATCATATGCGACATATTTAAAGATTTGCAAGGCAACCTCCTTCCTCCCCAACTCATACTCATCGCTTACATGGATGCACTTTCTCAATAATGTCATCGCACCACACCTAGGGCATGTCCCATCTAAGAAATATTTTTGATCAAATGTACAACCCTCTAGTCTTGTACACAAGATGTTTTGAATAAAGTCTCTAGAAGATGATGATGGAAATATAATTGAGCATTCCTGCAAAAGGGTGTTATGAAAAAAATCAAATATGTGTGTGTGTGTGTGTGTGTGATAATAATAACCATACTCAATGTGATATATATGACAACATGTGTTATGAATTGTGTTTATTTGAACATACCAAGGTTTGCATTTCTAGAAAGATCTTTGGACCAAGTTAAGTGCATTGTGTATTGTCCTGAATCTCTCATACAATTATGTTTGTGTAATGTCAAGAAAGTGTTTAATATGGGGTTCATTGTCCCTATATCCCCTTCTCAATTTTAGTACATATTTTTGGTTGGAAGAAGGCCTAGTGTTCTCATTCCATAAATCTTGTACTAGTCCCTTAACTACTCCAATTAAATTCATGTCAGAATGAGGTAGCCTACTAGTGAAGGCCCAAAAATCTTTTGGGCCATCTGTGTCAAGGATGTTCATTTATGAAAATAATTTCTAAGGGTTTTTACATTGCATTTCACGAGGTGTGAGGCTTGTTGTAAAAAATGATTTTTTCTTTCGATCTTGCTAACAATTGATTGTGACAAGACACATCATGATGCATTGAGGTATTTACAACGATATTTCTTACCAATTCTTTGAAAAGCATCTATAAGGTTTCTAACAATATGATGACTTGTTTCTAAACTTTTGACTATTTTAATGCCTAAAATTCTCCTAACAGCAGTCAAACTTCTAGATTTTAACATAGGTAAAAATAATTGACATTTAGTAGCATCGGATTTTGGTTCAAAATATTCTTCAATGATTTTATAAGAATGATAATGAATAGTATAGTTAGGTAACTTACCTTCAAGCTATGGTATACCACTTTCATCGACTTGAATGCATTTAGGATTTCTTCGCCACACAGTGCTCAATCTATGTAGGGATGATGAACCCCTATTCTGACACTCTTGACCTCCCTACTGTGGATTTAACAAAGTTGCAATTCTTTCCCCTTCAATCACTGGTAGGTCAAATATGGGAGGAGAGAGGACATGGAATTGACTAGTTTCTGTAATGTTTGACTATCCAAAAATAGGTTGAACCACAAGAACTTCTTCACCACAATGTTTTACACCAGTTGCCTCTCTAATTTCATCCATTGTATAATCAACTCCAAGAAAATCCTCCATGATCTAGTCATCCACAACAAGTTGTCTTGATGAGATATTAGATGGATTGGTCTCTACTAAAATCCTACATTTTTCTTGTCATGATGGAGGAGAAACAACATTGACATATATTCTGCTATAAATTGGATTGGCCTCTTCTGAAAGCCTACACTTTGACATATGTAGCTTTGTCTTTTCTCTTTCTTCTTCTACATTTTTTATTGATTTCTCTTTTCTCAAGGAATTTATTTCTCGAATTCGTTGGTTCCCCATGTTTAAAGAGAAAAAATGGCTTCCAAACACCCTAAGACTACAAGAAAACAACGAATTTTTCTTGGTGTTACAAAAGAAGACAACTTGTTATCACTCCAGGAAACTCTCCTAGGCTGTATCTCATAGATGCCTGGTAACTTAACCTTTTTGAAATTATTTTCTCAATAATGGGTGTGGTTTTGGATCAAGCTGAATATCTAAATCACTAGATTGTATCTTCAAGACAGTCTAGCTATATTTATGCAGTAAAAGGCCTTCAAGAGCTATTATCAGATAGGTTTGTAGATCAAAAGGATAAGAAAAACAATCAATTAACCATAACATACATAACAATATATATGATGGGTCAACAAACTAGCAAAGGATGTTTATGATTCTTGCTTAACAATCAAAGGTAAGATGACAGTTACCATGGGACCTTTAAACATAGACAAAGAAATGATTTCAACTCATAGGCATAGAAAAAGATAAAGAGAGTCTGATAATAACAATGAAAGAAGCTTGCAGGCTTAATATATTAAAGAAAGTGTCTTTATCATAATAACAGTGGATTACAGAACTCAAAATCGAACCCTTTGTTCATCAAATGTTCTGGGCTTTATAGCCTTTACAAACAGTTTCAAAATCCTAGAATATTGGATCGAATTTTGCCTAAAATATAGAATCAATAATTGGCCCAAGAAAATAGGCAAAGATCCTATAAACTAGGTCAATTCATATCCTTGAATGATCTTGATGTCCTTCGGATTCTTTGGCAGGTGTAGTAACCCTTTCGAGCCTGTTGGATTGTATATGATATGAGAAGAGTCGAAAATGACACCTGTTAACAGTCAAACAACTTTATATCGCTAAAAATAGCTAACCGATTTTGACCTTTTTATCTTATAGAGCATCTCCAAAATCAAAACAAACTCTTGATAAGGATGTCATTAATTATTTTCCATCGATTGGAACCATTCCTAAGACTTTTGGACAAGGAAAACTTGGATCTGTGCAAAAATATTAACTTTCTTCCTTATCAGTACTTTCGGTAGCTATAGTAGACAGAATTCGGACCAATTAGCTATCGAAAGCTCAGTTTTCAGTGGCTAATGAAAAATTGAAATGTTCGCCTAAGCCACTGAAAGGTCTGTTTCAGTGAAATTATCAAAATTTCAAAAATACCTTTTGTCTTAGCTCAAAAATTCCTTAGGGATGATCTTTTACGGCTTCTGCATCTTGCTCAAAGACTGTAGGATTATTGGTTTCCTCTAGTTCATTGCACTGAACTTCCACCTCTACTAGGGTTTCAAGAGTAGCATGTGTTTCAGCCTGGTATTTTGAAGACATAGCTTGCTTCCTCAAAGCCCTGACCTTTTTCTTCAAGCCCTGAGCTACTCTCCATAAGTTGTTGTAATCTTTTACAATCTTTTCCTTCTTTTTCTTTTCCTTTATGCTTTCATGAGCTAATCTTTCCAAGGATGAGTATCTTTCTGCAAAGTTTTTCGAAAGAGTTTCATATCTGGTTGAAATTACCCTTTCTAGCACTTCTTGTTCAACTAACTTCTTCTTAAGATTCTTGATTTCCTTTGATTTAATTTGTTTCACTCTTTTGCTAGATGAGGTCTGCAATTTGTGGTTCCTGTTCTTCTTGAGGTGTAGGTGATGGAAGGTCTTCATAATTTGTTGTGAATATATCTACAAAAATGGAATTTTCACTCCCTGTGGTAACTGAATCCTCGTGCCTTGTTTCAATATGGTGCTCTTCATCCTCCGATTCTGTGTAAGGAAGATTAAGAATTCTTTTGTTCACTGGGGATTCTTTGGCCTTATCTGTTTCACTGTTGAAGTTCAATTTCTTCTTAGTTTTATTAAGCTTAGAGGAAGGAGAGGTTTTATTAACTAGAACTGGAGAGATAGCTCTCCTCCTCCTCTTTCCACTTCTGGGAGTAGAAGACTTCTTGGAATGAGGACTCTTTTTACCCTCTGGCTGTACATTAGTCTGAAAATCATTCCAGAACAAGAAGTAGTTCCACTCTTTGCCTCTTCTCTGCAAAAGCTCACAAACCAAAATTTTAATTAGACCATGGTGGGATAGTCTACCTGCAACTTTATTGGGCTTGGCCTTGACCTGATGAGCCATCTTAGATAAGGTTATGTGGAGAAAATAGGGAAGATTGAGTGGGTTTCTACCAGTAAAATGATTCATGTGTTTGAAATGGTAAATCATCACCCTGTTATATATTCCTTTGCAAGTTATATAAACCATAATGGATTTTAGTAATTGTTGTCATTTCTCTTCAAGGAAAGACACGGGAATGTCTTTCTTCCATATCAAATACTTGCGTTCTGGTTTCAAGTAAGACCTGAATTCAACATGTTTTGTGATAGTGGTTTTAAACCATTTTTCTCCAGTCCTGGGAAGCTCTGTTACCTCGGCTATGAGGGCTTCATCCACCTCAAATTCATATCAATCGATGACTTATTTCCTTCCATCGAAATTCAGGGCAAAGGCTTCTGCTACCTACTGGTGAGAACTCTGTAATGTTTTACAAAAATTATAACAACCTGTGTCCCTAAACAATTGGCATACCTCCGGGCGATTCCAAGTAACTGATGTTGTCGAGATCTTTTCTTAGATTTGATCCTCCTTTCTTCATCTATCGCTATGCTCATGTACACTTGTGGTTGAAAAATTGGATTTTGGTGGAAAGTTACACAACGTAAACTTAGGGAGATTCGGCTCGGCTGTGACAGGGATGAGACAAATGAGGCGAGCATCATATCTTGGTGCTGATTACAAGGGATGCAAAAGAGCATCTTGTGATTTGAAATAATCATGGTTGATGACTAAGAGGTACGTAACCATGTAGTTTGATGAAACAACGATCCGAAAAGATTTGCTATATCATGCAGAGATCAGCTCCCGGTCATGAACGGTTCGTTCTCATGTTTTTTCGGTGGCTAATTTCAATTATAGAACTTCAAACCCGATGATTTAAATGTGTGAAAGGACGTGCTAACTCCTCCCTCACTCTTGCAATTTCGGTGGCTAAAATTGCCCCAATTTTCTTTGTTTAAGCTACTGAAAGCTAAGGCTTTTGGTGGCTAATGAACAACTGAAATGTTCGCATAAGCCACCGAAACCTGAGATTTGAATTAGATGAAATAAAAACTAAACGAAAGTTTATTCTAACTTTATTACATGCATAGAGATCTTAAAAAATGAGCTTTAAAAAATTAAAACTGTATTTTTTTAAAAGACATCCTATCACCTAAAATGACATAACTCGATTGATTTATTTGATGAGATAACACTGGCTCCTATTGGGGGTGAAAGCCTCCCTGTGAGGTTTCAAGAACCACATAACCAATGCCTTTCCTATAAAATGAAAATTCAAACCTATTTACTCGTGTTTCCATTGGGCATGGAGTTATTTTGCAAAAATAAAAAACTGAAAATAAAATTTACAATGACAAGGCTTTGAAGCCTTAGATGAAATAGAGTTTCAAAAAACGCCCATTGAATGGGCCACCAAAAATTTCTTCACCTTCCAGACTTTGTAGAATGAAGGTGTTGTTGTGTTGTACTTGAGTTATCATGAAAGGACCGGTCCACAAAGAATCAAACTTGTTGTGCTTGCCTTTATCTTGTCTGAGAGCGTCCCATTTCAGAACCCAGTCACAAACCTGAAAGTTGTCCACCTTTTCTTTTCTGTCAAAAGTATCCTTGATCCTCTTTTGATGAGCTTTTGATTTATCCACTAGTTGTTCTCTAACCTGCTGCAATTCTACCAAGGCAAGCATTCTTCTTACCATATCATTTGATTCAGTTTGTTCCTCCTGAAAGAATTTAGCCACTGGTAGAACTAGTTGAATGGGGAAAATGGCATCAGTGCCATAAACCAGTTTGAAGGGACAAGTTCCTATGGATTTCTTGTTAGTCACTATGTCTGCCTAAAGAGAAAACTTTAGCTTGGAATCCCAGCTCCTTTGATTCTCCTCCAACATCTTTTTGATGATTCTGACTAGACTCTTATTGGACGAATCGGCAAGACCATTGCCTTGAGGGTAGTAGGAAGTAGAGTGTACCAATTGAATGCCCATTGACTTACACATGTCAACCAATGCATCAGCTTTGAAGGTTGTTTCTTTATCTGTCACTAGCCTTTTTGGGCAACCAAATCTGATCAAAATGTTTTCATAGAGAAACTTCATGATGACCTGATGAGTGGCATTTCTAGTGGGGATTGCCTCTATCCACTTGGTAAAATAGTCAGTGGCTACCAGGATCCACTTATGTTGACCATGTTAGAGAACTGAGAGGGGGGGTGAATCAGTTGTTACTGTGCTTAAACAATTATGGTTCTTTTAAACTCTTTGTAGAGACACTGAATGATGATCACAATAATGCAGGGAAATAA
>JZKD02S1755661.1:0-28800 GCA_000966675.3 Picea glauca
AGACAAAAGTTTCAATCTGATGCCACATAAAAAATGTTTGTCCATTCCAAATTTACCACATCTAGTTCCCCTAATGCTACTAGGGTCGGGACTCGCATGCGTAGGGTGGAAGTAGAACAATAGAAGATCTCCTTGATGTTGGTGGTGGGGAGGAGGTGGATGCAAAAGTGGTAAGGTTTCTCTATGCATGTGGTATACCATTCAATGTTCTTCACTCCCCCTATTGGCATGCTATGGTCAAGGCCATCCATAATGCTCCTAAAGAATACAAGATCCCCAGATATGAGAAAGCTAGAACTATATTGCTAGACAGGGGAAAATCCAAAGTCCCAAGAGCTCTAGGACAATTTACAAATGAGTGGCCAAGGGTTTCCATTATATCTAACAATTGGACAATTGTTAAAAACCAACATTTGATAAATGTTCTTGGTGTGTTGGTTGGTGGTACAGTGTTCATTTGTTGCAACTTCTCAAAACATAGCAAACCTCCTACTGAAAACCATTAATCATATTGGGTTGTCCAATGTGATTCAAATAATTACAAATAATGCAACAAATTGTAAGGGAGTAGGAAAAATCATCGAGCAAGTACATCCTCACATTTTGTGGTCTAGTTGTTTGGTGCGCACATTCATTCTTTTGATGCATTATATTGTTAAGCATAAAAAATGTGATGGATCAATACCTTGTGCAAGAAAGGGATCAAATTCGTCATAGGGCATATTGTTGTCCACTACATTTACTAGGTTTAATCTAACTTGCAGCTACTTAAGCTCACAAGAACTGTATTTGGTAGTTATCACCTCACCTTTAGGCACTTGTTGAAGATAGGACGGGCATTGGCTAATCTGCTAGTGAATGATTTATGGGAGCAATTACGGATACATAATACATCAAATAGAGATAGTGTTGTTGCAATACAAGATATCGTTCTTGATCCTCATTTTTGGTCAAAGGTTAAGTATCCAATTTTTGCAATTCACCAAGCCAATTTATAGCATGATTCAATTTGCAGATTTCAACGATTAGGGAGATGCATGAGCAAATGGACATCATGCTAGGCCAGATTAAAGACATTGTCGAGCCTAGAGATGTGAACTTGTATGACTATATTCATATAGAGTTGGAAAAAGTTGGGCAAAGATAAATATTCCACTCCTTGTCTTAGCATATGTTCTTACACCAAAATACTATTCTACATCATGGTTGGAACTTGGAAGTACCGGTGCCTAGTGGCAGGGTGAAGAGAAAATTACGCACGGATCCAAAGGTTCAAAGTGGTTACATGCAAACATTAGACAAGCTTGTCCTTGATGAGGAGTGTGATACCATATGATGACAATTGAGCACCTACATATGTGCCTAAGGATTATTTGGTTATGCCTATCCAGTTAGAGATCAAGAGAAGTTGGCTTCTCTCCGGTGTGGAACTTATATGGTGGTTCTGCCCCATAGTTGTAACATTGGGCGAAATGGGGGCTTTCACAGGTTGTGAACACTTCTTCCAAGAAGATGTGTTGGAGCACCTATAGTTTCATACACAATGGCAAGAGAAACAAGTTAAATGTAACCACACAAAGAGCATGGTTTATGTGCATTGCAGCTTGTAGTTGTAGTTGTTGTTCCGTTATTGTAAGGAGGCAAAGATGGATAAATTATATAGGAATTGGGACAAACATCCAGAGGAGGACAATTTGGAGGAGGAGCATTGGCTTTGGAGAACTTGGAGAATGCTCTTTTTGATGATGATTATTTTATTGAGATGCCACCCCCACCTAGTGGGCATTTTGGGCTGTGAATAAAACCAGTAGTATACAGAAATTTGAAATAAACAAACAAAAAAGTTACTTACCCCCAGCTTTGGCCAACACCTTGCTCAGGCGCTCAGGTTTTCTAAAAGCCTCGTTGTAAAATCTGCGAGCTGCTTTTGAATACTTAGGCGGCGGCGGCGCCTGCGGCTGCTTCGGCTTGGAGACTTTGGGGGAGGCGCGGGATGAAGATGAAGAGGGAGATGGAGATGAACGATCATCTAACAGCTCATTCGAGCGGGTGGTTTGAAGGCTCAAATTTCCCTCTGCGTCCTCTACAATCCACGGGATGACCGTGCCCTTACCCTTACCCTCGCCCTTACCCTTACCCTCATTATTACTTGTTTGAGTTTTGGTGCCACATGCCTTCACTCCCGCGAACGAAATATTAAAAGAAGAAGATGATGCTCTTATTATTATCGACGACGATATGTTTGATGGCAGAGGGCGTGTGCTTGTGGGAGGTGAAAACAGCCTCACCCATTCTGCTCCTCCACCTAGTCTTCTTCCAAACAAGGACGACAATAACACCAGAGAAGAAGATGATGAAGCTGCCGTCATTGCCACTGCCATTTCCAGCTTCAAACGGCGCTTCTTGAACTGCCTTATTTACATCTCCATAATAAGAACAAGTGAAGGCCTTTGCAAAATAAATCACTCAATCCAATCCACTCGTGTTGTCAATAACATTCCACAATTTGTTGCACCAGCGGAAGTTCGAATGATGTCCTTCTTTATTTGAAGATAAATTAGTTGAGGTACTCCTGTAGTTGTGAACAGATAACTTTGATGCAGTAAGGCAGAAGAGATAACTTTCGATGAAATAAGCCAGAGCTTTATATGCTCTACTTTTGTTACGGGATAAATCCATCTCCACATCAGCGTAGATTCATTTTTCTCTTAGATTCACTTCTCTCCTTGTCATTAAATTCATTATTGTTATATATTTATTTTTTATCTCATACCAAAAAACCAAAAAATGAGAGACTAAAGAAATTGAGATTCAAAATTGTAAAAGAAGAGTGATTTTCGTTGACTTCATATTAGTTTGTCCTTTGACTACAAATATTTCCATATTATCTATTGTTGGAACCCGGGAAATGAAAACACCATTTTTATATTAAAAAAATACCATATTTGTCATGATCTGATTGGACAAGGGATTGGAGGTCTTATTGTCGGCTTCGCTATTCTCAATGTTATATATGTTGGCATATCTAAAGTATTTGATCGTATATGATCTTTTTGAATCATATATTTTGTTATGCATCCGTCGAAGGTGGATTAATGCTAGCATTAGTTCGAATGTTTGGTTTAGCATTTTATGCTAGGTAAATTTATGGCAATGTTTGATATGCTAGCATATCCAAGTTTGGTCTTCGAATACATTCTCTGGTGTTCGAACTATTGTTACAAAAAATATAATATTTTTTTTGGGATATGTGAGAGAGCTGCCACATTGCATTTTTTTCTGAAATGTTTACAGAGCATTTCTGACAGACTTAAATGTTTACCTAACAGCCTTGGTATCATTCAATGATTGTTTAACAGGCTTGTTACAATACATTTTCTTTCGTTTTTTAAATTTATATGCTCCAGCGACATTGTTGGTTCACTAGTTCATGCTTGTTTTTTGCATCTCTCATGATTTCTTATTTGCATGTTGTTGTTGTTTTTGCTTACCTGTTCGTGTTGTTGCAGTTTGCATGTTTGGGGTTCTACAATCGCGATTGGAACTGCGTCATTCCTGGTGGAGTGGTTGTTGCTTTCTTCTTTCTTCGTTGCATGTTGTTTATTGTTGTTTGATTCGGCTTTGCGGGGTTGGGGTAGTACGCCTACAATTAGGCCTTTTGGTGCTTTTTAACTGGGTTGTTGTTTGTTGCTTATTCTTGTTTGCCTGGTTAACTGGTTCATGCTTGCTTTTTGCATCTCCGATGATTTCTTATTTGCATGTTGATGTTGTTCTTGCTTGCATGTTCGTGTTGTTGTAGTTTGTACGTTTGGGGTTCTGCAATCGCGATTGGAATTGTGTCATTCCTGGTGGAGTGGTTGTTGCTTGCTTCCTTCTTCGTTGTATGTTGTTTATTGTTGTTTGATTCAACTTTGTAGGGTTCGAACCCTGCACCTGCAGTTGGGCCTTTTGGTGCTTCTTAACTGGGTTTTTATTTGTTGCTTGTTCTTATTTGCCTAGGGTTTGCAATGTTGGGATGTTGCATCCACAGTTGGATCTCTTCTTACATTCTTTTGCAGTGGAGTTTGCATAGAATATTATTAAGATAAAACAACATACAAAAAAATTGCAGTCGACGTAAATTGCATCTCTTACGCATTCAACCAGAGTTTGTCGGCCTCAAACTATATTTCATAGCTGGCGATGATTTTTCCATGGATTATGTGTTGTTATGGTTTCATAGTTATGAGAGTAGGTTTTGATGTGTGAGCGATATAGTTGTTCTCTCCCTTTTATTTTCCTCTTCTAAATTGTGTTTCTGGCTCTATAGTTTCTCGTCTTCCTGTAGTCATCCCGACCGACCGCCATTCGGTTGCATACTTAGGCAGTTTTGTGGACGCGACTTCGTGGATAGGTTCTATCGAACTATGACAGGTCGTGTTCAGTGTATACATCTTGCACCCAGAACTTTCGTGCTCTAGAATTCAACCCGGCACTCCTCGAACTCACAAGTGTGCCTCTGCCTGCAATGAGTTTGTCTATTCTACCTAGCTTTCCATACTTAGTCGGGTTTTCAAAGTTTGTTGGGTTGACGCCTTTCCGGGTTCAGAAAATTTAAAACCATCCCCGCTACCTTTTGTCGTTCCCAACAGACATTAATTATGCTTTCAAAAGTCACAACCGACCAGACAGGTTCGAAAAGATTGGCTTTAATAAGCGGAAAGTTCAAGGACATCTCCCATTAAAATGAATAGAGAGGCTAATATTATGGGATCTCGTAATTTCTTTTGCCTGCATTTTGAATTTGAAAAAAAAATAAAAAAAAATTGGCTCTTTTAGTTTTCTTAAAGGCTTCAACATAGTCGATGAACGTGTCACCCACAGAGGCCTTGATGTCATGTCCCTCTTTAATATTGTGCATATCTTAGATGTCAAATTTGAGAATCTACTCGGATATGGGAATGTTAATACGTGCTATTAGTCACTATTCAGCGTACATATTCGAAAAGATTGGCATTAATAAGCGAAAATATAGAGAACATCTGTCAGTAGATCGAATTAACACAAAATCTACGGAAGATCATCCAGCGTTGCTTTTAAATACTTATTTCTATTTCTCTCTATCATCAAAGAGTTGCGCTTTAGGGTGCCTTCGTTCTAATGTTCCTGGTCATGGACATGTAAGACAACTTAGAGATGCGATTGAGGCCCAAATGAAAGAAGAGAGACTGGTTTTATGTGACGTGAGATTTTTGTAAAAAAAAAAACTCTATTATCCAACAGAAACTCAAAGAGGAGGAAAAAAGAAGAACAGGTATATTCTGGTTGGTGTTCTCCATGTATTCAATGCTTTGGTTGGTTGAAAAGGTTGCTTGGAGATTTGTTTGTTGAACTTCTTTGTTTTCCTGCTAGGAGTTGTAATGGATTTTCAGGTCACGTGCAAAATAGTTCTTCGTTGAAGTATATAGTTTCTTCCAATAACACAAATTTGGCAAGTGTATCGAATTCTGCAGATCCCAGAAGAATTTGTCTTCCTCGGGGGCGGCGCACTTACCATGGATTGCAAAATACAAAAGTTATTATCACTACAAAAGTTTCTATTTCAAAGTTTGTTGAGTTACTTGTGGGTGTGGTAACTGAGTTGACAGAAAGCCATGTTCTTTGTCAAAGTTTGTTCGGTTTCCTCTGGATGTAGTTACAGACTCCACATATTTGGCGTCACCTCCGAACATTCCATACCTTTCTATGGGCCGCCATATATGCCACCGCTATGAGGAAAGATATATTCTGATGCGATTTGCAACATTTGATACACTTGTCAGACATGTTTTGATGCATTTTGCGGCATTTGATACACTTGCCAGACCTATGCTACCCGAAGAAGTGATGTACCTCATCATATTAACATTTTGCAGTTGGGTTAGACGTTTTTTCCAATTTACTGTAATAAGCAAAGAAGTTCAACATACAAATATTCAGGCAGCCTTTTCAACCAAACAGATGATCGAATACATGGAGAATAGCAGTCACAACATACTTGAATATTTTTTCCGTCCCATAGTTATTGTGACATAAAACAACTCCCTCCACTTTGAAATCGGCCTAAATCGCATTTCTAAGTTGTCTCGGATGTCAAGGGTCGGCAACATTGCAAGGAAAGTACCTTAAACCCCAAGTTTTCGATGGCAGAGGGAAATTAATACTTGACAAAGAATGGAATATTTAATAACCAGCCATTGCAAGCAGGCCATATTTGGAAGAGACAAGTTATTCAAAAAACTGGGATAAATGTAGTTGGCAGCAACAAATAAGTACAAGACCCTAAATTGATATTCAACTCGTTTTTTTCGAATAAAGGGTTTGCACGTCAAGAAAACTGTGAACAAGCTTCATCAATGTACATATTTTTTATTGGTCGGCGGCAGGCGAAATCATAATCGTTGTGGCAAATAGTCTCAGCTATATTTTGTAACCCGTCTTATTTAAATATAGAATAATTCTGGTTTATTTTTTAATAGTATTTTCCAATCTCTGGTATTTGTTTTAATTTTATTTTGGAGGACCCATCCTGCTTCCATTCTTCGGGTCCCGTAAATAGAATGAATTAATGAGTTACAAGAAGGTAGCTCAAGTGTTGACGCAATGTTCCTCTTCAGTATCTTGCATATATTGTAGCTTCTTCTATTTGATAATATCCGTGCATATATACTAATATCAATACTATTGGAATAAATACAAGAACTTCTTTTTCGACAAAGCTTAGGCAATTATGTTTGGGTTTGCGGTATTAAACAACTATGTTCCTTGTTCCGTCATATACATCTTGTAGACAAAGAGCTTCCGTGATCTGCAATTTATGCTTTAAACACTGATAACTCACCAGGCATTCGAAAAGCTTGGCATTAATAAAGGAACGGTTGAAGCTGTCTTAATTACTTAAATCACACCAAATTTTGATTACATTTAATTTAATTTAAATATTAATGTTTATGGAGAGTCGACGTTTGCTCATGTCATTGCAAGGAGTACAAGATGAATAGATGATAAGGAGTTTATCTTGTTGAAATCACAATGCAAATT
This sequence comes from Picea glauca, assembly GCA_000966675.3. Taxonomy (NCBI): domain Eukaryota; kingdom Viridiplantae; phylum Streptophyta; class Pinopsida; order Pinales; family Pinaceae; genus Picea; species Picea glauca. The sequence continues at coordinate 7,060 of JZKD02S1755661.1, forward strand.
CATGTTTCTTGTTGCATTATATACATCTTGCAATCAAATTTTTTGTGGTTTCAATGAAATTTGCTAACTGAAGAGCATCCTGCAAATTGGGAGATCATTTGCATTTGAAACATAAACAATCCATTAATATATATTAGTATGAATACTATTCAGATAAATATGAAAACTTTCTCCTATAATACATATTAGTATGAATACTATTGAAATAGATATCAAACCTTTCTCTTGGCCAATACTTAGCCAATTATCTGGCCAGTAGGCCCCGGGTTCACAGTACCCAACACCTATGTCTCATGTTCTGTCATATACATCTTGCAGCCAAAGAACTTCGGTGATATGCAGTTTATGTTTTTACTAGTGAGAATCCAGCAGGGGTTCGAAAACATTGCCATTAATAAACGGGAAAAAAAAAAGAGTTTTTCGATTGTCAAATACTTATCCCTTTTCCCCTTTTCCTTTTCTTGTCCATTATGGATTTATGGTTTTATACTTAGTCGTCTTTCTATGATGGGTGGTTGCAGGGTTCGCGGGCTGACATATCTTCATCTCCATTTGTATCTTCACATGACGAATCCAACCGACCGTTGTTCCTTTCCATACCTAGTCAATTTTATGTCCGCGGTTGATGGGTTGGTGCATACGAACTGGCCTTTTCTTCTTCCCGCTCGTTGTCACTTTCTGGATATATACTTAGTCGTCTTTCTATGGTATCTAGTTTCAGAGTTGGCGGGTTGACATGTCTTCATCTCCATCTATATCCTCACATGAAAAATTCGGCCAACCGTTGTTCCTTTCCATACTTAGCCAATTTTATGGTTGCCATTGCAGCGTCGACGCTCACGAACTCGGTTGTTTATCGTTCTATTATATACATCTTGCACTCAAAACATCTGCGATCTACAATTCCACCGAGGGTTCCTCGCATACATTAACTTCGTTCAAAGTATCTATCGTTGCCTTCCATCCCCAACAACTTCACGTCCTTCCTGATATACATCAACTATGCTCTTACTAGTGACAACTGGACACAGTGGTACGAAAGATGCTTCCATGATCTGCAATTTATGCCTTAACCGGTGAGAACTCAGCAGGGGTTCGAAAGCATTTGCATTACTAAACAAACACTAGATGTTCTTCTGTGAGATACTTAGTCCTTTTTCCCTTATCTTGTTCCCGTGTATTATTGCTTTCTAGTTATATACTCAGTCGCCTTTCTATGATCACGGGTTCCAACATTGGCCTGGTGAATTGGACCGCCCGCTGTTCCTTTTCATACTTAGTGAATTTTATGCCCGCGGTTGTCGGGTTGGCACTTTCGAACTGTGTTGCTTGTTGTTCTGTGATATACATCTTCCACTCAAAATTTCCGTGATCTACAATTCCACTACGGACTCCTTCGTCCTTTTTCCCTTTTTTTCTTCCCGTGTATTATGGGACTATAAAGTATGGACATGATATTTTATAGACCATGTATGGATTGTGCATTCCATACCTAGCCACTTTTTGGATCGCGGGTTCTTGGGCGGGCGGGCTCAAAATTGGGCCTCCATTGTTCCATGCCCTACAAATAGCGCACCCAGAATTATGCGATATACAAATTGACAAGCGGACCTGCGGGTTGGCTGACTCAACATTGCACTTCTATTGTTCTGTGTCCTCCAAACAACGCTCGCAGTTCTACGATATAGAAATTGACATATGGACTCTAGGGTTGGCGGGGTGAAGATTGCCATTGTTTATGGATGGTAATCCCTATCAACTATCTAACAGTATCTAAAAACATTATTTTCAATACTATATTATCTCTTAGTAGTGACAACTGGACACAGGTACGAAACAGTTGGCATCACACCCTCCGCAATATACAAATTGACTACCGGATTCCGACATTGTCCGCTCTTTCGTGTTACAGATTATGCATTCAAATGTTTGGAGCGATACAATTTGAACGTCGGGGCCTCGTGTCTTCTACAGAGACCTTTTCAACTTGTTTTGGATCCCCCTGTTGTCGGGTTCACGAAATGTCCAACTCTTGGATACTGTTTCGGGTTGGCACCAAGCTTCGTTCTACCATGGTTCACAAATGTTTCACAGTATCCCCAGTAACTTCCTTTCGTTCCTAATATAGATTGGTTGTGCTCTTACTAGTGACAATTGAACACAATGGTACGAAATAGTTGGCATCTGGGCCTTCGAAATATACAAATTAACTACCAGGTTCACATCTTCTACTCAAAATTTACGTGATCTACAATTCCACCGTGGACTCCTTAGTCCTTTTTCCCTTTTCTTCTTCCTGTGTATTATGGCTTTATGGTTATATACTTAGTCGCCTTTCTATAGTCGCGGGTTCCAGCGTTGGCGGGCTGACATATCTTTATCTCCATCTATATAATCTCATGACAAATCCAACCGACCGTTGTTGCTTTCCATACTTAGCCAATTTTATAGTCGCGGTTGTCGGGTTGGCGCTTTCCAACTCTGCTTTTTCTTGTTCTGTGATGTACATCTTGCACTCAAAACTTCCATGATCTACAATTCCACCGCGGACTCCTCAGACTCGCAAGCTTCACTCTACCACCGTTCACAAATGTTTCAAAGTATATGTCGTTGTCTTCCATCCCCACTAACTTCTTGTCCTTCCTAATATACATTGGTTATGCTCTTACTAGTGACACTTATTAGTGACAATTGCACACACTGATACGAAACAGTTCACATCCACCCCTCTACAATATAGAAATTGACTATCGGGTTCCGACATCGTCCCCTCTTCCGTGTTACAGATTATGCATGCAAATGTTCTGAATGATACAATTTGACCGCCGGTGCCTCACATCTTATGGGGAGACCTTGTGAGCCTATTTTGGATCCTCCTGTTCACAGGTTCATGAAATCTCCAATTCTTAGTCATTGTTTGGGGTTGGCGCATTTGAACTCTGCTGCTTCTTGTTCCATGATATACATATTGCACTCAAAATTTCCGTGATTTACAATTCCACGGTGGACTCGTTGGTCTTTTTCCCCTTTTCTTCTTCCCATGTATTATTGCTTTGTGGTTATATACTTAGTCGCCTTTCTATGATCGCGGGTTCCAGCGTTGGTGGGTTCACATATCTTTATCTCCAATTATATAATCACACGATGAATCTGATCGATCGTTGTTGCTTTCCATACTTAGCCAATTTTATGGCCGCGGTTGTCGGGTTCACAGTTTTGAACTCTGCTTCTTCTTGTTCCGTGATGTACATCTTGCACTCAAAACTTCCGTGATCTACAATTTCACCGTGGACTCCTTGAACTCGCAAGATTCACTCTACCATGGTTCACAAATGTTTCAAAGTATCTGTTGTTGCCTTCCATCCCTACTAACTTCTTGTCCTTCTTAATATACATTGGTTATGCTCTTACTAGCGACTCCTACTAGTGACAACTGCACACACTGATACAAAACAATTCGCATCCGGTTGTCCACAATATACAAATTGACTACCGGGTTCCACCACCATCCCCTCATCCGTGTTACAGATTATGCATTCAAATGTTCCAAACGATACAATTTGACCATTAGGGCCTCACGTCTTCTAGGGAGACCTTGTCAACCTATTTTGGATCCTCCTGTTCATGGGTTCATGAAATCTCCAATTCTTAGTCACTGTTTCGAGTTGACGCATTCAAACTCTGTTGCTTCTTGTTTCATGATATACATATTACACTCATAATTTCCGTGATTTAGAATTCCACCGCGAACTCCTTAGTCCTTTTTCCATTTTCTTGTTCCCATGTATTATCACTTTGTGGTTATATACCTAGTCGCTTTTCTATGATCGCGGGTTCCAGCATTGGCGGGCTGACATATCTTCATCTCCATCTATATTCTCACATGACGAGTCTGACCAACCACTGTTCCTTTCCATACTTAGCCAATTTTATGGCCGCAGTTGTCGAGTTGGTTCTTTCGAACTTCGCTTCTTCTTGTTCTGTGATATACATATTGCACTCAAAATTTCCGTGATTTACAATTTGACCGCAGACTTCTTAGTCCTTTTTCCCTTTTCTTCCTCTCATGTATTATCGCCTTCTGGTTATATACTTAGTCTCTTTTCTATGATTGTGGGTTCTAGCCTTGGCGGGCTGACATATCTTCATCTCCATATATATCCTCAGATGATGAATCCGACCGATCGATGTTCCTTTCCATACTTAGCCAATTTTATGGCCATGGTTGTCGGGTTGGCGCTTTCGAACTCTGTTGCTTCTTGTTCTGTGCTATACAGTGTGCACTGAAAACTACTGTGATCTACAATTCCACCGCGGACTCCTCGAACTCCCAGGCTTCACTCTACCACGACTCACAAATGTTTTAAAGTATCTCTCGCTGCCTTCCATCCCCACTAACTTCCTGTTCTTCCTGATATACATTAGTTATTCTCTTACTAGTGATATACAAATTTCCCTCTGGACTGTCCTACCATACCCTCTTCGTTGTTACGCGTATTGCACTCAAAAAGTTTTGAGACATACAATTTGACCCTCGCGCCCTCACCTCCAATGATTGTACCTTGTAACCCTATTTTGAAGCTGCTTTTCCCCCTACCCGTGACCCCTATACTTTCTTACTATGCAATTAGAAACCTTTCATGCTAACATCTCACCATGCAAGAATCGTCAACATTGTCATTAATGAGTGAAATGCTCGAGGAAATCTCTCATTATTACGTATTAAACCAATATGTGTGGAGAGTTATTTTGTCCCTTCCGATTGTTCATCTCAAACACGCGTTGTCATGTTGGCCCGCTCAAGAAATCTACAATGCTTAATCGATCATTGTTGTATCCGCCATGTTCACATTTCTATGTATGCAATTACTAGTGTTTAATGTTAACAATGCATCATGCAACAACCGTCCAAATTGTCATTAATGAACGAAAGTCTCGAGGACATTTCCCATTCACACGCATTGGACCAAGATTTGTGTAGGGTTATATTATGCCTTCCAACTTTTCATTTCATTCATCGTTTGGAGAAAACAAACGTTCTTGTAGAATTATGGCAGTAGGTCGACAACTATTTTGTGGAGATACAGTAAATATCTTCGGACATCAGGACTAGAACTTCCAGTGGTCCAGGGCATACTTTTACTATTCATCCCATTTCACCCATAATGAAGTGATTTGGACCTCTAGAATAGTTCGTGCAGGTTGCGTTCCTGAGGTTTTGACTGTAAGAGGTGGTCTCTTGGTGCACCGAAAAATATATTCCAGGCCAAAGAATTATTCCACTGCGCGACCATTCTCCTATTTCTTTGTGACCTCAGGTCTTCCGCAAGATGTTAAAATTGCCTGAGCCAACATTGACGTTCAAAGGACAAGACTGCAAGTAGTTTCTAGAAAAACATGACAACGGGTTGGACATCTTAGCCGACTTCCTCGAAGACCCAACAACAATTCCTGAAGATATCACAAGGTTGCAGGTNAGACAAAAGTTTCAATCTGATGCCACATAAAAAATGTTTGTCCATTCCAAATTTACCACATCTAGTTCCCCTAATGCTACTAGGGTCGGGACTCGCATGCGTAGGGTGGAAGTAGAACAATAGAAGATCTCCTTGATGTTGGTGGTGGGGAGGAGGTGGATGCAAAAGTGGTAAGGTTTCTCTATGCATGTGGTATACCATTCAATGTTCTTCACTCCCCCTATTGGCATGCTATGGTCAAGGCCATCCATAATGCTCCTAAAGAATACAAGATCCCCAGATATGAGAAAGCTAGAACTATATTGCTAGACAGGGGAAAATCCAAAGTCCCAAGAGCTCTAGGACAATTTACAAATGAGTGGCCAAGGGTTTCCATTATATCTAACAATTGGACAATTGTTAAAAACCAACATTTGATAAATGTTCTTGGTGTGTTGGTTGGTGGTACAGTGTTCATTTGTTGCAACTTCTCAAAACATAGCAAACCTCCTACTGAAAACCATTAATCATATTGGGTTGTCCAATGTGATTCAAATAATTACAAATAATGCAACAAATTGTAAGGGAGTAGGAAAAATCATCGAGCAAGTACATCCTCACATTTTGTGGTCTAGTTGTTTGGTGCGCACATTCATTCTTTTGATGCATTATATTGTTAAGCATAAAAAATGTGATGGATCAATACCTTGTGCAAGAAAGGGATCAAATTCGTCATAGGGCATATTGTTGTCCACTACATTTACTAGGTTTAATCTAACTTGCAGCTACTTAAGCTCACAAGAACTGTATTTGGTAGTTATCACCTCACCTTTAGGCACTTGTTGAAGATAGGACGGGCATTGGCTAATCTGCTAGTGAATGATTTATGGGAGCAATTACGGATACATAATACATCAAATAGAGATAGTGTTGTTGCAATACAAGATATCGTTCTTGATCCTCATTTTTGGTCAAAGGTTAAGTATCCAATTTTTGCAATTCACCAAGCCAATTTATAGCATGATTCAATTTGCAGATTTCAACGATTAGGGAGATGCATGAGCAAATGGACATCATGCTAGGCCAGATTAAAGACATTGTCGAGCCTAGAGATGTGAACTTGTATGACTATATTCATATAGAGTTGGAAAAAGTTGGGCAAAGATAAATATTCCACTCCTTGTCTTAGCATATGTTCTTACACCAAAATACTATTCTACATCATGGTTGGAACTTGGAAGTACCGGTGCCTAGTGGCAGGGTGAAGAGAAAATTACGCACGGATCCAAAGGTTCAAAGTGGTTACATGCAAACATTAGACAAGCTTGTCCTTGATGAGGAGTGTGATACCATATGATGACAATTGAGCACCTACATATGTGCCTAAGGATTATTTGGTTATGCCTATCCAGTTAGAGATCAAGAGAAGTTGGCTTCTCTCCGGTGTGGAACTTATATGGTGGTTCTGCCCCATAGTTGTAACATTGGGCGAAATGGGGGCTTTCACAGGTTGTGAACACTTCTTCCAAGAAGATGTGTTGGAGCACCTATAGTTTCATACACAATGGCAAGAGAAACAAGTTAAATGTAACCACACAAAGAGCATGGTTTATGTGCATTGCAGCTTGTAGTTGTAGTTGTTGTTCCGTTATTGTAAGGAGGCAAAGATGGATAAATTATATAGGAATTGGGACAAACATCCAGAGGAGGACAATTTGGAGGAGGAGCATTGGCTTTGGAGAACTTGGAGAATGCTCTTTTTGATGATGATTATTTTATTGAGATGCCACCCCCACCTAGTGGGCATTTTGGGCTGTGAATAAAACCAGTAGTATACAGAAATTTGAAATAAACAAACAAAAAAGTTACTTACCCCCAGCTTTGGCCAACACCTTGCTCAGGCGCTCAGGTTTTCTAAAAGCCTCGTTGTAAAATCTGCGAGCTGCTTTTGAATACTTAGGCGGCGGCGGCGCCTGCGGCTGCTTCGGCTTGGAGACTTTGGGGGAGGCGCGGGATGAAGATGAAGAGGGAGATGGAGATGAACGATCATCTAACAGCTCATTCGAGCGGGTGGTTTGAAGGCTCAAATTTCCCTCTGCGTCCTCTACAATCCACGGGATGACCGTGCCCTTACCCTTACCCTCGCCCTTACCCTTACCCTCATTATTACTTGTTTGAGTTTTGGTGCCACATGCCTTCACTCCCGCGAACGAAATATTAAAAGAAGAAGATGATGCTCTTATTATTATCGACGACGATATGTTTGATGGCAGAGGGCGTGTGCTTGTGGGAGGTGAAAACAGCCTCACCCATTCTGCTCCTCCACCTAGTCTTCTTCCAAACAAGGACGACAATAACACCAGAGAAGAAGATGATGAAGCTGCCGTCATTGCCACTGCCATTTCCAGCTTCAAACGGCGCTTCTTGAACTGCCTTATTTACATCTCCATAATAAGAACAAGTGAAGGCCTTTGCAAAATAAATCACTCAATCCAATCCACTCGTGTTGTCAATAACATTCCACAATTTGTTGCACCAGCGGAAGTTCGAATGATGTCCTTCTTTATTTGAAGATAAATTAGTTGAGGTACTCCTGTAGTTGTGAACAGATAACTTTGATGCAGTAAGGCAGAAGAGATAACTTTCGATGAAATAAGCCAGAGCTTTATATGCTCTACTTTTGTTACGGGATAAATCCATCTCCACATCAGCGTAGATTCATTTTTCTCTTAGATTCACTTCTCTCTTTTTCATTAAATTCATTATTGTAATATATTTATTTTTTATCTCATACCAAAAAATGAGAGACTAAAGAAATTGAGATTCAAATTTGTAAAAAAAGAGTGATTTCCGTTGCCTTCATATTAGTTTGTCCTTTGACCACAAATATTTCCATATTATATATTGTCGGAACCAGGGAAATGAAAACATCGATTTTTATATTATATATGTTGGCATATCCAAAGTATTTGATCGTATATGGTCTTTTTGAATCATATATTTTGTTATGCATCCGTCGAAGGTGGATTAATGTTAGCATTAGTTCGAATGTTTGGTTTAGCATTTTATGCTAGGTAAATTTATGGCAATGTTTGATATGCTGGCATATCCAAGTTTGGTCTTCGAATACATTCTCTAGTGTTCGAACTATTGTTACAAAAAATATAATATTTTTTTGGGATATGTGAGAGAGCTGCCACATTGCATTTTTTTCTAAAATGTTTACAGAGCATTTCTGACAGACTTAAATGTTTACCTAATAGCCTTGGTGCCGTTCAATGATTGTTTAGCAGGCTTGTCACAATACATTTTCTTTCGTTTTTTTAATTTATATGCTTCAACGGCATTGTTGGTTCACTAGTTCATGCTTGTTTTTTGCATCTCCCATGATTTCTTATTTGCATGTTGTTGTTTTTGCTTGCCTGTTCATGTTGTTGCAGTTTGCATGTTTGGGGTTCTACAATCGCGATTGGAACTGCGTCATTCCTGGTGGAGTGGTTGTTGCTTGCTTCTTTCTTCGTTGTATGTTGTTTATTGTTGTTTGATTCGCCTTTGCGGGGTTGGGGTAGTACGCCTACAATTAGGCCTTTTGGTGCTTCTTAACTGGGTTGTTGTTTGTTGTTTATTCTTGTTTGCCTGGTTAACTGGTTCACGCTTGCTTTTTGCATCTCCGGTGATTTCTTATTTGCGTGTTGATGTTGTTCTTGCTTGCATGTTCATGTTGTTGTAGTTTGTACATTTGGGGTTCTGCAATCGCGATTGGAATTGTGTCATTCCTAGTGGAGTGGTTGTTGCTTGCTTCCTTCTTCGTTGTATGTTGTTTATTGTTGTTTGATTCGACTTTGCAGGGTTCGAATCCTGCGCCTGCAGTTGGGCCTTTTGGTGCTTCTTAACTAGGTTTTTATTTGTTGTTTGTTCTTGTTTGCCTAGGGCTTGCAATGTTGGGATGCTGCATCCACAGTTGGATCTCTTCTTACATTCTTTTGCAGTGGAATCTGCATATAATACTATTAAGATAAAACAACATACAAAAAAATTGCAGTCGATGTAAATTGCATCTCTTACGCGTTCAACCAGAGTTTGTCGGCGTCAAACTATATTTCATAGTTGTCGGCCTCAAACTATATTTCATAGTTGGCGATGTTTTTTCCATGGATTATGTGTTGTTATGGTTTCATAGTTATGAGAGTAGGTTTTGTTGTGTGAGCAATATAGTTGTTCTCTCCATTTTATTTTCCTCTTCTAAATTGTGTTTCTGGCTCTATAGTTTCTCGTCTTCCTGTAGTCATTCCGACCGACCGTCGTTCGGTTGCATACTTAGGCAGTTTTGTGGACGCGGCTTCGTGGATAGGTTCTATCGAACTATGACAGGTCGTGTTCAGTGTATACATCTTGCACCCAGAACTTTCGTGCTCTAGAATTCGACCCGACACTCCTCGAACTCGCAAACATGCCTCTGCCTACAATGAGTTTGTCTATTCTACCTAGCTTTCCATACTTAGTCGGGTTTTCAAAGTTTGTTGGGTTGGCGCCTTTCCGGGTTCAGAAAATTTAAAACCATCCCCGCTACCTTCTGTCGTTCCCAATAGACATTAATTATGCTTTCAAAAGTCACAACCGACCAAACAGGTTCAAAAAGATTGGCTTTAATAAGCGGAAATCTCAAGGACATCTCCCATTAAAATGAATAGAGAGGCTAATATTATGGGATCTGGTAATTTCTTTTGCCTGCATTTTGAATTTGAAAAAAAAATAAAAATTGGCTCTTTTAGTTTTCTTAAAGGCTTCAGCAGAGCCGACGAACGTGTCACCCACAGAGGCCTTGACGTCATGTCCCTCTTTAATATTGTGCATATCTTAGATGTCAGATTTGAGAACCTGCTCAGATGTGGGAATGTTAATACGTGTTATTAGTCACTATTCAGCGTACATATTCGAAAAGATTGGCATTAATAAGCGAAAATATCAAGAACATCTGTCAGTAGATCGAATTAAAACAAAATCTACGGAAGATCATCCAGCGTTGCTTTTAAATACTTATTTCCATTTTTCTCTATCATCAAAGAGTTGCGCTTTAGGGTGCCTTCGTTCTAATGTTCCTGGTCATGGACATGTAAGACAACTTAGAGATGTGATTGAGGCCCAAATGAAAGAAGAGAGACTGGTTTTATGTGACGTGAGATTTGAGTAAAAAAAAAAACTATGTTATCCAATAGAAACTCAAAGAGGAGGAAAAAAGAAGAACCAGTATATTCTGGTTGGTGTTCTCCCTGTATTCGATGCTTTGGTTGGTTGAAAAGGTTGCTTGGAGATTTGTTTGTTGAACTTCTTTGTTTTCTTGTTGGGAGTTGTAATGGATTTTCAGGTCACGTGCAAAATAGTTCTTCGTTGAAGTATATAGTTTCTTCCAATAACACGGATTTGGCAAGTGTATCGAATTCTGCAGATCCCAGAAGAATTTGTCTTCCTCGGGGGCAGCGCACTTACCATGGCTTGCAAAATACAAAAGTTATTATCACTACAAAAGTTTATATTTCAAAGTTTGTTGAGCTACTTGTGGGTGTGGTAACCGAGTTGACATAAAGCCATGTTCTTTGTCAAATTTTGTTTGGTTTCCTCTGGATGTAGTTATAGACTCCACATATTTGGCGTCACCTCCAAACATTCCAGACCTTTCTGTGGGCCGCCACATATGCCGCCGCTATGAGGAAAGATATATTATGATGCGATCTGCAACATTTGATACACTTGTCAGACCTGTTTTGATGCATTCTGCAGCATTTGATACACTTGCCAGACCTGTGCTACCCGAAGAAGTGATGTACCTCATCATATTAACATTTTGCAGTTGGGTTGGATGTTTTTTCCAATTTACTGTAATAAGCAAAGAAGTTCAACATACAAATATCCAAGCAGCCTTTTCAACCAAACAGATGATCAAATACATGGAGAATTGCAGTCACAACATACTTGAATATTTTTTCCGTCCCATAGCTATTGTGACATAAAACGACTCCCTCCACTTTGAAATCGGCCTAAATCGCATTTCTAAGTTGTCTCGGATGTCAAGGGTCGGCAACATTGCAAGGAAAGCACCTTAAACCCCAAGTTTTCGATGGCAGAGGGATATTAATACTTGACAAAGAATGGAATATTGAATAACCAGCAATTGCAAGTAGGCCATATCTGGAAGAGACAAGTTATTCAAAAAACTGGGATAGATGTAGTTGGCAGCAGCAAATAAGTACAAGACCCTAAATTGATATTCAACTCGTTTTTTTCGAATAAAGGGTTTGCACGTCAAGAAAACTGTGAACAAGCTTCATCAATGTACATATTTTTTATTGGTCGGCGGCAGGTGAAATCACAATCGTTGTGGCAAATAGTCTCAGCTATATTTTGTAACCCATCTTATTTAAATATAGAATAATTCTGGTTTATTTTTTAATAGTATTTTCCAATCTCTGGTATTTGTTTTAATTTTATTTTGGAGGACCCGTCCTGCTTCCATTCTCCGGGTCCCGTAAATAGAATGAATTAATGAGTTACAAGAAGGCAACTCAAGTGTTGACGCAATGTTCCTCTTCAGTATCTTGCATATATTGTAGCTTCTTCTATTTGATAATAGTCGTGCATATATACTAATATCATTACTATTGGAATAAATACAAAAACTTCTTCTTCAACAAAGCTTAGGCAATTATGTTTGGGTTTGCGGTATTAAACAACTATGTTCCCTGTTCCGTCATATACATCTTGTAGACAAAGAGCTTTCGTGATCTGCAATTTATGCTTTAAATACTGATAACTCACCAGGCATTCGAAAAGCTTGGCATTAATAAAGGAACGGCTGAAGCTGTCTTAATTACTTAAATCACACCAAATTTTGATTACATTTAATTTAATTTAGATATTAATGTTTATGGAGAGTCGACGTTTGCTCATGTCATTGCAAGGAGTACAAGATGAATAGATGATAAGGAGTTTATCTCGTTGAAATCACGATGCAAATTCATGTTTCTTGTTGCGTTATATACATCTTGCAATCAAAATTTTCGTGGTTTCAATGAAATTTGCTAACTGAAGAGCATCCTGCAAATTGGGAGATCATTTGCATTTGAAACATAAACAATCCATTAATATATATTAGTGTGAATACTATTCAGATAAATATGAAAACTTTCTCCATTAATACATATTAGTATGAATACTATTGAAATAGATATCAAACCTTTCTCTTGGCCAATACTTAGCCAGTTATCTAGCCAGCAAGCCTCGGGTTCGCGGTACCCAGCACCTATGTCTCATGTTCTGTCATATACATCTTGCAGCCAAAAAACTTCGGTGATATGCAGTTTATGTTTTTACTAGTGAGAATCCAGCAGGGGTTCGAAAACATTGCCATTAATAAACGGAAAAAAAATAAAAAAAAAATAAATAAATAAATAAATTCGACTGTCAGATACTTATCCCTTTTCCCCTTTTCTTTTTCCTATCCATTATGGCTTTATGGTTTTATACTTAGTTGTCTTTCTATGATGGGTGGTTGCAGGGTTCGTGGGCTGACATATCTTCATCTCCATTTGTATCTTCACATGACGAATCCAACCGACCGTTGTTCCTTTCCATACCTAGTCAATTTTATGTCCGCAGTTGATGGGTTGGCGCATACGAACTGGCCTTTTCTTCTTCCCACCCGTTATCACTTTCTAGATATATACTTAGTCACCTTTCTATGGTATCCGTTTCCAGAGTTGGCGGGTTGACATGTCTTCATCTCCATCTATATCCTCACATGACGAATCCGGCCAACCGTTGTTCCTTTCCATACTTAGCCAATTTTATGGCCGCCATTGCAGCGTCGGCGCTCATGAACTCGGTTGTTTATCGTTCTGTTATATACATCTTGCACTCAAAACATCCGCGATCTACAATTCCACCGAGGGTTCCTCGCATACATTAACTTCATTCAAAGTATCTGTCGTTGCCTTCCATCCCCAACAACTTCGCGTCCTTCTTGATATACATCAACTATGCTCTTACTAGTGACAACTGGACACAGTGGTACGAAAGATGCTTCCATGATCTGCAATTTATGCCTTAACCGGTGAGAACTCAACAGGGGTTCAAAAGCATTTCCATTACTAAACAAACACTAGATGTTCTTCTGTGAGATACTTAGTCCTTTTTCCCTTATCTTGTTCCCATGTATTATTGCTTTCTAGTTATATACTCAGTCGCCTTTCTATGATCACGGGTTCCAACATTGGCCTGGCGAATTGGATTGCATGTTGTTCCTTTTCATACTTAGTGAATTTTATGCCCGCGGTTGTCGGGTTGGCGCTTTCAAACTGTGTTGCTTGTTGTTCTGTGATAAACATCTTCCACTCAAAATTTTCGTGATCTACAATTCCACTGCGGACTCCTTCGTCCTTTTTCCCTTTTTTTCTTCCCGTGTATTATGGGACTATAAAGTATGGACATGATCTTTTATAGACCATGTATGGATTGCGCATTCCATACCTAGCCACTTTTTGGATCGCGGGTTCTCGGGTGGGCGGGCTCAAAATTGGGCCTCCATTGTTCCGTGCCCTACAAATAGCGCACCCAGAATTCCGCGATATACAAATTGACAAGCGGACTTGCAGGCTGGCTGACTCAACATTGCACTTCTATTGTTCTGTGTCCTCCAAACAACGCTTGCAGTTCTACGATATAGAAATTGACACATGGACTCCAGGGTTAGCGGGGTGAAGATTGCCATTGTTTATGGATGGTAATCTGTATCAACTATCTAATAGTATCTAAAAACATTATTTTCAATAATATATTAGCTCTTAGTAGTGACAACTAGACATAGGTACGAAACAGTTGGCATCACACCCTCCGCAATATACAAATTGACTACCGGATTTTGACATTGTCCGCTCTTCTGTGTTACAGATTATGCATTCAAATGTTCGGAGTGATACAATTTGAACGTCGGGGCCTCACGTCTTCTGCAGAGACCTTGTCAACCTGTTTTGGATCCCCCTGTTGTCAGGTTCACGAAATGTCCAACTCTTGGATACTGTTTCGGGTTGGCACCAAGCTTCGTTCTACCATGGTTCACAAATGTTTCATAGTATCCCCAATAACTTCCTCTCGTTCCTAATATAGATTGGTTGTGCTCTTACTAGTGACAATTGAACACAATGGTATGAAATAGTTGGCATCCGGCCCTTCGCAATATACAAATTAACTATCGGGTTCACATCTTCTACTCAAAATTTACGTGATCTACAATTCCACCGCAGACTCCTTAGTCCTTTTTCCCTTTTCTTCTTCCTGTGTATTATGGCTTTATGGTTATATACTTAGTCGCCTTTCTATAGTCGCGGGTTCTAGCGTTAGCAGGCTGACATATCTTTATCTCCATCTATATAATCACACGACGAATCCAACCGACCATTGTTTCTTTCCATACTTAGCCAATTTTATAGTCGCGGTTGTTGGGTTGGCACTTTCCAACTCTGCTTTTTCTTGTTCCGTGATGTACATCTTGCACTCAAAACTTCCATGATCTACAATTCCACCGCAGACTCCTCGGACTCGCAAGCTTCACTCTACCACCGTTCACAAATGTTTCAAAGTATCTGTCACTGTCTTGCATCCCCACTAACTTCTTGTCCTTCCTAAATACATTGGTTATGCTCTTACTAGTGACAATTGCACACACTGATACGAAATAGTTCGCATCCACCCCTCTGCAATATAGAAATTGACTATCGGGTTCTGACATCGTCCCCTCTTCCGTGTTACAGATTATGCATTCAAATGTTTCGAATGATACAATTTGACCGTCGGGGCCTCACGTCTTATGGGGAGACCTTGTGAGCCTATTTTGGATCCTCCTGTTCACAGGTTCACGAAATCTCCAATTCTTAGTCACTGTTTGGGGTTGGCGCATTCGAACTCTGCTACTTCTTGTTTCGTGATATACATATTGCACTCAAAATTTCCGTGATTTACAATTCCACGGCGGACTCGTTGGTCCTTTTCCCCTTTTCTTCTTCCCATGTATTATTGCTTTGTGGTTATATACTTAGTCGCCTTTCTATGATCGCGGGTTCCAACATTGGTGGGTTCACATATCTTTATCTCCAATTATATAATCACACGACGAATCTAATCGATTGTTGTTGCTTTCCATACTTAGCCAATTTTATGGCCGCGGTTGTCGGGTTCACAGTTTTGAACTTTGCTTCTTCTTGTTCTGTGATGTACATCTTGCACTCAAAACTTCTGTGATGTACAATTTCACCGCGGACTCCTCGAACTCGCAAGCTTCACTCTACCATGGTTCACAAATGTTTCAAAGTATTTGTTGTTGCCTTCCATCCCTACTGACTTCTTGTCCTTCCTAATATACATTGGTTATGCTCTTACTAGCGACTCTTACTAGTGACAACTGCACACACTGATACAAAACAATTCGCATCTGGTCGTCCACAATATACAAATTGACTACCGGGTTCTGCCATTGTCCCCTCATCCATGTTACAGATTATGCATTCAAATGTTCCAAACGATACAATTTGACCATTGGGGCCTCATGTCTTCTAGGGAGACCTTGTCAGCCTATTTTGGATCCTCATGTTCATGGGTTCATGAAATCTCCAATTGTTACTCATTGTTTCAGGTTGATGCATTCAAACTTTGTTGCTTCTTGTTCCGTGATATACATATTACACTCATAATTTCCGTGATTTAGAATTCCACCGCGAACTCCTTAGTCCTTTTTCCCTTTTCTTCTTCCCATGTATTATTGCTTTGTGGTTATATACCTAGTCGTTTTTCTATGATCACGAGTTCCAGCATTGGCGGGCTGACATATCTTCATCTCCATCTATATTCTTACATGACGAGTCCGACCGACCACTGTTCCTTTCCATACTTAGCCAATTTTATGGTCGCGGTTGTCGGGTTGGTGCTTTCGAACTCCACTTCTTCTTGTTCTGTGATATACATATTGCACTCAAAATTTCCGTGATTTACAATTTGACCGCAGACTTCTTAGTCCTTTTTCCCTTTTCTTCCTCTCATGTATTATCGCCTTCTGGTTATATACTTAGTCGTTTTTCTATGATTGTGGGTTCTAGCCTTGGCGGGCTGACATATCTTCATCTCCATCTATATCCTCAGATGACGAATCCGACCAATCGATGTTCCTTTCCATACTTAGCCAATTTTATGGTTGTGGTTTTCAGGTTGGCGCTTTCGAACTATGTTGCTTCTTGTTATGTGTTATACAGCGTGCACTGAAAACTACTGTGATCTACAATTCCACCACGGACTCCTCGAATTCCCAGGCTTCACTCTACCATGACTCACAAATGTTTTAAAGTATCTCTCGCTGCCTTCCATCCCCACTAACTTCCTGTCCTTCCTGATATGCATTAGTTATTCTCTTACTAGTGATATACAAATTGCCCTATGGACTGTCCTACCATACCCTCTTCGTTGTTATGCGTATTGCACTCAAAAAGTTCTGAGACATACAATTTGACCCCCGCGCCCTCACCTCCAATGATTGTACCTTGTAACCCTATTTTGAAGCTGCTTTTTCCTTTACCCGCGACCTCTGTACTTTCTTACTATGCAATTAGAAACCTTTCATGCTAACATCTCACCATGCAGGAATCGTCAACATTATCATTAATGAGCGAAACACTCGAGGAGATCTCTCATTATTACGCATTAAACCAAGATGTGTGGAGAGTTATTTTGTCCCTTTCGATTGTTCATCTCAAACACGCGTTGTCATGTTGGCCTGCTCAAGAAATCTACAATGCTTAATCGATCATTGTTTTATCCGCCATGTTCACATTTCTATGTATGCAATTACTAGTGTTTAATGTTAACAATGCATCATGCAACAACCGTCCAAATTGTCATTAATGAACGAAAGTCTCGAGGACATTTCCCATTCACACGCATTGGACCAAGATTTGTGCAGGGTTATATTATGCCTTCCAACTTTTCATTTCATTCATCGTCTGGAGAAAAAAAATGTTCTTGTAGAATTATGGTAGCAGGTCGACAACAATTTTGTGGAGATACAGTAAATATCTTCGGACATCAGGACTAGAACTTCCAGTGGTCCAGGGCATACTTTTACTATTCATTCCATTTTGCCCATAACGAAGTGATTTGGACCTCTGGAATAGCTCATGCAGGTTGCGTTCCTGAGGTTTTTGACTGTAAGGAGGTGGTCTCTTGGTGCACCGAAAAATATATTCCAGGCCAAAGAATTATTCCACCGCGCGACCATTCTCCTATTTCTTTGTGACCTCAGGTCTTCCGCGAGATGTTAAAATTGCCCGAGCCAACATTGACGTTCAAAGGACAAGACTGCAAGCAGTTTCTAGAAAAACATGACAACGGGTTGGACATCTTAGCCGACTTCCTCGTAGACCCAACAACAGTTCCTGAAGATATCACAAGGTTGCAGGTAAGTTCCTTTAGAAATCCATTCCAGGAAATTGCTTGGTTGTTTACAAGAATAATGGGACAGGCATCCACGACAAGCATTTCCCATATAATTATTTATATTTTGTATTTCACGGTGAAGGAACAATACATTTTTGATTGGGGGAAGCTAATTTCCATTGAGATCTATTCCCAGTTGTCACGATTCAAAGAATCAAATAAATTTTATATGTCATCTTACTTGATTTTCGCAATAGTGCATTGATGTTCGTTTCCAAAACTTTCTCTTTCCAATAAAATAAACTGTGGATTCGACCCAGTAACATTATGGTACGAGGCCCTGTGGAGGCACAAGGCCTTCCATTGTTTTTATGAAATTTTTAATGGCTTTGTCTCAGTTTTCAAAGATTTATTGTTAAGCAAGGATGCTCCGCGGATGTCTGGCCAGGCAACAAAGTTTTTGAACAGGAAGGGCACACTTGAAGAAAAGGGAAATCACAGTGTCCTCATGGTCTTTGGCTCTAAGGAAAATCCTACTTTCCTTCCATGCCACATCACAGACAAGATGTTTGTTGCAGAAATAGCAAGGCAATACAACCATTGGTTGCATTTTTCCATGACAAGAAAAAAAAACAGTTCATTCCTCTGCCCTGGAAATTCAGAGACTTTGTGTGCAGAAATGTCAACAATATTGAAGAGTTTGTCGGCCATTTCAAGAAATTGAACCTAACGTATGCTGAAAGGCTAAAAGGGTTCGACCCCAATGGGATTTTTCGAGTACTGGCAGTTGGCTTCAACAACTCTTTTATCCATAGACACCTGACCGAATATAGGGATAGTGACGACAACAATCCTGCTTGTGCCGATTCCGACGCAGAGACATTGCAAAGCGTGACTGAATTGTACAGACAACAGGGAAAAGTATCCAGTGAGAAGAGTACCCAGTCCCCCCCCAACACTCCCAAGAGCACGACGTCACAGAGCATCTCTTTGACGACCCACCCTAGTAAGAAAGAAACCCAGAAATCTTCGAACGAAGGAGGAGATAAGAGCCCTCCTCGCACAAAAATTGATAGTTCTCACAAAATTCCACTGACGAAGAAGAGAAAAAACAATGCAGGGCAGGCAGAGGAACCCGAAATTGAAAGTGGACAGCTGCAACTTGAAATTAAAACTAAGCACATGCAAAAAATTGGGTCGTTCGTAGTGGAAATAGCTGAGACCGAATTTTTTGACGAAGATGAATCCTTCGTATTCTAGATTGTTTTTTTTGACAGCCAATCTAAAAGTATGGTCATTGAAAAGAGAGATGTAACAAACAGGAAAGACAAATCTCGCACAGAGATTAACTTTAGGAAAATGCGACCATCCCAAATCTCCTCATTTCACCAAGTAACCGGTGAAATTCTAACGGATTCTATTGGAGGAATTGAGACGGAAAATGATAGACTGAAAGACTGCCTCAAAGAATTTGAACAGGCTTTCATTGCAACCCCAGAATTTGCCAATCCTTTAGCAAAAATCGTACCGGTTACCACTGCAGCCAAGGTAAAAGTATCATCTACCCTCTTTGCATGCTCTAGAGCCCTTATAGAGAATAACATCAACAAAAGAATGCAGCTAGTTACCGAAGCTTGGGAAACATCGCAAAATTTAGTTTCCTTCGGAAAGATGGCAAATGATTTCCTGGGACATTTGGAGGCAAATTTAAAAAATGATCAGCGTTTCTGTGAAGAGATGCTGACCCATTTTGCCAACTATGTCGTCAACACATCAGAACTGAAAAGAAGACAAGAAAAACTCCCCTCCCCAAAGAGGACCAAAAAAATAAAAGCATGTTGGAAAAATAAATTTAACAACCTGTAGCTCATTGTCAAATCATGTAAACAAGCCATATCAGAAAAGGAAGATTTATTCACAAGCCTGATCCAAATAGACTTAGCCAGAAGCACCAACGAGGTTCAAGACCCAAACTTAATTCTCAAATCCTTGTCAATAACCAAAGAATCCTTCCATGAACAAGTTGATAGTTTGAAGGGGTTGTCTTTCGAAAAGTTTTACGGCATAGTTGAACATCATCTAGATGAGGACGAGCGCTGGGTACTGGACTATGCGACACACAATGAAGAAATTGAACAGAGTCTGCATAGTATTTCAATGGATCTAAGGAAATTAGAAAATGACCTTTATGACATGGAAATCTGGGATTAAATCAACATGCCCCCCATGAAAAGCTACATCGAAGAATGGTTCCAACAAAGAATGGACAACCTCGTCCAGGAAGGGCAACAACCAGTCAACAGGACTCCACTGACCATCGACGACAGCAACAAAAATGCATCGGCTTCATAGTAAGTTTATACTGGCATCTTGTTTTCTTTATCAATCAAGTTTAAGTCTATACTATCGTCTTGCTTTCTTTATCAATCCAGCTATCACCTCTTTAAATAGAAAACTGTAACCAAAGACTCATAACTTCCAATTTCTTCTTTTCAGGTCTTCCTCTCTACCGTCGCACACTTCTTCTTTCGACATTCCTAATTCCTGTACTTATTTATTTGTATGGTCTGTAGGAGACCCAATCCCAGTCTATATGATAAACACATTTAAATTTCCAGAAAGATGTAACACACATTATTAATTTTTGATAAATTTCAAAGAAAACTGATTCGGGAATGCCTTTATTGTATACTGAATTTTGGGTGTCCAGGAACCTTTCTTGTTTGTTCCAAAGAAAACTAATTCGGGACTGCTACATTTTTTGTGTCCTATTGTATGCTAAATTTTTTGTCTTGCACGACATTGTTACTATTCTATTGTATGCTAACTTTTTGGGTCTCCAGGAACCTATAATTTGATAAATTTAGAATTTTCTTGTGTCGAGAATCCTTTGCTTTAAAGCAAGCTAATTCGGGAATGCTAAAATTTTTGTGCTTTTCTCCATGAACCTATGTAACAGACGTTATTATTATTATATTGTTTGCTTTTCAATGTTGATGTAATTTCCAGAGATACGTAATAGACATTATTAGTTTTTGATAAATTTCTATAGTCCCCAAGTCCGCTTCTCAATTTGTAACCAATTTTGAGCCCGCCAGCCCGAGAACCCGCGATCCAAAAACTTTCTCCACACAAACGTATGTAAAGAAAACCAATTCGGGAATGCTAAATTTTTTGTGTCCAACAAAAGTCTTTGTTATAAATAAAACTAATTCGGGAATGCTAAATTTTTTGTGTCCAACAAAAGCCTTTGTTTTAAAGAAAACTAATTCAGGAATGCTAACTTTTTTGTGTTTTTCTCCACGAACCTATGTAACAGACGTTATTACTATTCTATTGTATGATTTTAAATGATGTAATTTCCAGAGATATGTAACAAACATTATTAATTTGTAATAAATTTCTATAGTCCGCAAGTCCTCTTGTCAATTTGTATATTGTGGAACTCTCAGTGCTATTTGTAGGGCATGGAACAACAGAGGCCCAATTTTGAGCGTGCCAGCTCGAGAACTCGCGATCCAAAAACTGGCTAAGTATGGAATAAGGGCTCCGTGCATGCTCTATAAAATAAGCCTTTGTTTTAAAACAAACTAATTCGAGAATGCTAATTTTTTTGTGTTTTTCTCCACGAACCTATGTAACAGACGTTATTACTATTCTATTGTATTCTTTTAAATGATGTAATTTCCATAGATATGTAACATACGTTATTACTATTCTATTGTATGCTTTTAAATGATGTAATTTCCAGAGATATGTAACTATTCTATGTAACTATGCTTTTAAATGATGTTACTATTCTATTCTATTATTA
>JZKD02S1755661.1:29280-53905 GCA_000966675.3 Picea glauca
ATGACATCACGACGCATCGCTTCGACGGCCCACCCTAGTAAGAAAGAAACCCATAAATCTTTGAACGAAGGAGGAGATAAGAGCCCTCCTTGCACAAAAATTGATAGTTCTCACAAAATTCCACTGACGAAGAAGAGAAAAAACAATGCAGGGCAGGCGGAGGAACCCAAAATTGAAAGTGGACAACTGCAACTTGGAATTAAAACTGAGCACATGCAGAAAATTGGGTCGTCCGCAGTGGAAATAGCTGAGACCGAAATTTTTGACGAAGATGAATCCTTCGTATTCCAGATTGTTGTTTTTGACAGCCAATCTAAAAGTATGGTCATTGAAAAGAGAGATGTAACAAACAAGAAAGACAAATCTCGCACAGAGATTAACTTTAGGAAAATGTGACCGTCCCAAATCTCCTCATTTCACCAAGTAACCGGTGAAATTCTAAAGGATTCTGTTGGAGGAATTGAGACAGAAAATGACAGACTGAAAGACTGCCTCAAAGAATTTGAACAGGCTTTCATTGCAACCCCAGAATTTGCCAGTCCTTTAGCAAAAATCGTACCGGTTACCACTGCAACCAAGGTAAAAGTATCATCTACCCTCCTTGCATGCTCTAGAGCCCTTATAGAGAATAACATCAACAAAAGAATGCAGCTAGTTACTGAAGCTTGGGAAACATCGCAAAATTTAGTTTCCTTCGGAAATATGGCAAATGATTTCCTGGGACATTTGGAGGCGAATTTAAAAAATGATCAGCGTTTCTGTGAAGAGATGCTGACCCATTTTGCCAACTATGTCGTCAACACATCGAAACTGAAAAGAAGATAAGAAAAACTCCCCTCCCCAAAGAGGACCAAAAAAATAAAAGCATGTTGGCAAAAGAAATTTAACAACCTGTAGCTCGTTGTCAAATCATTTAAACAAGCCATATCAAAAAAGGAAGATTTATTCACAAGCCTGATCCAAATAGACTTAGCCAAAAGCACCAACGAGGTTCAAGACCCAAACTTAATTCTCAAATCCTTGTCAATAACCAAAGAATCCTTCCATGAACAAGTTGATATTTTGAAGGGGTTGTCTTTCGAAAAGTTTTATGGCATAGTTGAACATCATCTAAATGAGCACGAGCGCTGGGTACTGGACTATGCGACACACAATGAAGAAATTGAACAGAGTCTGCATAGTATTTCAATGGATCTAAGGAAATTAGAAAACGACCTTTACGACATGGAAATCTGGGATTAAATCAACATGGCCCCCATGAAAAGATACATCGAAGAATGGTTCCAACAGAGAATGGACAACCTCGTCCAGGAAGGGAAACAACCGGTCGACAAGACTCCACTGACCATCGACGACAACAACAAAAACGTATCGGCTTCATAGTAAGTCTATACTGGCATCTTGTTTTCTTTATCAATCAAGTTTAAGTCTATACTGTCATCTTGCTTTCTTTATCAATCCAGTTATCACCTCTTTAAATAGAAAACTGTAACCAAAGACTCATAACTTCCAATTTCTTCTTTTCAGGTCTTCTTCTCTACCGTCGCACACTTCTTCTTTCGACATTCCTAATTCTTGTATTTATTTATTTTTATGGTCTGCGGGAGCCCCAATCCCAGTCTATATGATAAACGCATTTAAATTTCCAGAAAGATGTAACACACATTATTAATTTTTGATAAATTTCAAAGAAAACTGATTCGGGAATGCCTTTATTGTATACTGAATTTTGGGTGTCCAGGAACCTTTCTTGTTTGTTCCAAAGAAAACTAATTTGGGACTGCTACATTTTTTGTGTCCTATTGTATGCTAAATTTTTTGTCTTGCACGACGTTGTTACTATTCTATTGTATGCTAACTTTTTGGGTCTCCAGGAACCTATACTTTGATAAATTTAGATTTTTCCTGTGTCGAGAATCCTTTGCTTTAAAGCAAGCTAATTCGGGAATGCTAAATTTTTTGTGCTTTTCTCCACGAACCTATGTAACAGAGGTTATTACTATTATATTGTTTGCTTTTCAATGTTGATGTAATTTCCAGAGATATGTAATAGACATTATTGATTTTTGATAAATTTCTATAGTCCCCAAGTCCGCTTTTCAATTTGTAACCAATTTTGAGCCTGCCAGCCCGAGAACCCGCGATCCAAAAACTTTCTCCACACAAACGTATGTAAAGAAAACTAATTCGGGAATGCTAATTTTTTTGTGTTTTTCTCCACTAACCTATGTAACAGACGTTATTACTATTCTATTGTATGATTTTAAATGATGTAATTTCCAGAGATATGTAACAAACATTATTAATTTGTGATAAATTTCTATAGTCCGCAAGTCCTCTTGTCAATTTGTATATTGCGGAACTCTCAGTGCTATTTGTAGGGCACGAAACAACAGAGGCCCAATTTTGAGCGTGCCAGCTCGAGAACTCGCGATCCAAAAACTGGCTAAGTATGGAATAAGGGCTCCGTGCATGCTCTATAAAATAAGCCTTTGTTTTAAAGCAAACTAATTCGAGAATGCTAATTTTTTTGTGTTTTTCTCCACGAACCTATGTAACAGACATTATTACTATTCTATTGTATTCTTTTAAATGATGTAATTTCCAGAGATATGTAACAGACGTTATTACTATTCTATTGTATGCTTTTAAATGATGTAATTTCCAGAGATATGTAACTATTCTATGTAACTATGCTTTTAAATGATGTTACTATTCTATTCTATTATTAATTTGTGATATATTTGTATAGTTCGCAAGTCTGCTTGTCAATTTGTATATTGTGGAACTCTCGGTGCTATTTGCAGGGCACAGAACAACAGAGGCCCAATTTTGAGCCCGCCAGCCTGAGAACCCGCGATCCAAAAACTGGCTAAGTATGGAACGAGGGCTCCGTGCATGTACATATTTTGTATGTATAAAACTAAAATATATACTTTATAAAATTACATATTTTGTATGTATAATAGATGGTACTACTATTTTTTTTTTGTCTCTCCGCGAACGTATGTAAAATGTATGTAAAGAAAACTAATTCAGGAATGCTAAATTTTTTTGTGTCCAAGAACCTTTTGTTCTGCATGGAAACCACATGTATTTCAGCTTGCTACCCACGTGTCTATACTCGGTCGCATTTATTCCCATTCCAATCTACCAGGGACTACGCTGCCATGCAACACTTGTTATATATTGTTTTTATTTATTTATTTTCTTTTGGAGCTAGTAAAACTTATTATAGTAAAAAATTTTGATGTCTAAATTTTAATATTTTAAAAGAAGAGTGATTTTATTTTATATTGTTTTTATTTATTTTTGGAGGTAGTAAAACTTATTATAGTGCATAAACTTTACTCATGCTAGATGTTTTTGGGTCTTGGGTCATTAACATGTTTTCTTATATCGAGGTAGACGAACTCCTTGTCAATCAAAGGGAATTAGTCTCACTTGTGGTCATCGTTGAGACTACCTCCAATAGGGTCATGTGCTTTCTAATAATATGTAGCCTTAATCCCATGCATAAAACTAGATACCACCATGTAGCCTTTGTAATGGACTTACACGTTGGAGGTGGCTTACTGTGGGTTGGTGTACCTTGTATGGATGCTTGTATGGCATTCTTTCTTGGAGCATTGGAGACCTATGTAGCTTGGTGATTTATTCATATCGTCAACACATGAAGAGAGGTTGCTTATTTAGAGGATGCCTTGTATTGGATGAGGAGTGTTGAGCATTCTGGATGAGATCATTGAGCCCTAGACAACATGGGGTTTCTTAGTTTCTTTCATGGAGGTTTACACTTCAATTGAGAATGCTTGGGTTGAGGAAGTGGACATGTAGATGTTGTGATCCCTGAGGAGGCACATGACCTTGGAGATGCATCAAAGCTTTGGACCTTGGAGGAGGTGTATTGGACCTTGAGAAGTAGCGCTCATGCATTGGAGCCTTGATTTTTAATCATCATCACCTTGGGATATTGACATGTGTCACTTGGAGTAGAACACTTCACATGTGTGAACCTTCTTGTGTCTTGTAGGTTGCTTGATAGATCCCAAGGAAGAGAATATATGGGGTTAAATGTATATGTAATGGGGTAAATGTAAATGTAATAGTGGTTATCTTAATAAAAGATCCACATGTGTAATGTGTGAATAGGTATATATAGAGGTCATGTATTCTCTATTGAGGAAGATGTGATTTGGATGTATGAATGTATTGGTGTATTTTTACTCATTTCAAGGAGCCAAAACCAAGTGTCGTATTCTATGAAACAAAATGTTATACACCAAAACCAAGTGTCGTATTCTATGAAACAAAATGTTATACACCAAAACCTTAAAATATCATAAGAAACTAGTGTACACACCATGTACACCAAAAGTGAGCATGGAGTGCAACTCTAATATAGATAAGAGAGATAAGTTACACAATAACTCCTTAAAGAATAGGAAAATATCCTCCAAATACACCAATACATTCATACATCCAAATCACACCTTCCTCAATAATGACTACATTATCTATATTATACCTATTCATACATTTCACATGTGACCTCTTTATTAGGTTGATCTCTATTACATGTACATCTACCCCATTACATATACATTTAACCCCATATATTACATTTTTTTTAGGAGGTTGAGGAGACATATCGAACTACCTGTGGTAAAAATTTAATGTTTTTATTTGCTATACTTTTCAAGTTATAGGTTGTATAAGTTACAGCCTTTTACTGGTTCTAAAACTAGTCTCAAACAAGTGTCCTGGGTAAAATAGTCCTATCTTAGTCTAGAAATATCCAAATTGAGAGCCACTAGTTTCATTGGAAAGAGAACAAAACATAGTATTTCAACTCCAAATTTCAAAAGCATAGCATAAAAATTGGACACATGACATGTCATGCAATTTCACTCTCTGGAAAGGGCCAAAAATCAACAAGTTTTGAGAAAGTTACCATAAATTTCACTTGGCACATAAAAATTTGGTCAAATATATGGAATTTCATAGAAGACATATCAAGATACTACTCGCCAAAATTTTAGACTCACAAGTTCTTAAATTTCAAAGATACATCATGAGAAAGGTTGACCAACAAGGCAAACTCCAAATCGAGGTTTTAAAATGTATGTTAACTTAAAATTATCATAGCTTTTGATCGGGATGTTTGATTGAGGTGATTAAAAATTCGTTGAAAAGAGAAAACATAGGAGAATATACAAGGAAAAGGATAATAGCTATCTGAGATCATTAACGATACTATATTGAGGTTATAAGTTGAGGGTTTGGGTTAGACCTCAATTAAGAATCAATAGTGATACCTATATTTAGAGGAGATGAAGATAAAGATGAAATTGATCCCATGGAATGGTTTAATATTGCAAAGAAAGAAGCCTTAAGTCACGTGTCTACAAAAAGATATTTTGAAGACAAATCTAGGGATTGGTGGTATAGTCTAGACAAGGACACTAGAGGCTCTCAGTGGGAAGAGCTTGAAAAAGTTTCCATTGACAGATGGATAAATGATACAAAAATGAGGAGATGGATAAAATTCAAGTTGAATTAAATGAATCAGAAGAAAAAGTTTGCAAATCATAGAAGGATAACGAATAGCTAAGAAAATATCTTATAAAGAAAGGCAATGGATTCGTCAAGATGTAATCCCTTAATGAATTACTCATCAAGGAGGTTAAGAACTTAAAGAAAGAAAAGGGTATCAAAGGAAAGTTGGAAAATGATGAGTCAAGGGAAGAATTGAAAAAGTAAGTTGAAGAAATAAAAATGTTATGTAAGAATAATCAATAACTTCTTAATGATGTTAAGAATGTGAAAAGGTGATTAAAAGAGGCATTGTTACCCCTCCCCCAATACCTAGGGGTAACTAGAGAAGATCGTGTATCATATCCCACAACAGAGACAATGATCTTGACCATGATGATGATCAACATGTCCACATATGGCAGCCCAATAGCCTCCCTCAGATTGTCTCTATAACTACAAATCAGCCAAGGCTCATCACATCCAAACAACTAAGTGTATGGGAGATGGTAATCCAACGTCACCATGAGGTATGTTAGTCCTTCTTGCATGTGAAGTGTTGTTCTTAATTTACTAGGCATGTGGATGAGGATCATTGGTTGAAGTTGGATAATGGATCACTAGCTTGGGAAGTTGTGTTTGTTGTCTTGTTTCACCTTAGTGGTCAGATTTTGTGTGTTAAGCCCTAAATAGTGGCACATTACCCCTTAATTGGGGCATATTACATTAGTATTTTTATTTTATTTATGTCGGCTTGGGTCCATTAGTTGTAATTGTGCCTCCTAGTCTCCTATATATACAAAGGATACCTTTTCATTTGGAATCATCTTGTATTTGTAAATTTATGTGGTGTATAAGGAGGTTGCCCCCTCGAAGAGGCTTATTATCTAAAATTCTCTCTTTTTCAAGGCATTGAGTACTTATTTTGAGGTTTTTTATGCTATTTATATATTTGGTTCTTAACATTTGGTATCAGAGCTCAAGGTCTTGGGGTTTTGTTGCTGCATCTGAGACACCTTGGCATTTTTGCTATAACTTTTTTTCTACATCGTTTCAGAAGGAACCCCTTGGAGGATATTTAATAGATGGATCAAGAGCTTGAAACCTGGAGGCTATTCAGAGAAATTATCAAGGTATCTATGATAAATAATTCATCTTCTGGGCCATCCTACTTTTGTAGATACACCCTGTGTAAGATAGGGTAGTTGACTAGTCATATTAACTAGTCTCAAACAAGTGTTTCGGGTAAAACATTGATATCTTATTCAGTGGGCATCCAAATTAAGTGAGACTAGTTGCATTGGATAGTGGATAGTCTATAGTATTTCTGGTGCAAGTTTCAGAATCAAACATCAGATATTGTGCTCTTGACATGATTTACAAGTACACTCTCCCAAAAGGGCCAAAAATCAGCAAGGTGTGGGGAAGTTACCATAACTTCCACTTGGCACATCTAATTTTGACCAGACCCGTGGAATTGCAGAGAAGACGTATCAGAGACCTACAGAACGAAATTTTTAGACCTAGAAGGGACAAAATTTTGGAGATACAAAAGAAGAAATACCATCTAGTAGAACCACCTCGAAATCAAGGTTTAAAAGTGATACTTGGCCAACATGCCACCAAAAAAGGGAACTTCTACACCAAATAAGTCTTCAGATGGTCCTACTTGGACTCTTGATGAAGGTGAAGAAATGCGCAGGGACATAAATGATTTACAAAACAAGACAGTAACAAAAGATGAACTACAAGGGATGATGGATTCAAATGAAGTTGAGTTGGAGGCAATAATGGATACTAAGATGGATGGTTTAAAAAAGGGAGATCATGGAAGGATTGGAAAATTTACTAATAGAGAGGCCACCTGAAATTGAAAATGTATCCCATAAAATTCATGATGAGGACACAAGGAAGATGAATAAAGACTAGAGAAACTCCAACTTTGGGTTGAAGACCAACCACATTCCTAAGATCAATATGAGCGAGTTTGATGGCAAGGATCCAATCACATGGATACTTCAGATGGCGCAGGTTTTTTATCTACATGTGGTATCGATGGATTTGTTCTCGCAAATCACTTGACACTTGGAAAATTTTCATGGAAGAAATGATAGAACACTATGAGGATACAAGGAGCAATACCTTCTTTAGCAAATTGATAAATCTGAAGCAAAAGGGTTTAGTTGCGAAGCACATTGAGAACTTCCAAAGATTGAATATAAAGGTAACAAATATTCCAGATGAGCACCTGATTGATGTATTCATAGGAAATTTAAAGGATAACATTCAACATGAGGTTATCCTTTAGGAACCCAAATCATTGGAGAATGCGTTTAGTGTGGTGATAAATGTTGAAAGTAAAAATATGGCTATGGCTACTAGAAGGACCACTCCTAACATCTATCGAGAGAATAATGTTCCTTCTTCTAAAACACCTCAACCTAAAAGGTTGACACCTCAACAATTGGAGGAAAGAAAAGAAAAAGGTTTATGCTTTAATTGTGACAACAAGTACAGTAAGGGACATAAGTTTGGTGAGAAGAAATTATTCTACATAGATTGTGAAGAGGAAGAAGAACAAGAACAAGAACAAGAACCATCTCAAGATGAAAACATAGAAGAGATTTCTTCTGAAGAGTTGAATCCCACGATATCATGTAATGCATTGGTTGGAATTAGCACTCCTCAAACCCTCAATATTGAAGGATATATCAAAAAGAAAAAGGTAACAGTCCTAATTGATTTTGGTAGTACTCATAGTTTCATTCATTATAAATTAGCCAAAGCTCTCAATTGCTTTATATATCCAGTGCCAAAGTTTCCAGTAATGATTGCAAATGGAGGAACTATCAATTGCTCAGGAAAATGCCATAAGATCAATCTTACTATGGGGGAATATGTAATGAATAGTCTAATGATTGCTATACCCATGGGTGGTGTTGATGTCGTACTAGGAGTCCAATGGTTACAATCATTGGGAACAATGGTTTTTAATTTTCAAGAACTTTTCATGAAATTTTCATTGGAAGGAAAGGAAATTGAGTTAAAGGGTATCACAGGGAAACATAGTAAGGTGATAATCTCTAATGGCATGACAAACTTATTGAAAAAGGGGCATCATGGTGTAATTGTACAACTATGCTCACTAGATGTTCAAACATCTAAGCTATCTATTCCCCTAGATCTCCAAGGGATTATTGATAAGCATTCCAAAGTATTTGAATATATTCTCAGAGGTCTTCCACCCACTCAAAATCATGATCATGCTATTCACCTAATTCTTGGGAGTGTTCCTCCTAACACCGAGCCTTACAGATACCCTTATTCTCAGAAGAGTGAAATTGAGCATATGGTTGAAGAAATGTTAGAAGATGGCATTATTATACCTGCCCAAAGTTCTTACTCTGCACTAGTGGTAATGGTACTCAAGAAAGAGGGCTAATGGCATATGTGTCTAGATTATAGAGAGCTCAATAAGATCACTATTAAAGATAATTTTCTCATTCCCGACATTGATGAATTGTTAGATGAACTACATGGAGCAATCTACTTCACAAAGTTGGATCTTCATTCTGGGTATCTTCAGAATAGAATGAAGGAAGCAAATATCCCACAAACAACATTTCGAACTCATGAAGGCCATTATGAATTTTCGGTCATGCCTTTTGGCCTTACAAATGCACCTTCCACATTTCAAGGGTTGATGAATTCCATTTTCAAGCCCTTCCTTCAAAAATTTGTGTTAGTATTTTTTTATGATATACTAATCTATAACAAGTCTTGTAGATTTTAACCTTGTACAATATTTACTGCAAACATATTTTTAGTAAAAGAACAAAAAATATACAATGGCAAATACAAACATTACACAGAGATTTTTCCCCTGGAAACCCAAACTAGGAAAACCAACATATTCTATATTCATTCATAGTGATACATTGTTTACAATAAAATATACATATAGGAGCCAGTGGCATCCAAAACCCTAACCCAATGACCTATATTAGTCAACAAACCTAATTCCTTAACCGAAAATAGAAAACCATCGGCAAAAAACCATGCCGAAAAATTGCTCAACAATGGACACGAAAATTGAGGCAACACAAAAAATGAAGCAAAAATGCGACACGTTTCCTGAGGCAAAACAAATTCTATAAAGTAACCACACCTTTTGGAATAGTGTTAGTTGTTAAGTCATTCATTCATTATTTATTACTTTATAATTATTTATCTTGTTCTTCGTCATCTATCATTGCATCTTTGAAATCATCCTAATTAGTAAGAAATTCTATGATTTTCTCATCACCTTCAAGAACTCTCTAGTTAATGATATTATCAAGGGGTGAAGGTCGATAAAGCAATTCAATAGAAAACCTACTTCCCTTGAAGTCTTCTAATGGAGCTAATATAGAGGGAGTAGTAGCTAAAGAGTCTACTATTATATTATCAGTACGAGGAATGACAAATATATTAAAGGCTTCAAAATTGTCAATCAATCTTAACAACTCTAACTCGTAGTTTTTCAGATGTGGAGAGTTGCAATGTATTGCATTTTTTATTTGTCTTACAATAATTTACGAGTCTCCAAAAACTTTTAGAATTTTTACTTTAAAGTCTATAACCTTTTTAAGACCCTGTACAAGCACTTCATGCAATATTATTTGTACAATCAAATTCTAATATGTAGGAGATGAAACTACATTTTCCTTGAGGATCTATTATAAGACAACCTTCTCCTACTCCTTGAGAATTGGAGCCATTAAAGAACATTATGTAGTCAAAATGTCAGTGACTATTACTAAATTAGTTTTATCTACACCTTTATCTATATTATGTACACCAACTATATTACATTGTGTTTCTTGAAAAACGTTTTTCTACAATTTGAATTCAGATTGTTGACTTTTAGGAATGGGTAAAGTTTCGACAATGAAATTATCAAAGAATGGATCTAAATCATGGTTTCCTAGATTGGAAAATTAGAGGAAGATGGTTTGTTAGTGGCCTCTAGATTTTTCAAAGTGTGTTTTATGTATTTTTCATGGTCAATTCTAATTTTATTTGGCTGCCCATTCTAGGGAAGCCAGAGATGCGACCAATCAGAAGAAAAATAACCTTAGAGTTTTTGAGACCAATACCTATTGAGCAATAAACCATATGCTTTGGAAATGTCCACCATGATAATATGAATGATTTGGTGAACTTTAGGATTTGAGGTTATGTGATTTAAAACATCCTTCAGTTCTTCTATAACCTTAACTTTTGACCTATCTAACTGAATGATGTGGGTTGAGCACTTGGTCAAAGTTGCATTCAGTTTCCTATAAATAGAGTAGGGAATTACATTAGAGGATGCTCATGAATCCACCAAAAAATTGTGCACATTTTGATTGAAGATATCAAAGGTTAATAAGAAAGGTGGAGTTTGAGACTTAGACCTTTTTCATAAAAGAGCAACATTTACTGTTGCATTTTGCAAGATGTTAGTTGTTGTTTTGGTAGTATTCTTTGTAATAGTTGTAGGTTGTACATCATTGTCTTTTAGATCATTCAGTAACAACTTACTTTGCTAATAAATCTTGCATACATTGAGGATTGATATTTTTTTTCTTTTCTTTAAATCCTCAACTACATTATATTCCATGGAATCCTAATTACTAGTGGATGGTTTACTTGTATTTGGAGTGTTGGAATAAGTTCTTGCAGTAGGGGATATACTCCAACTTTTCTTGTTGTTTGAACTCTAAGAGTTAGGTGGAAACTATTGCTAGATATGTCCCTTACTTTGGAGGTTGTAGTCATTTTGCACATGTAATTATTCTTCTACTTACTCCTCTTCAACCATGTTGAAACCATAAAACATGTCACATAGAACCATAGTCTCATTTGTTAAATGTTTAATCATTCATTGCAAGTTATCCATATCCATAAAACATTTTTTTTCCCTCTATGCTTTCTTTTGGTTGTAGTGTAGGCAAGATTACATTTTTCTTAGGGTATACAATCTCTTTCTTAGCAAGAGTTTTGTGACTTTCCTTACATCCCATCATTTCAAATTCTTCCTTCTTATTCTTCTCAAAGTTTTGAGCTAAAGTATTATTTCTAGCTTGCTTGATGAACATGGAAACATGGGTTGGAAAGGCATTTACATAAACTTATGTTTGGAGTTCTTGAGTAGGTTTTGTGTATGGCTTGAATTTATTGATGATTGTTGTGAATCTTTCATTAAAGTGATTGAATTTTTCTTTTGGACCCATAACCAATTAAAACAATTCAAACATTAAGGATCATGTAGTAGTCTCTTCCTCAAACTTATCCATGAAAACCTTTTAAAAATCACCCCAAATTGTTATTGACCCAACTTGTAGATTAAAATATCAAATGGAAGCTTTATTTTCAAAGGTATAAGGGAATAAATGACATACTAGTTGCCATGATAAATTTCTTGATATTATCTTCTCGAGGTCCAAACAGATTAGGATCATATTTTGGCAAAAGATGCTTATGATGTTTAGGTAAATCGTGCATCTTCCCATGTGATGCCAAGGCATCTCCTGTTAACTATGGTTGGTTATGGTTTTGATTATTAGCCCTATCTAAGAACACAAAGCTAGTATCTAAATTTGATTATGTTTGGATTTCATAAGCTTCAATTACTACATGGGATGTTACAATATTTGGATTTTGAGGAATAAATTTAAAGGTTGAGAAATTTATTGCAATGATAATTCAACTAAATCCTCCATAGTATGGACTAGAGTTTGTTATTTGGTATGAGTAACTGCTTGAGTAGTACTCCTTTGAGGAAGTAACAAAACAACAAGCAAGGCACCAATTTGTTTGGCACATGCACATGTTATTCATATGAATGTGTTAACTTCCTTGTTTGATATTGCATATGGAATTTCAATATCAAGATTATGTTCAATGTTTTCCAAATCTTGAAGATTGGAATGTTCAAGAGATATCTCAAAATTTGGAATCTCACTATTTGAATGTGGGTTGTTTGTAGATAACCTAGTCTTGGGAACTGAATCATCCATACAAGTTAAATCCCTCCTTATACTATTGATTCTATTAATAGGGTAAAATGCCCATATGTCAATAGTAGAGGTTAATCCTAGCAAATTAAACTCTCCCCTATTTGGTATAGAAGAACCCTCTGAATTAATGGCCCGACAACCTTTTGATGAGATTTAAATGTGTTGTGATATTTATTTTACAGTTTTCTAAAGTTTGATAAAGAAGAAATTCAATATACTATCTAATGAATATTTCAAATACATAAAATGTTGTTTTGAGAGTTAGCTCTCAACACAAAGGAAATATGACCATTAATCCTTTACGTTTTGAGAAATAGTTCTACATGAATTATTAGATTGAATAATTATACTTTCCAAACAAGAAATCTAACTTAACATAGAATAAATAATTGTGGATTAGTTGAAGAAAACAAATGATTTTTTTTAATACGATTTCATGATAGCTTGAAATACAACAAGACATGTCTTACAAAATATCCATAGAAATGTTGAGTTGCAGAATAGTCCACAACATTCAATTCACATAAACAATTCTCTTGAATCATAAAATGATCTGACCAATGATTGGCTTCTTCATTCATCAAAGTATTTGAAATAGTTCTCTTACAATAATGGTTTAAAAGTAGTAGCATAAAAAAGCCTCTATAACTTCTTAAATTCTACTATATATACAAATTACAAAAGTTGGTTATGATAACCGATTATAACTTAACCCTCAGGTGAATTGGTGGCTTCCTCCCTAACTATTTCTTTGTCATGTCTTTCCCATTGGTCGAAAAGAACTTTACATAAGTTATAATGGGGAAACTTATGTTGCTTATAGGAAGCCTTCAAAATTGACAATTCCCTATTAAATCTTATAATGTATTTATCAATTTTAGGAAATGCACATTTGAGTTGTGTTGCTTTTCTCAATTATTCGATGAGGACATTTTGAATGTGTCCTTTCTCAATAGTTGACACACTTTGTACTTCAGTTTCAAGAAGTACCATATGTTCGAACTTTTGCAACACTTGGTATGTTGGGTGGAAAATTTATGGTGGATCAAGTGAGGGAAGTTGACACTGAGTGGTGTTCTCTTCGATGAAGTCCCATATTTTTATAAATTTAGCCATCCACTCTTCTTTTATCTGTTTCCGAGCCTCGTGTGCTACCCTGTTCTAGTGATTTAAATCTTGTTTAATCTCATAAATTTTGGTTTTACTCCATAGCCTAATATCATGAGATTCATTTCCTCCTTTTGGACTATTTGATAAATTCAAGTTGATCCTAGGTCTTACCTTCAATTTATTTCCAAATCGAATTCTCTTCTTACAAAATTGAGAGTTGTAAGCTAAGCTCCTGTAACTGAAATGATTTAGTATAAAAATACTTTTTAATCTAGACATTAACTTGATCTTCTTCCAATACATGTTCCACAAAAGTTGAAATCAAACCATATGTATATTTGTAGTATTTAACGTAGTTTTCCAGCAGAGAAATCTTTTTCTCCAAGTTCTGCGCATGAGTTGCTTCTGATTTTGCTTTATCAAGGGTGGCATGAGTTGTAGCTAACCCAACCAAGAGCAACTCAATCAACTCGGCTTTATTTTTGTCTAACACTTGCTCATCTATTATGATGATAAAATTTTATCTAAATCTATTTGTCTTCTTCTTTGTGTTTGTTTGACTATGGTTTTCTTCCTTTTATTATAGGTTATTAACTCTAGATCTACTACTTCTTCAATGGGAACTAGTATACTTTGTTCTCCCTAAGATAAAGTATTTTGCAAGCTACCAGGTATAACTACTTGTTCCAACTTAGTATCATTATCTTTTATTTCATTTCCTTTAAATGTGCCTTGTTTACGAAGAACTAAATATTTTGTGGTCAAGTCAATGAAACTACCAAAAGGTGGGCCAGTTTGGGATTTCCATTGTGTAGGTTGCTCAACTAGTTTATTTATAGACTGATGTCCTTGATAATATTCTTTCTCTTTTGCAACCTATTCCTTTTCCATTTTTTATTTTCTCTCATGTTCTACCATTTAATATTCAACTTCTTCTCTAATTCGATTACTGTTTTTATGAACCAAATGCTTAAGATATCATAATAAAACAAAAGTACACACCATGTACAACATTGTGAGTGTGGAACACAACTCCAATATAGATAACAAAGATGAGTTACATAATAACTCATTAAATAATAACAGAACCCCCTCCAAATATCCAAATACATTCATACATCACAATTCACATGTCCTCAATAATGAATACATGATCTTTATATATACCTATTCACACACTACACATGAGGCCTCTTTACTATTAGGCTGACCCTAATACATATACATTTACACATTGCATGTTCATTTATCCTCGTATATGCCCCCCGTTGAGGTCATATCATAGACATTTAACCCCATATATGTCCCCCTTTGGGTCATAACAACTGCCAACCTCTCTTTCTCCTCTCTCTCCAACCTTGCTTTTTTCAGCTTTTTCTTTAAGTCTTTGCTCTTTTACTTATCTTATTTCTCAACGTCTTCTCTGATTCTATATTCCTCTGCTTGTCTTTCCTTTTCCTCTTTAGCTTTGACTCTATATTCTTCTTTGTTCCTCATTAATATGCTTGTCTCAAGCAATTTCTATTTGATTCTTTCCATTTGTTCATCAAAGGTCACGTGATAGGGATCAACATATGTAATTTGTATATCACATTATTATTTGTATTTTAGGACATCATTATTATGGTTTTGTGTGATGACTCCTTTTGGTTTCTTATTCTCATGGAGTAGTTGAGATCGTATCTCTAAATATCTTTATTATTGTGCTTAGTTTCTAGTTTCCAAGAGCTTGTTGAGCATTTCTCTCCTAACTCAACAAATTAGGAGATAAATGATCAAGAATATGAGATTTCCCAATGATGTGAAATATCCCACTCATGAGCAGAGTTACACATGGAAGGTGTGAAATACAATCTCTGACTGTTTTTGTAAAATAAATCACATGCTTATATAGCTTTACATCAAGAAACTAACTCAACAAATTAGGAGAGACAATATCAACAAGCCCCTAGAAACTATAAACTAAGCACAATAATAGAGATAGTTAGAGATATGATCTCAACTACTCCATGAGAATAGGAAACCAAAAGGCTTCATCGCACCAAACCAGAATAATATTCTCCTACAATACAAATAATAATGTGATATTAAAAGTACATATGCTAATCCCTATCGTTCCTCCCAACAACAGAAGCATTGGCCTCCAATGTTTTTTAGAGAGAATGGAAGTGTTGTCGTAGTTGATGCCAAACAAACATGATCCATATGATGACATTTCTTAGAAACTAGGTAGAAAGGAGTGGATTCTTGACAAATTTTGTGAGTCAAAGACTTGTAATTAAAATTGTGGAAACCAAACTCTACCTCACAAGAGTTAAATGAGACAAATACTTGTAAATAATTATGGAATGAAAAAAAAAACTTTGTCTCNAAGAACAAGAACAAGAACCATCTCAAGATGAAAACGTAGAAGAGATTTCTTCTGAAGAGTTGACTCCCACAATATCATGTAATGCATTGGTTGGAATTAGCACTCCTCAAACCCTCAATATCGAAGGATATATCAAAAAGAAAAAGGTAATAGTCCTAATTGATTTTGGTAGTACTCATAGTTTCATTCGTTATAAATTAGCCAAAGCTCTCAATTGATTTATATATCCAGTGCCAAAGTTTCAAGTAATGATTGCAAATGGAGGAACTATCAATTGCTCAGGAAAATGCCATAAGATCAATCTTACTATGGGGGAATATGTAATGAATAGTCCAATGATTGCTATACCCATGGGTGGTGTTGATGTCATACTAGGAGTCCAATGGTTACAATCATTGGGAACAATGGCTTTTAATTTTCAAGAACTTTTCATGAAATTTTCATTGGAAGGAAAGGAAATTGAGTTAAAGGGTATCACATGGAAACACAGTAAGGTGATAATCTCTAATGGCATGAAAAACTTATTGAAAAAGGGGCATCACGGTGTAATTGTACAACTATGCTCACTAGATGTTCAAACATCTAAGCTATCTATTCCCCTAGATCTCCAAGGGATTATTGATAAGCATTCCAAAGTATTTGAAGATATTCTCAGAGGTCTTCCACCCACTCAAAATCATGATCATGCTATTCACCTAATTCTTGGGAGTGTTCCTCCTAACACTGGGCCTTACAGATACCCTTATGCCCAGAAGAGTGAAATTGAGCGTATGGTTGAAGAAATGTTAGAAGATGGCATTATTATACCTACCCAAAGTTCTTACTCTGCATCGGTGGTAATGGTACTCAAGAAAGAGGGCTAATGGCGTATGTGTCCAGATTATAGAGAGCTTAATAAGATCACTATTAAAGATAATTTTATCATTCCTGACATTGATGAATTGTTAGATGAACTACATGGAGCAATCTACTTCACAAAGTTGGATCTTCATTCAGGGTATCATCATAATAGAATGAAGGAAGCAAATATCCCACAAACAACATTTTGAACTCATGAAGGCCATTATGAATTTTTGGTCATGCCTTTTGGCCTTACAAATGCACCTTCCACATTCCAAGGGTTGATGAATTCCATTTTCAAGCCCTTCCTTCAAAAATTTGTGTTAGTATTTTTTGATGATATACTAATCTATAACAAGTCTTGTAGATTTTAACCTTGCACAATATTTACTGCAAACAGATTTTCAGTAAAAGAACAAAAAATATACAATGGCAAATACAAACATTACACAGAGATTTTTCCCCTGGAAACCCAACATATTCTATATTCATTCATAGTGATACATTGTTTACAATAAAATATACATATAGGATCCAGTGGCATCCAAAACCCTAACCCAATGACCTGTATTAGTCAACAAACCTAATTCCTTAACCGAAAATAGAAAACCATCGGCAAAAAACCATGTGCCAAAAAATTGCTCAACAATGGACACGAAAATCGAGGCAACACAAAAAACGAGGCAAAAACACGACACGTTTCCTGAGGCAAAACAAATTCTATAAAGTAACCACACCTTTTGGAATAGTGTTAGTTGTTAAGTCATCCATTCATTATTTATTACTTTCTAATTCTTTATCTTGTTCTTCGTCATCTATCATTGCATCTTTGAAATCATCCTAATTAGTAAGAAATTCTATGATTTTCTCATCACCTTCAAGAACTCTCTAGTTAGTGATATTATCAAGGGGTGAAGGTCGATAAAGCAATTCAATAGAAAACCTACTTCTCTTGAAGTCTTCTAATGGAGCTAATATAGAGGGAGTAGTAGCTAAAGAGTATACTATTATATTATCAGTACGAGGAATGACAAATATATTAAAGGCTTCAAAATTGTCAATCAATCTTAACAACTCTAACTAGTAGTTTTTCAGATGTGGAGAGTTGCAATGTATTGCATTTTTTATTTGTCTTACAATAATTTACGAGTCTCCAAAAACTTTTAGAATTTTTACTTTAACGTCTATAGCCTTTTTAAGACCCTGTACAAGCACTTCATGCAATATTATTTGTACAATCAAATTCTAATATG
Organism: Picea glauca; assembly: GCA_000966675.3. Taxonomy (NCBI): domain Eukaryota; kingdom Viridiplantae; phylum Streptophyta; class Pinopsida; order Pinales; family Pinaceae; genus Picea; species Picea glauca. The sequence goes on from JZKD02S1755661.1 coordinate 47,433, forward strand.
TAGGACATGAAACTACATTTTCCTTGAGGATCTATTATAAGACAACCTTCTCCTACTCCTTGAGAATTGGAGCCATTAAAGAACATTATGTAGTCCAAATGTTAGTGACTACTACTAAATTAGTTTTATCTACACCTTTATCTACATTATGTACACCAACTATATTACAATGTGTTTCTTGAAAAACGTTTTTCTACAATTTGAATTCAGATTGTTGACTTTCAGGAACGGGTAAAGTTTCGACAATGAAATTATCAAAGAATGGATCTAAATCATGGTTTCCTAGATTGGAAAATTAGAGGAAGATGGTTTGTTAGTGGCCTCTAGATTTGTCAGAGTGTGTTTTATGTATTTTTCATGGTCAATTCCAATTTTATTTGGCTGCCCATTCTAGGGAAGCCATAGATGCGACCAATCAGAAGAAAAATAACCTTAGAGTTTTTGAGACCAATACCTATTGAGCAATAAACCATATGCTCTAGAAATGTCCACCATGATAATATCAATGATTTGGTGAACTTTAGGATTTGAGGTTATGTGGATTAAAACATCCTTCAGTTCTCCTATAACCTTAACTTTTGACCTATCTAACTGAATGATGTGGGTTGAGCACTTGGTCAAAGTTGCATTTAGTTTCCTATAAATAGAGTAGGGAATTACATTAGAGGGTGCTCATGAATCCACCAAAAAATTGTGCACATTTTGATTGAAGATATCAAAGGTTAATAAGAAAGGTGGAGTTTGAGACTTAGACATTTTTCATAAAAGAGCAACATTTACTATTGCATTTTGCAAGATGTTACTGAATGATTTTACAAAGATGGTAGTATTCTTTGTAACAGTTGTAGGTTGTACATCATTGTCTTTTAGATCATTCAGTAACAACTTACTTTGCTAATAAATCTTGCATACATTGAGGATTGATATTTCTTTTCTTTTCTTTAAATCCTCAACTACATTATATTCCATGGAATCCTAATTACTAGTGGATGGTTTACTTGTATTTGGAGTGTTGGAATAAGTTCTTGTAGTAGGGGATATACTCCAACTTTTCTTGTTGTTTGAACTCTAAGAGTTAGGTGGAAACTATTGCTAGATAAGTCCCTGACTTTGGAGGTTGTAGTCATTTTGCACATGTAATTATTCTTCTACTTACTCCTCTTCAACCATGTTGAAACCAAAAAACATGTCACATAGAACCATAGTCTCATTTGTTAAACGTTTAATCATTCATTGCAAGTTATCCATATCCATAAAACATTGTTTTTCCCTCTATGCTTTCTTTTGGTTGTAGCGTAGGCAAGATTACATTTTTCTTAGGGTATACAATCTCTTTCTTAGCAAGCGTTGTGTGACTTTCCTTACATCCCATCATTTCAAATTCTTCCTTCTTATTCTTCTCAAAGTTTTGAGCTAAAGTATTATTTCTAGCTTGCTTGATGAACATGGAAACATGGGCTGGAAAGTCATTTACATAAACTTATGTTTTGAGTTCTTGAGTAGGTTTTGTGTATGGCTTGAATTTATTGGTGATTGTTGTGAATCTTTCATTAAAGTGATTGAATTTTTCTTTTGGACCCATAACCAATTAAAACAATTCAAACATTAAGGATCGTGTAGTAGTCTCTTCCTCAAACTTATCCATGAAAACCTTTTAAAAATCACCCCAAATTGTTATTGACCCAACTTGTAGATTAAAATATCAAGTGGAAGCTTTATTTTCAAAGGTATAAGGGAATAAATGACATACTAGTTTCCATGATAAATTTCTTGATATTATCTTCTCGAGGTCCAAACAGATTAGGATCATACTTTGGCAAAAGATGCTTACGATGTTTAGGTAAATTGTGCATCTTCCCATGTGATTCCAAGGCATCTCCTGTTAACTATGGTTGGTTATGGTTTTGATTATTAGCCCTATCTAAGAACACAAAGCTATTATCTAAATTTGATTATGTTTGGATTTCATAAGCTTCAATTACTACATGGGATGTTACAATATTTGGATTTTGAGGAATAAATTTAAAGGTTGAGAAATTTATTGCAATGATAATTCAACTAAATCCTCCATAGTATGGACTAGAGTTTGTTATTTGGTATGAGTAACTGCTTGAGTAGTACTCCTTTGAGGAAGTAACAAAACAACAAGCAAGGCACCAATTTGTTTGGCACATGCACATGTTATTCATATGAATGTGTTAACTTCCTTGTTTGATATTGCATATGGAATTTCAATATCAAGATTATGTTCAATGTTTTCCAAATCTTGAAGATTGGAATGTTCAAGAGATATCTCAAAATTTGGAATCTCACTATTTGAATGTGGGTTGTTTGTAGATAACCTAGTCTTGGGAACTGAATCATCCATACAAGTTAAATCCCTCCTTATACTATTGATTCTATTAATAGGGTAAAATGCCCATATGTCAATAGTAGAGGTTAATCCTAGCAAATTAAACTCTCCCCTATTTGGTATAGAAGAACCCTCTGAATTAATGGCCCGACAACCTTTTGATGAGATTTAAATGTGTTGTGATATTTATTTTACAGTTTTCTAAAGTTTGATAAAGAAGAAATTCAATATACTATCTAATGAATATTTCAAATACATAAAATGTTGTTTTGAGAGTTAGCTCTCAACACAAAGGAAATATGACCATTAATCCTTTACGTTTTGAGAAATAGTTCTACATGAATTATTAGATTGAATAATTATACTTTCCAAACAAGAAATCTAACTTAACATAGAATAAATAATTGTGGATTAGTTGAAGAAAACAAATGATTTTTTTTAATACGATTTCATGATAGCTTGAAATACAACAAGACATGTCTTACAAAATATCCATAGAAATGTTGAGTTGCAGAATAGTCCACAACATTCAATTCACATAAACAATTCTCTTGAATCATAAAATGATCTGACCAATGATTGGCTTCTTCATTCATCAAAGTATTTGAAATAGTTCTCTTACAATAATGGTTTAAAAGTAGTAGCATAAAAAAGCCTCTATAACTTCTTAAATTCTACTATATATACAAATTACAAAAGTTGGTTATGATAACCGATTATAACTTAACCCTCAGGTGAATTGGTGGCTTCCTCCCTAACTATTTCTTTGTCATGTCTTTCCCATTGGTCGAAAAGAACTTTACATAAGTTATAATGGGGAAACTTATGTTGCTTATAGGAAGCCTTCAAAATTGACAATTCCCTATTAAATCTTATAATGTATTTATCAATTTTAGGAAATGCACATTTGAGTTGTGTTGCTTTTCTCAATTATTCGATGAGGACATTTTGAATGTGTCCTTTCTCAATAGTTGACACACTTTGTACTTCAGTTTCAAGAAGTACCATATGTTCGAACTTTTGCAACACTTGGTATGTTGGGTGGAAAATTTATGGTGGATCAAGTGAGGGAAGTTGACACTGAGTGGTGTTCTCTTCGATGAAGTCCCATATTTTTATAAATTTAGCCATCCACTCTTCTTTTATCTGTTTCCGAGCCTCGTGTGCTACCCTGTTCTAGTGATTTAAATCTTGTTTAATCTCATAAATTTTGGTTTTACTCCATAGCCTAATATCATGAGATTCATTTCCTCCTTTTGGACTATTTGATAAATTCAAGTTGATCCTAGGTCTTACCTTCAATTTATTTCCAAATCGAATTCTCTTCTTACAAAATTGAGAGTTGTAAGCTAAGCTCCTGTAACTGAAATGATTTAGTATAAAAATACTTTTTAATCTAGACATTAACTTGATCTTCTTCCAATACATGTTCCACAAAAGTTGAAATCAAACCATATGTATATTTGTAGTATTTAACGTAGTTTTCCAGCAGAGAAATCTTTTTCTCCAAGTTCTGCGCATGAGTTGCTTCTGATTTTGCTTTATCAAGGGTGGCATGAGTTGTAGCTAACCCAACCAAGAGCAACTCAATCAACTCGGCTTTATTTTTGTCTAACACTTGCTCATCTATTATGATGATAAAATTTTATCTAAATCTATTTGTCTTCTTCTTTGTGTTTGTTTGACTATGGTTTTCTTCCTTTTATTATAGGTTATTAACTCTAGATCTACTACTTCTTCAATGGGAACTAGTATACTTTGTTCTCCCTAAGATAAAGTATTTTGCAAGCTACCAGGTATAACTACTTGTTCCAACTTAGTATCATTATCTTTTATTTCATTTCCTTTAAATGTGCCTTGTTTACGAAGAACTAAATATTTTGTGGTCAAGTCAATGAAACTACCAAAAGGTGGGCCAGTTTGGGATTTCCATTGTGTAGGTTGCTCAACTAGTTTATTTATAGACTGATGTCCTTGATAATATTCTTTCTCTTTTGCAACCTATTCCTTTTCCATTTTTTATTTTCTCTCATGTTCTACCATTTAATATTCAACTTCTTCTCTAATTCGATTACTGTTTTTATGAACCAAATGCTTAAGATATCATAATAAAACAAAAGTACACACCATGTACAACATTGTGAGTGTGGAACACAACTCCAATATAGATAACAAAGATGAGTTACATAATAACTCATTAAATAATAACAGAACCCCCTCCAAATATCCAAATACATTCATACATCACAATTCACATGTCCTCAATAATGAATACATGATCTTTATATATACCTATTCACACACTACACATGAGGCCTCTTTACTATTAGGCTGACCCTAATACATATACATTTACACATTGCATGTTCATTTATCCTCGTATATGCCCCCCGTTGAGGTCATATCATAGACATTTAACCCCATATATGTCCCCCTTTGGGTCATAACAACTGCCAACCTCTCTTTCTCCTCTCTCTCCAACCTTGCTTTTTTCAGCTTTTTCTTTAAGTCTTTGCTCTTTTACTTATCTTATTTCTCAACGTCTTCTCTGATTCTATATTCCTCTGCTTGTCTTTCCTTTTCCTCTTTAGCTTTGACTCTATATTCTTCTTTGTTCCTCATTAATATGCTTGTCTCAAGCAATTTCTATTTGATTCTTTCCATTTGTTCATCAAAGGTCACGTGATAGGGATCAACATATGTAATTTGTATATCACATTATTATTTGTATTTTAGGACATCATTATTATGGTTTTGTGTGATGACTCCTTTTGGTTTCTTATTCTCATGGAGTAGTTGAGATCGTATCTCTAAATATCTTTATTATTGTGCTTAGTTTCTAGTTTCCAAGAGCTTGTTGAGCATTTCTCTCCTAACTCAACAAATTAGGAGATAAATGATCAAGAATATGAGATTTCCCAATGATGTGAAATATCCCACTCATGAGCAGAGTTACACATGGAAGGTGTGAAATACAATCTCTGACTGTTTTTGTAAAATAAATCACATGCTTATATAGCTTTACATCAAGAAACTAACTCAACAAATTAGGAGAGACAATATCAACAAGCCCCTAGAAACTATAAACTAAGCACAATAATAGAGATAGTTAGAGATATGATCTCAACTACTCCATGAGAATAGGAAACCAAAAGGCTTCATCGCACCAAACCAGAATAATATTCTCCTACAATACAAATAATAATGTGATATTAAAAGTACATATGCTAATCCCTATCGTTCCTCCCAACAACAGAAGCATTGGCCTCCAATGTTTTTTAGAGAGAATGGAAGTGTTGTCGTAGTTGATGCCAAACAAACATGATCCATATGATGACATTTCTTAGAAACTAGGTAGAAAGGAGTGGATTCTTGACAAATTTTGTGAGTCAAAGACTTGTAATTAAAATTGTGGAAACCAAACTCTACCTCACAAGAGTTAAATGAGACAAATACTTGTAAATAATTATGGAATGAAAAAAAAAACTTTGTCTCGGTGATGTGGATCAACATGAATGAGCCCAAAACATAAATAAGGATTGAAAGAATGATCAAATCCAATTGAATCACTTCCATCAAATAAGCTGCTAAAAGGATATAACGCCATACAAGGTACTCCAACAAAACCTTGGCTTGGGGACATTAAGACACTGAGAACATACCAAAACAAGGCATATAAACTCCCAGAGTCATGGATACCATAGTGTGCTTGTGAAAATGCATAAAGAAATTGGAAAAATCACCACTCAACGTAGTATTACAAATAATCCCAAAGTATAAACATGTTGGTGTTGAACACAATTGATGATTCCTAGACTCTTGATCACTAAGGACGAAGGAATTGTTGGATTACTGAGAGGGGGGGTGAATCAGTAATAGAGCAATTTAATCCTTTTTAACCATATAATCCAAGTCTTATATCAATGTAGAATTATCATCCAATAACTGCAGAGTAAATAAGAAATGAAAAAATGAACAATCATACACATACACAGTACACCAGTATTTTACGTGGAAACCCAAAGCGGGAGAAAACCACGGAATGCTTTTTCTTATATGTCTTGAAGAATTACATTCATTGGAAGCACCAACTTCCTTTGTTTTCCAGCTGCAACTGGAA
>JZKD02S1755661.1:87373-111382 GCA_000966675.3 Picea glauca
GATTGTTTGGTACAGGTTGGTGCATGGTTGATGCACTTGTTTATGGTACGGGTTGGTGCATGGTTGATGCACTTGTTTATGGTACATGTTGATTATAGGTTGAGGTACAGGTTGATGCATGGTTGCAACGGTATATATCACAATGATAGTGTGACAGTGGTTCCATCATTCTACTTCTACTTCAAGGTGGTTGGATGGGGCAAGGAAAAGTGGTTGTAGCCACCTTCTGGTTGTAGCCGGAGAACATAGGGGGTTGCAACCTCCTTTTGGTTGTAGCCAGAGAATTGGGGAGTTAGAGGTTCCCTCAGGGTCTAGCCTAAGAAACTAGTGGGTTGGAGCCTCCTTTCAGTTGCAGCTGGAAAACAAAGGAAGTTGGTGCTTCCAATGAATGTAATTCTTCAAGACATATAAGAAAAAACATTCCGTGGTTTTCTCTCGATTTGGGTTTCCACGTAAAACACTGGTGTACCATGTATGTGTGTGATTGTTCATTTCTTATTGCTTATTATTGGATAATAATTCTACATTGATATAACACTTGGATTATTTGAAGAAAAAAGGATTATAATTACACTATTACTGATTCACCCCCCCTCTCAGTAATCCAACAACCTACACAAGAGGATCAAAAAATTCGAGCGCAAAAAAAAGAAGAAGTTATGGACGCAATTTTTAACAGATATAGTGACTAAAGTATAAAATATATATTCTAACAACATTCCAAAAATAAGGATAAGAAAAAGTAAGCAATAATGAAATACAAACTCCTTGCTATCTTATCATAAGCCTTAAGACATTTCACATGACTCATTTTCTCGGGCCTTCCGTGAGGGAGTGAATCCCAATCCCACTATAATAAAGAATTGTATGCATTAGTTCAAGCTATCAAATACTGGAGACACTATCTGATGGGAAAAGAAACTGTTGTGCAAATTGATAATTTACCTTTTAATTTTCTTCAATCCCCCCAAAAATTGAAGAACGTTAGCATATGAAATGGGCATCTTATTTGTAGCAATTTCATTTGGTTATCAAGTAAAAAAAGGGTATCACAAATATAGTGGCCAATTGTTTGAGCCGACCAACTTCATTTCATGGCTTAATGGTTCTCACCACTAACATCTTGGATTTCAAACTTGTGCTGCATATTATCTAAATGATCCAGATTTTGGGCACATCTATAAGAGTTTCCAACATCCAACCTCTTCAAATTTAGTTCCTTTGCAATATTTTCATATCAAGGAAGAACTATTGTGCAAGTTTGACAAGTTATGTGTACCCTATGATCATTTCTTATCTCTTCTCAAAGATGCACATTTTACTCTCTACGATGGTCACTTTGGCAAGAAAAAGACTCGTCGTCATATTCAATGTTTTTTTATATTGGACTCACATGAAATGGGATGTTATTCATTTCTTAAGGCATTGTGCAGTATTTTGTCACTCCAAACTAGCTAATAGGAAGGCTAGTTTGAGTTTCCCTTTACCCATTCCTTCTCGTCCTTGGGAACAAATTTCCTTGGATCTTATTAGTGTTTTTCCCATGATTGTTCACCACCATGATTATATATTTGTGATTGTTGATAGATTTATTAAGATCGATAAGTTCATTCCTTGTCATAAAACTAGTTCTACTAGTGAATTAGCCCAACTATTCTTTGATTTTGTTTGGCAATCTTTTGGTCTTCCCCCTAGTATTGTGTCTGATCATGAATAATATTTTGTGGGAAATTTTTGGCATTCTCTTTGGAAAATATTAGGAACTTCTCTTAATTTTTGCATCGCCTTTCATCCACAAATTGATAGGCAAACTGGAATAGTTAACCATACCTTAGTGCAAGTTCTTCACATCTATCATCACACTTCTCCAACCAAATGGGATTTGAGTCTTACCCACATTGAGCATGCATATTGAGCAGTTCACTCCTTCACTGATCACTCTCCCCTTGAGGTATATCTTGGTTTTCAACCTTTGGATCCTTACGAGTTTCCCTTATCTTTGTCTCTTCCGGCTACTTAACATATTTAAAAAAAAACAAGATAAGGAGAGAAAAATTAAGAAAAGTAGAAACTAACTCAACAAATTAGGAGAGAAATTCTCAACAAGATCCTAGAAACTAGAAACTAAGCACAATGATGGAGATAGTTAGAGATATGATTTCAACTAATCCATGAGAATAGGAAACCAAAAGGCTTCATCTCACCAAACCACACTAATAAACTCCTACAATATAAATAATAACATGATATACAAAGCACATATGCTAATCCTTATCATCATGCCATGTGTAGAGGTTGAATCTTTTGATTTTAGTTTCCAAAGCACTTCTTCCCATGTAGATTCATTCTCATAAGGAACTTCATGATCCCAGTGCTAATGGGTATAATGCCATGTGATGGAAACAAAAGGATTGTGTTTTGCAACTAATATTTGAGGGTCATGCCTTTTGAATTTCCCTTGAGGAAACCTATACTTTATCATGTCATTTGATTCTTGTCTAGCTTGCTTGGAATTCATGAGTCCATAATGACTTATATACATGTGGTATAGAATGAATGTTCTTTTTCTGGAATCTTTGGCTAATGAAGCACTAAAACCTTGAAGATTTTTTTGGTAAAAAATTTCTCCAAGTACTAATCTAATGGGTACATACTTAGGTAGCAAGTGAGGGAGAACAATGACCCCATAAATTCTTAAGTATGTATGATCTTCTTGAAGGTACCAACTACCAATACTTCTTAATAACCTCATTGACTCCTTACATAATCTGGGAGACACTCTTTACATAAAATCAACTTATATAGGGGAGTAAGGAAAAATTCACAAAGTTGTGCATAATTCCTTCTTTATTTGTTTTCCCACAAAGCCTGGCAATGAACACGATCTGGACTACCTGCTATATTCCAACTCCAATTTAACCCCAGAAAAAGGTTTCTTACATAGATAATATCCAATAAACAAGTTCCATATAAAATGTAATAAATGTTTTGGGATTGAGTTTTCTATCTCTTTCAATTTCTTTGTTCAAGGCATGAGATATATTAGTTGCCCAATTGAATATTGAACTGATAGTGATGACAATGTGAACCATAGGGATCCATACATATTTGAAGTGGATGCAATTAGGTTCTCCATATAATCTATACATTAATGACATAACATAAATATATGGATATCTTGGGTTAAACATTGTGTAGATTCCATCATTCTTTCCAATAAACCTTTTATCTTCCACCCACCATCCTCCCAAAAAACATTTAATGTCATTATCCTGATGAAACTTTTCAACATAACCAATCATCATGTATTTTCAAGCTAGTGAAGTCTATAGTATTTTTCTAGCTCTGATGTTTGATAGGAAGCTATGCATATCCCTTCATCATTTAAAACTATTATACTCTCAATGCATGTGTGTTTGATTATCCGTTCAATATATTTTGAGCATGGCGTGACTAGGGTTATAACAATTATTGTGTGCAAGTATGACCTTCTTATGTTAGAAAATACCATATCATCCACACTCCTCGTGGCAATATCACTTGGGGGAACTATGTTTGTATAACCTTCTTCTTTGAATTTTCTATAGATCTCCCCCCATCCAAGAAAAATAATTTAAGAACTAATAATAGCTTCATTGTATTTGAAGATAGAACACACTAGCTTGATTTTTGGTTTGGTCAACTAGATGATGACATAAATTGTTTTGGTGTAATATCTATGTCACTGCCAACTTGTTCCATAAGCTCAATAATTGTATTTTTTTCCCCTTTGGTGACTATTCAGGAGTTCTAGAGGTTGATCTCCTAGGAGGCATGTCGTCTATATAAAAATTAAAACTAAAATCATTAACTTCATATAATTCCTTGTTGATACCAAACCTACAATTTATTTATTAATAACTTAACAAATTTTCCGAAGTAATATAAGAAATAAAACCTCTATTTAATTTATCTGACAACAAGAAAATTCAATGAGACAAATGGAATGAAGGTTTTCATACTTATCTCGATTGTTTTGATTGATATCTAGAAATTACCAAAAGCACTAAACTCAACCGATAATGGAGGAGATTGATAACCCAAATACTGCAAGTAATATTGGTCACAAAGAATAACAACGATTGCTACTCACTCTGATTGCACAAAACTTAATAGCTAAAATTTTTGGTGAAGAAAATAATGCAAATATGTCTATTTAAGTAGAATGGGATTTGGATTTAATGGGAGGGAGAATTTGAATGTGAGAGTTCAGGAGGCAATGGGCGACGATGGCGAACAGGGCTCGTGCGGCAATGGCGAACATTATCCCCTGGAGATTACTGAGCCCGGTTACTAACTACAAGCACAATGTATGCGGCGATGGCGATCATTATCCCCTGGAGATATTGAGCCCGGTTACTAACTATAAGGTTGATTGTTTTTAACTTTGGAGCTTGAGAAGAGATTCTATTGTTTGGAGTGTCCAGGAGCATAGAATTTCACTCTGAAATTCTTTCAGCTTCCGCTATTTACTCGATGACACAGTAACTCTCCACCTAACTCGTTTTTGAAGTTTTACTTTCAAGTCTACTTTCTTCCGGTAGCATTTGTTCTCGCTGTTCACTGCTTCTTGTTTTTTCCCCAGTTACTAGACTATTCTTATACTATTCTGGTACAACTTTCAGAGTGCATAGGGAGTTGAGAGCTTGGTCCCACATGCCAACTGCTTCTCCTCCCAGACTCTTTACTGACCGAAGTTTTACTTGACTCCTTTAGTCTTTTAACTTTTGTTCCTTTTGATCACCGATTTCCTTTGTCTTTGTTCCTTTTCTGTTCTTATTTGTTTATTGGTTGCTAGAGTGCTTTGGGGGAAGCGAACTAGGCCCACATTGTAACTGCTTCTGCACCTTGTCTCTTTACTGTTTCCTTTTGGGCCTACTTCTTTTAGGTTTTTTTACCAATGGAACCCATAGGTGCTCCCTTAGCCTCTCTTCCCAAGACTTGTGTTGAAAATAATGTCAACTCACTGATGAACGTGGCTGACGAGAAACTTTGGGAGGATGAAGGACTATTTGATTTGGTTGACACTGCTAGTAAAGCCATTGCCTCAGCTCAGAAGCACTCTACTTCTCCTTTACCCAAGCCTCGCCCTTACCCTTGTCTCCCTTGTAGTCCCTCCTTGGCTGAACATTTGCTGCCTTCAACTAGTTGCTCTGTTCCACTTGTTCGCTCCATTGCCCCTCAATATTCAGTCCCTTCTTTTGAACATCGAAGCTCTCCCTTCTAGCCACAGGTGGGCAGTAAACTTGAGCTGAAATCTTGACCAAGTCGCAGATAGTGGATAGCAAAGAAGCATGTTCATAAAATGGTCCTCGGAGCAAATGTTGGACTTCTAGAAACTTGCGGTCTAGCACTTTGTGGCTTAGTTGGTAGGCTCTCCTATCCTAACCTCTGTAAGTTTCCCATTACAGACTGGGTGAACCTCACTTGGAAGCCTATTCTTGGCTATACACCTGAGGTTGTTTTCCTGAACAACGACTGGTTGGGTTTTTTTGTGTAAATCTCCTGAAGATTTTGCTATTTTACTGGAGTAGAAGTGGATGCTTAGTGGGAGTAGTCTCATGTTAAAACGCCGATGCTTGGATTTTAACCCTGAGACTGAATACTTCCAGTACAGGCATCTGTGGATCTTGCTACCTGCTTTACCGCTGCAATTCTGGAACAAGGCAGATTTGGAGGCGATTGGAAACTCATTGGGCTCCTTTCTGTCAGTAGACAACTCTTCCCTTTTGAATCCATCCAGGAAGATAGGAAAAGTTTTGGTTGAAATGAATATTCATGGTGGATTACCAGAACTACTGGAGATTGAATGGAGGGGGAAACGATATTCACAAAGACTAGATTACCTTGGAATTCCATTCCGTTGTAGCCGCTGTCATAGCACTGGACATCTCGGGAAATTTTGCATAGGCCGAGAGGAGAAAGAAGCATATGAAGACTCAAAATTGTACAGAGATTTGGTGGATCTGGACGAAGAAACTCAAAATAATTTCCATTTCACCTTTCCTTAGTCATCTACCCCTTTAGATTCCGATGATTCCCTTTCGAGCAAGCTTAAGAATTTATGCCTGGCATTTTATCATTCCTTGTCCTTCTTGGAACTTGAAAATCTCAAAGCTTCTCAAAACCTCCAGTCCCTCTGCTCCCCCGAGGTGTCACTTTCAAAGAAGGAAGCCATTCCTACATTGCCTGAATCCCAACCTTCGTTTTCGGAACTTGACATTGAACCTAGTCACTTACCGTCTGTGGAAGTTACCTCCTCCCTCCTCCCTGTTTCTTCTCCTCTTCCACGTCCCCCCTCCATTCGTGAACTTTCCCCTTCAACGTCTTTCCCTCCACTAATATCAAGATTAAGTGAGCCCACTGCTGGGTTATCCTCCATTACCATAGTCATGAATTCTCTGGTTCCCCTTTCTCGGGAAAGTTTCAGTCCTATCCCCCTACCTACTTACATAGGAAACACCTATTTGGCCTTGCCCTCCTCCCCCGGGGCTACTACTTCCTCTTTGAAAAACCCCACTGATCCCCCTTTAAACTACACTTGGTCAAGAGGTCCTGGTTCTAATTTTTCCCCTTTAAAGACTAGGAGCACCCGAAAGAAATTACTAAGGGCGTTGAACCCTTCCACCGTCTTGGACTCTTCCACTACCGAGAGTGGGGCACTTAGAGCAGTGAAGGCCCTAGCAAGAGGCAAATAATGATCCTCCTGTCACTTAATCTCAGAGGAACTGGAGGCACCCTAAAAGCAGCTTCTGTTCGTTGACTTTTGGATTCTACTCGGCCCAACATACTTTTCTTTCAGGAAACTTTGGTCAAAGCTGAGAAAGCGCGTTCTTTCCTTCAAATTTTTCGTCCAACATGGGCTTCTTCTGCTGTGAGCTCAGTTGGTACTTCCAGGGGACTTCTGGTGGCTTGGGACCCCCTCCTTTACAACTTGGTGCCATTTCTTACCTGTGGTGGTATTTTACTTTCTGGTTGTATTATTTCTTCCAATAGAGAGATTAATTTCCTAAACGTTTATGGCCCCTGCTTGGATTGCAAAACTTTTTGGACCAAGCTCTCTAATAGTGGTTTACTTTCGCTTCCTAGACTCGTTTTAGCAGGAGATTTAAATCTAACACTCTCCTTTGGAGAAAGTTGGGGAGGCTCAGGCAACTTAAACAATCTTTCAAGCTTCTTTGCTTCTCTCTTCCTTACCCATAATTTAGTCGATCTACTCCTTGACAAACTTGTCCCGATGTGGCGTAATGGGCGCTCAGGGAGCGATTTGATTGCAAAACATTTGGATAGATTTTTGGTGGTAGAGGACCTTCTTCTGGATGGGTGCTTGTTCCGTTCCTGGGTCGAATTTCTGTTCGTCTCAGATCATGCTCCTATTCTGTTAAGTCTAGAAAATCCCCCCCATCCCAAACCCTTTCCTTTTAAATTCAATCATCACTGCCTCTCAAATTTTTACTATAATAATCTGGTTACCAACCTGTGGCAGAACCACTCTTATCACCAAGAAGAGGATATTCAACGACGTTTCTTATGGAAACTAAAGGATTTAAAAATTCTAACTAAGAACTGGTTAAAGATTCAAAGAGACCGAGAAATTAAGGATTTGAAATTATTGGAAATGCATATCAAGGATCTGTTAAAAAATTTATTGGTTGGCAATTCTCTTCAGGATCAAGCAGAACTCCTCATTAAACTGGAAACTAACAGAAATTATATTCTGAAGACCCAAGAGGAACGGTGGCGGCTAAAAAGCAGAGCGATTTGGGTTCAAAGCGGTGATAAAAACACGAAATTTTTCCATCAATTCGCTAACCAGAGGAGAATCAGTAAGCATCTTTGGGCTATTAAAGATGATTCGGGGCTATTACACACAAGTCAAGAAACAATCCTGAAGGCGGCTGAGGAGCATTTCAAAAATTCATACAACAGGTGTGAGCCGACTTCTATTTCTGAACAGGTAAAGGTGGTCGGTTTATTTAACAATTAGGTTACCGTTGATGAAGCCCATGAGCTCTTTCTGTCGGTTACCACACAAGAACTAAAAACAATCTTAGCACAGTTCAAAAAAGAAAAAAGTCTAGGCCCGGATGGCTGGACTGTGGAATTTTTTCAACATTTTTTTGACTTGATTTGTGAAGATCTCCTGGCTCTAGTGGAATCAATTAGAACTGGAGGACGCATCACTGGAACTCTGAACTCTACATTTCTGGCATTGATTCCAACGACCAACAATCCACAAACTTTTGGGGACTATCGCCCAATTTCGCTGTGTAATTTGGTTTACAAGTTAATCTCAAAAGTTTTAGCCAATCGTATTAAACCGATTTTATCAAGGAGGCTCTCGGCATAACAGTTCAGGTTTCTGGAAGGAAGATTGATCCAGGATGCCATTAGGACTGATCATGAATGTATTCATAGCATAAATCAGAAGCATCTTAAAGCCTTTATTCTTAAACTAAATCTACAAAAAGCTTTCGATTGTGTCAATTGGGACTTTCTGAGACTGATCTTAATCCAGGTGGGATTTGGGACTCAACTGACAAGCTGGATTATGGAATGTGTTAGCTCGCTGTCACTAGATGTCTTAGTAAATTGAGAAGCCACACATTTTTTCAAGATTGGAAGAGGACTCCGTCAGGGATGCCCACTCTCTCCCCTTCTCTTTTTCCTTGTGATGGAAAGCTTGAGCCTAATATTAGAATCCAGTAAATATGAAGGCTCATTATCTGGAATTAAAATCACCAGATTGACGAAAATCCCCCATCTATTTTTTTTTGATGATGTGTTACTGATGACAAATGCAACTTTGCAGGAATGACAAGAAATCAAACGCATAATTCAGTTGTTCTGCTCGACCTCTAGTTTAAAAGTCAATCTGGACAAATCGACTGTTCATTTTTCGGGCCTGGAGGAGGCTGATCTTATTCCTTTCAAGCAACTGATTCCTTATAAGTTCACTGCACTTGATAAGGGGTTTAAGTACTTGGGGTACTTCCTAAAAGCAGGTCGTCAAAAGATTGAAGATTGGAAGTGGCTCATAACAAAAATAGAGAAAAGGATTAGTCATTGGAGCTTCAGATGGTTGTCCCTGGGGGGTTAATTTACACTTTGCAAAGCTGTACTTGAAAGCCAGCCTGTGTACTGGATTTCTCTTGCTACTATCCCCCGATCCATCCTCCATAGATTAAGGAAGATTCTGTTTAACTTCCTGTGGAGAGGGAACGTTGATGCATCACATCTCCATCTTGCAAATTGGGATTCACTCGCTTGCCCGAAACGTTTTGGAGGTTGGGGTCTTCTAAACATTTATAATTTCAGCAGTGCACTTGCTGCTTCAACACTCTGGAGAGTCCTTACTACTGAAGGACTATGCAAAAGGTATTAAAAGAAAATTACCTACGCTCAACAACAGTTGATACTTGGCTCCGTTCGGACACTTTCACCCAGCCGACGGCTTCAAAAATGTGGAAGGGACTCCTAAAGTCGATTCATCTAATAAATAACTGGCTTAGCTGGAAGCCAGGGTCGGGGTCCCTGGTGGAGATTGGGAGAGATAGAGTACTTGATTTGAGTCTGAGATCGCTTTTGTCCCACAACCTTCTAACTATTCTGCACCAAAAGCATATCTCGGTTCTTGCACAGGCATGGAAACGTCAGCCTCACGTTCCGTCACAAGACCATTGGTTGGATAACGCTGAACTAGGAATTTTGGGGGACTTGGCAACTGAGTGAAAGCACTATAGGAAAGCACTTCATTCGTTGTGGATCTCTTTAAATGATTCTGCTGACGAATTACTTTGGATAGGGGGGGATCGATCCGAGATACTCAATTCAAAAAATATTTATCTAGCCATTTGTGACACCCAAAACTTCCCAATTACAACTAGATGGCGCAAGAATTTTTGGAACTGGGATTTGCAGCTGAAAGTCAAGCTTTTCTTGTGGCTGGAAGCAAATGATAAAATACTGACTTGGTCAAATATCCAGAGAAGAGGGTGGGAAGGACCCAACAAATGCTATCTCTGCAATTACGATTGTGAAACAATTGACTGCATTTTCGTTCATTGTTCCTTCACGAAACAGGCGTGGAACATAATTAAATCATTAAAATTCACATCGCAGAACTGGAGAGGAAGCAATCTAGAGGATAACCTTACCAAATGGATGGAATTCATGTCTGTTTATCCAAATTTAGCTCCTTTAATCTGTTGAAATATCTGGATAGAAAGAAATGAAGCGTTGTTTGAAGAGAAAAAACCATCGATTCAGTCGGTTGTGATTTGCTCAATTGCTGCCATTCACAAATCTGAGGAACCTGTTATAAAATCTTCGTTGCGTTCTTGTTCTTTAAATCGGATAGTTGATTTTCCTGTTGCTTGTTTTGATGGAGCAACAAAGGCAGATGGGCAGTGTTGTGGCGCTGGAGGCACAATTAGACTTTCGTCCTCGTTGATTCATAAGTGGTACATGAATTGTGGTCCAGGAACAAACACAAAGGCAAAATTATTTGGCGCTTGGGCTACCTTATACTTAACAAAACTACTTGTGCTCCCTAAGATTCAAATCCTGGGTGATTCAAGGGTTATTATTAACTGGCTGAATGAAAAAAGCAAACTTCGAGTAACCTCTCTTGAAGGATGGAAAAATAGAACTCGATTACTCAGGAACTCTTTGGAAAGCTTTCAAGCCTTCCACATTTACCGAGAATTTAACAAAGAAGTTGATGCATTATCTAAAAAAGCATTAGCCGAACCAGAGGGTTTCATCTCTTTTCATTTAGGGAAGGAAGGAGGCGAGAGTCATCGCCAGATTATCAAAATCTACTAATTTTTTTGGCTCTCATACTCACTGTTTTTGTTTCATGTTTGACTGTTCCTTTTGAACAAGATTTGAGTGATTTAGCATTGAGGGTATTAGCTTTAAAGGAGACAATTGTTTTTGGATATTTCAAGCTTAGTTTATGGCTTGACTTAGCGCATGACACCTTATCACCCTGTTTTTCACTATTTATACTTTGCAGATGCATAAATTATATTTGCTTAATATAATTTGTGAAATTTTCTACTAAAAAAAATAGAATGGGATTCAAATTTTTGTCATGATAAATTCACATGCTTATGGATTTAGTAATATTTAGAGCAATAATAGGCCACTTCTATCACACAAGACATTTTAGTTACTAATATATTAAAACATTAATTATAGACCAATGAAGCTTAATGATTATTGGGTGTTTCTTTTCACTTTTATCGGTACCCAAACCTAACTTTCTATTCTATGAATATTTTCAAAGGCAAAGCAATAGATAAGTTGATCAGAAATAGGAACAACTTTTAAATTGGAAAGAGGAGTGAACAACAATTTTATGAAAGCCAAAAACAATTTTGATGCTTTATCTTTTCGGGAAAAATGTATCGGCGAGTTTTAAAACATATACGTGGCATTTACTATTCATTTTCCATGTTAATTGGAAGTTATTATATTCTCCGACCATTGGAGCACATGCTTTTCTTTTTTGTTATCGAAGTTTATTTGTCACTTTTCTCGAAGCTCTATTTCTACTTTCATTAGAGTTAAAGTTTATTTTTACTTTGACCAAAATGAACTTTCCTTCACCACAACATTATCAACGGACAAATTAAAATTTTATCGGAGTCAAAAGTTTAATTTTGCTCCGATCCATGCCATTAGTGGATGACTATCACTTTTATTGAAGTTCTATTTTTACTTTTGCTTCCACTGCGTTATCAAAGGTTCTTTTTACTTTTCCAAAAAATGAAAGTGTGAACCTTCCTCCGATAATTCAAAGCTATTAGAGTAAACTCGTGACTTTCGTTTGAATAGAAAGTAGAATTTTGACTTGGATTAAAGTAAAATATTTTCTTTGAAACATTAAGAAGTTGTTTTTTGAGATTTTAACTTAGAAATTTTTGAACTATTTTTTGAATGAAAATTCAAACAAGACAAAGAACTTGTTTTATAATAATTTTTTCATCAGACTTGGAAATGTATGAATTTCATAAGAGAAAAAAACAAAAATCGAAGAAGAGAAAGAAAAGTGGTACCTATTTTTGTTTTGAATTTGTAGGGTGTGTTGAGGTCTCAACATGGTAGTGATGCTAAACGTTTAATCATTGTGAAATCCAGCCTTATGAAAAAAAATGAAATGATAGACTTAGGACATTTGCATTATTTTCTTGGCCTCCAAGTCTTGAAAACCAAGGAAGGAATTTCTCTTCCTAATATACGTATGCATGTGATCTTCTTCCTCACTTTCGCATAGAAGATTGTAAAGCAACTCCATCTCCCTTCCATTATGGAGATGAACTTTCTATCACTTTACTACACCCAATGTAGATGTCACTTTGTATTGTTAGTTAGTTGGTAGCCTTTTGTATTTGACTCATATCCATCTTGATATGTACTTTGCTATCAGTCTTGTTGCCCCATATATGCAAACACCTAATTAGAGCCATTGGAAAGAACAAAAATAGACACTTCAATACATCTAAGGTACAATTCAGTTTGGGATACTTTACAAATTAAGGGTGACTCTTTTGTCGGTTGGTTTCACTCATTTCTATTGGGTCGGGGACCCTAATGATTATAAGTCTACTGCAAGATATATTTTCAGTCTTAGTTCTAGACTTGTCACTTGGGCTTGTAAGAAGCAATTTTCCCTTGATATTTCTTTAGCAACAATAGAGTATCATAGTTAGTGCAAGTCAAGAAGCCCTATGGCTTTGGTAGATTCTATTCATAGTTTGGATTCTAGTAGTATCATTTGACCACACTCTGGTGCTATAATCAGAGTTCCATTTAGCTCACCAAAGGTCTATTTCAACATCAGTGCAACAAACAAATTGAGCTACATATGCACTTCATTAGAAATATTTTTTAGGATTGCATTCTCAAAGTGAAATGTTTCCCTACAATGATCAAGTTGTACATATTTTCAGAAAGTCTCTCACAAAAGTGAAGTTTATTAAACTTCGATTTATGTTAAGAATTCAAGAATTTGTCATTAAAGGGGCATAGTCCCTATTAACTTCTTCCTTCTCCTATTATGTTGTTGGCTCGGGATTTTAGACCTAGGGTTCGAAAGGATTTACAAAAAAATACCCCATTTGTGTCGACGTATTCAATATTCAAGGACTAAATAAGGTCTCACCCGAGATGGGCATGAGAATCACAGAGACCGAATGTTTGTGCATAGCATGAAGGAACAATACAAACATGAAACACTTAACTAAGAGCCACACATTATATAATACTTATTCATATCAACATTCATACAAGTAATGCAGAGTCTAACATCTATAACAACATACATTCATATCAGAGTACATGATAGAAAGGATAAACTTGGGCCTCATGCCTTCTTTCATTAATCACAGTGAAACCTTCATATACATGGAGGGTCGTAGACTGCGCAGAGACTCACCAAGCTTAAACTTGAGATCAAAGATTCAAATCTCGATCTACTTTCTGTCTCATATTCCATTTTCATCTCTATAATTACATGTTCACATGCATTCCTTATATGTCTACAGGAGCATGGAAACCATAACAAACTTGTCATCTCACTAAAAACCTCGACCACGATCAATCGACCGGTTATAAAAATGGTTACAATCATTATGCTGATGTTCAAAGATTTTATAGGCATGGGATCTTTACAAGTCCTTGAGCACCGTGCAAAACTGGTTGATGGATGCAGTAGAAAACTGGTTGGTGTAGGCACTAAATCTTGGTGCTGCATGCTACAAAACTCGTGGAACACATACAGTGCATAACTTGTGGCGTGCACATGGTCTTGCCAAAAACTTGGTGCCAACAAGCCCCCAACAATGTTATTTGGCTCATCCTTGAGCCAATGAACTTCAATACGGTGCGATGAAGGCTATGTATGGCACCTTCTTCGTTAGCTTAACAACAAGGTTTTGGAACTCAGAGTCTATCTCATAAAATATCCATTAGTTTCTTCATGTTCTTGCAAAATTTGTCAACCTCTGTTGCTGTGGTTGACACAACCGTCAACTTAATCTGTGCACCCAACTCTATCACTAGGACTTCCCTTGCATGTGCATATGCAAGTGCATAGTGGTGTTGTTGGGCTCTATCTTGTGCTTCCAAAACAATGGTTGTCAATGTTTGTTGGTAAAAGTGGGCATACACAATTTGTCAGTGAAGGCCAGATACCTCTTTAATGGCCTCCTTGCGCTCTACGGGTGGAAGGGAGGTCAGTGCATACTTCTTCTTGTTGATTTGTGCCTCACTTACATGTATGCAATATTCAATTGTGTTGATTTCAAGGGAATTTTGTAGGTGAGTCTAGTGCTAGAAGCTATACGCAATGACCCTTGAGAATCCTTCCACGCACGCTTGTCCTTGGTGCAACAAATTTTATATGGCCACAATATTTTGTCACAACTCCTCTTACTCTGATGGTGGTGTGCTCTTCAATCTTTGTTCAAGCTCTACATTTTGTGCCTACAGTTGTTGCAAAACTTATTTCACCTTGTTGAGTTTTTTTTTGCTTAGAGGTCAAGAGTTTCCCTATCCATGCTAGGAAATTGGGAGTATGCTTCCTCTACTGCATTGATCAACAATGTGTGTGTAGATACCTCTAATTCATGGTGTTATTGAATGGCCTTGTGCATAGCTACCTTCTGTGCATGTCTTTGCTGGGTTTCTTGGTGCATAGTTATCTCTTGCTCATGATTTTGCTCCAGCTCTGTATAGGAATGGATGAGTGTGTGTTGTTTATCCCCCAACTCATTCATTATGTCTGTCATGAACACTTGCAGGTTCTGTGAAGGTACCTGTGCCAAGTCCATATCCACATAAGGCAATGACAGAGGCTCTAAACTTGTGGATGTGTCATACATTGTTAGGGCTAATGGGTTGAGTCACACAACCCTCTTTTGCATACTACTATGCGATGTTGTAGCGCCAATGGTGCTACATGTGACCATCTAGTCTTGGTGCCTAGGGTTGATCGATGGGATAGTAATGCAGAGTGTGCAGGGGGGATCACCCAATTTTTTGTGCCGAATCTTGTTGCAATAGTTGTTTATGTCCAAATTATATTGGAACACCTTGACAATGCTGTGAATTGGTTTTGGGGAAGGCCTTGGATCCTGCCTTGGATCATTAGTTTTCCTCCATATGGTGGGTCAATACTCAACACATGGAGGACTTCACTATCGTCTAAGAGGGGATTTCCTCTTTGATGGAAACAAGGCCAGTCGACAGTGACGAACTAGATACACACCATGCTTATCTAGACTAGGAGGTTTTGATTTGCATCATCTATGCTTGTTTTCCCTTACTAGGTGGAGTGGTCCCCGTGTATGGCTGCGCTAGTTTCCTTTGGACCTTTAGTTGCTTACCTACCCCTTTGGCTTTCTCTTCCTATTTCCGCTCTTGCCTCTTCTTGGTTAGTGTTTCCAAGAGCTCTAATTCTTCATCTAGCATGGGTTGCAATGCCTCTGGCCACTCTGCAATGACATGTTGAACTTATTCCTCGGTAATACAAAAGGGGAGAATCTAGACATGAGTTTGCGGATCTATAAGTGGGGTGATGAAAACATTATGGAAATCACATTCTAATTGAAGATAGTTCTTGCACATGTCAATGAGGTTTCTTTTTATGCAAAAGGCTTGTGTAGTTGCATGGATCATTTATGTGTACCATATTTGAAACATCATGTTGTTCTCACACTAATGTTCCCATCCTAGTTGTATTGTAGCTCATTGAATTTGGGCACGGGGAAAGCTTCAATAACTGTGGTGTTGTATTTCAAGCCCAACAACTACCATACTATCATTGCAAGTAAAACTAACATCCAACTATAGTGAAAATCCTTGCCATGGTCTTGTGCATCCACACAATCCTAGATGAACTCGTTCATTAAGTATCGTGCCCAACACTTCTTTATGCCTTGGACACATCGCTCAACTGTTAGGATTATCCCTAGTGGGTACTCATGTTTTTGACACTTTCACATCATTTTATATGCCAATACCTACATAGTGAAGAGAACATGGTCATCATTGATAATAGAAATAACTGCATCTCTCGATCCCCTGTGTGTACCATACTTTTGGTACACTTTGTATTGCTTGGAATCTTGTGTTGCTACTGTGTCAGTAGGATCCTCCCCTGTAATAGGAAGGCCCAAGACTTGGAATATTGTATCAACATCAACTTGGTATGGGAAATCTACCTAGAGGAATCCTCCATGCAACTTTTCGAGTAAGAACTTGACACATGAATTGATATTTGGGATACACTCGAAACGGGGGACATCCAATAATATCATTATCCCTAGCTTGTAGAGGGGCTTGCCCCATGCCTTGGGTACCACGTTCCCTCCTACAAGGGTTTCTGTATAAACATCGAAATGTAATTCTGGGAACTACGCCTCATCCTGGATGTTGTAATATTCATACTTGAGGCTGGGAACCACGCTTAACAAAGGTCCTTTGATATTTACCTCACTACGGATTGCAACCTCGGGAATATGTGCTTCCTTTACTACCTTCACTTTAACTCATGCTTTGGGATTTCTTAAGGAGTACATCATCTTGATCGACTCTTGGCTCAACTGAATTCTTGTTCTGCTACAGCCTTCTCCTGAGCCATGCTCTATCTCACCGTCCCAATCGTGACATGGAAGGGTTGCATGTGCTGAACACTTGGCATAGACATGCTCAATCCAAATTGCACATGGATCTGGTTGCTATAAACTTGGCTCTTTGCTCGCTCTGAACATTTCTCTTGGCTCACTTTGAACTCTACAATCGATGAATAACCATATAGTGGTGTAGTGGGGACGTTAAATACTTGTGCGTGCACTCCCCTTCATTAATGTCACTTTCCTATCTCTCCACTCAGATTTTCACTCGTCTTTAATGCTGACCAACGATACATTTTCCTGCCATAACCGTCGATATGCCCTTTTGTAAATGATGTTATAACTATTTTCTTTCTTCATGTCATCGTGACCTGTAATATCCCAACCACCTATCTCTTTGTTGCTTTAGGAGCATATGTTTCTTGTCATCCACTTATGGGATCCAACTGTCCTGTCCTTTAGCATTTAATCTGGCAATGAACCCTTAAAATTTTCCAAATATTCTAAATCTGCGTGGGTACGAACTATCATATCCCACGAATTACGTAGATCTTTCCTATCCTATTAATCATTGCGTACTTGTAATTGCATTTACTCCTACTTACCTAACTCCTACTCTATGCTAACATTGAAACTTCATCCATTAATGGTGCATTCAATCCCCGCAGGCCATAATATTCCTCCAGTCGACTACCATTGATCAATCCTTTGAGGGGCTAACCCCAAAGCATCACTAACTTTGTTGTGCTAGCCTCATTGATGTATACAAGCCTAAAGGGTCCTAAACAACTAATACACAACTTACCCGAGTGCTTTAGGAACTTTTTATCATACAGTAATACCAAATATCTTGGTTGTAGAGTTCCTTCATGAAGTGCGCACCCTAATCACTCATCAACATCTTCGAGCATCCAAAATTGGTGATAATATTCTAAAAACTAAATCATGCGGCTATTTTCACAGTATAATCCATTACCGATGTAACCTCTACCCAACAAGTCAAGTATTTTGTCGCAGTGATAATATACCACGCACTAGTTCTATGTGTTGGGGGATTGATCATCCCTACAAAGTAAATTTCCAACTTCTCGAATGGATTTAGCATGATGATAGGAAAGAGGGGAAATTCATCTTGCCTTGATGGATTCCTGATCTGTTGGCAAACATCACAACACTTACAATAATCCTTCAATTCTTTAATTAGTGACAGCCACAATAGTCCCACATGCAACACTTTCTACACAGTTTCCTTCTCTGTGTTATGTCCACCAACAATTCCTTCATGCACCTTGTAGAGAACCATGTCACGCTCATAATCCAACACACATCTGCACAAAATTCCATCAACACCGAGTTTGTATAATTTCCCTGTAATCAACTGGTAATCGATGTTCTGGGTTACCAATTGTTGGCACTATTCTTGTCTATGCTTTTCCAATGCCTTTCCTATTGTAAGGTATGCCACAATCTCTGCAAGTTAATCAAGCACTGCCTCAACCCTGAAGATCTGTGCATTAGGTAACTCATTATCCAATCTGCCTCCAATTTCTCTTAACTCTATTCTTGAGAGATGATCATGCCCCAAATTGTGCTTGCCAAGTTTGAACACTAATTCAAATTTGAACTCTTGGAAGATTAGCAACCATCGACATATCCTCCCCCCCAACACTAGCTTGTGCACCAAGTATTTGAGCATTGAATGATCAATAAATTTTTTGAAGAGAGTGTTGAGTAAGTAGTGTCTAAATTTATGCAAGGCATAGACCATAACCAATTCTTCATGCTCCATGGTCGTATAGTTATTTTTGGAATCATACAACTTTTTGTTGGAAAAGTATACCATATGATCAATCTTATCTTCTCTTGGTTACAAAGCACTACACTAAGTGCAATGGAAGATGCATCCACATGTACCTGGAAGATCCTTGTCTAATATGGAAATATCAAGATTGATGTGGTCACTAATCTCTCTTTTAGTGTGTGTGACACCTCCTAGAATTCCCGTGTCTAGACATACTTGGTATCCATGTGCAATAGCTTCTCTAATGGTGCAACAACATTTGCATTTCTTATGAACCATCTATAGTATCCTATATGTCCTAAGGTTGTGCGCAACTCCCTTATGGAGGTTGGGGCTAACATGTCCAAAATCACTGCAATATTTTTTTGATCGAATAACAAGCCTTCCTTGTAGATGACATGTCCCAATTAAGTCTCAAATGGTGTACAAAAGATGAACTTTTTCAGGTTTAAAGAGATATGTAACTGCTTGCATCTGTCCAACATTAACTATAACACTTGCATATGCTCTTTGACCAAGTTGAGCACCGTCCAATCATCTCAGTATAATTCCAAAAATTTATGCATGAACTCTTTAAAATATATGACAACAATCTTGGAGAACACCGCAGGTGCATTCTTCAGACCAAATGACATCACGATGTATGCGAATGAGCCCCACTCTATCAAAAACATGGGCTTGTCTTTGTCTTCTTTTGCGATCCGCAACTGGTGGTAACCTGAAAAAATCCATTCGTAAATGAATAAGATTCGTGCCCACTGACCTTCTCCAATACTTCATCTATAAATGGTGTAGGAAAGGGATCTTGTACACATGTTGCATTGGGGATTTATAAGTCTACACAAATATATATATCATCTGTATTTTTTGTTTGCAATACCATTGGGCTAATCGAGTTGGATTCTTTCACCAGGACAATGATCCCTACATATAGCATGTGATCCAACTCCTTGCGCACCTTAAGTTTATACTTCATATTCAATGGATATGGTTTATTTTTGACCAGTTTGGCATATGGTTTCAGGTGAATTTTCCTCTCTCCTAGGGACCTTGCGATCCCCTTCATCTCAAAAAAAATTCTTGGAAATAGGTCCTCATATTCTTTCATCAAGTCCACCACTTGCATCACCATTTCCTAATCCTAGCAATCCTTAATTATCACCATCTTCGGTGCCTCTTCCGTGCATATATTGTGTTTCTTCATCTTTAACGATCGTGTATAGTTCGACACAGTTCTACTAGAGGAATTTCCTTGAAATGCATGCTCACCCTTGGTTTCATTGATCTGTAATCTCAGAGGGTACTCTTCATGTGCATCTTTGTTATCTACTTCCAGTAGTACATTGGCTAATTTAGTTTCACCATTGGCTTTTGATAGGCACAAACTACCTTTTGCACAGAGTCTCTAGGTTGCTGACTAAATATGAAAGTCTTGATCTTCAACAATGTATCTCTCTGCGCAGGGACCTTTGAAGTAAACTTAAACATTATGCATAATTGATTGCTTACTCTTTCCCAGTCCTTGGTCTTCCTCCTATCCTTTTACTGAATGTACCAGCTTTTGGGGACCATATTCATAGTGCGAATAATTCTATGGACCTACTGCACTTGATGTATTTGCTTAATTTTCCAACATCGCTCACAAAACTAAATGTGTTCCTGTGGATCCTCTATCCCCTTGTACCTACTTACCAATTCAAATTCGGTCAGGGGATGAAACCTTACTTTGATGCACTCTACCACCTGTGCCTAGTCCTGTAAGTTTGCGTGGTGCGTCGCCCACCAACGCGCATGTGTTCCCTTCACTATTACATCCATGGCCTGAATCCTTTGGGCCTCAGGCACACCATATTCCATTTTCACTATAAATACATCTATCGGGCATGTCCCATCAAATCTCGGTATGCCACACATATCCATTCCAACCCAGTGCACTACTTTGGTGATTCATGTGCATCTCCTAGTCGAAATTTCATATAGTTCATTATGCCATCATGTCATCACATCCTATGAATATGTGTCATATGAGAAGACACTCCTCCAACTCATCTCACCATTAACTGTTGGGTTTGCATAATCCTCCTTTCACCCTGTGATGTTGTATATATTCTCAATGATCAAGATTTGTGCATCTTCATTTACTATTTCCTTGTGTTTGTCACCCTCGACCAGATCCAATGGAGCAATGATGCACATAGTGTCCATCTCAAAGGACATTTACCTTTTGTTCATATTTAATATGGTATTTTTATCGAATGCCTAGTCAATTCCAAGTAGAGTTGGGTAGGGGTTTGAATCATCGATAATATCGATTACTTCGAAATCTGTGTTTGTTTTTATCCTATCAATGTTAACCTCACCCTTCTCTAATGTGCCAATAGGATAGATCCTGTACTAATTCACTAGTCTGAGTTGAATGGGAGACCACGCCAACTTTGGTTTTCCCATCAACTCTCATGATTTCTTCGAAAAAATGTTCACATTAGAGCCCTAGGTCCAACATGATCCCTTCCATCTCATATTTTCCTAATTCATCTATCATTTTGAACTCCTTTCTCATGCGCTTCCTCCTACTAATATGGCGCACATACCTCTATGGTAGAGGGGGAAAAATATCTATTTTGTTCTCACCTTCCTACATGCATATTGTCAACATGTGGGTCAATTTATTGGTAATTATGGGATCACCCAATACCTTAAGACAACAACGCAAGAATTCACTTACCTGGTCCTGGGAGTTAGTCTCCGGGTAAGTATCGCACTATGCTTCTTCATGCACCGCGTGTCACAACATTTCACGTGCATGTGTCTCAGCCATACGTCACAAATATTTGTGTGGATATATCTCATCCATACATCACAACACATCACACGTAGGTATCTCAGCCATACGTCGCAACTCCGCGTGTGCAGGTATTTGGTCCATCACCTTTTGTTCATCGCACATGAATTGTTTTTTCTGCATAGTATGAAACTTAGGAAGTGCATGCCGCTTTCCTGATTTTTCCCTCTAACTATTGTCCTGAGCACTCTCCTTTATGCAAGTCGGTCCCTGTGTTGATACCTCCTTGGGTTACTACTCGTACATCAAATTTTGTTCGTTGTGCGAATTAGCAGTCACCATGTTGTAGTGCCCCTTTTTTTCTTCCCATTTTTCCAATAAATCTAGGCAATCCTCCGTGACATGGTCTGCATTGTGGAAATATCCACAAAGTGCACGGGGTTGGTACAAAAACGTGTCAAGTGTCTTGTCTCTCCACAGTTGAAACAAGTGGGTTGTCTGCCTCCTCCCCCATTGTATCCTTTGCCTCTTCCTCTTCCATATCCTCCTCTCTGGTCTCCTTGGAATCATCCTCTATCGAAGCCTCCATGGTATCCACCATTATTCTCCTCTTGGAATCAATAAGAATCTGCAGTATGCTCCTTTATCAAATTCAATGACCAAAAATTGTTCACATAGTTCCCCATAGGTTTGTAGAAATCACAAAATGGAGTGTGTGTGTCATCTTTTGGTACTTATGTAGGGTTCATCAATGGAGAGGTTTATGAACCCATTGTTTACAAATCTAACACCAATAAGTCTATGGACCAGTTGGAAATAGGTTCAATGCACTGGTCATTGTGTAATTTCCCAACGCGTGACACTCACTTCGATGGTGATCTTTTGTGTGACACTTGGTACACTAGACATTCTCGTGCCCCACTTTCACTTTTTCCATGTATTGCAACTGTATGGTGAGGTTTGCAAGTTGGAATTTCACCTACACCAGTCTTTCAGACATCTTGCCACCTACCAGAGTAGACTCTAGATGCATTGCAATATCCACGGCTTCTGACTGAGTCATCAATTTTTGCTATGAGAGAGGGACCAAAATGTGAGGGAGGAGTCCAACAATAAACCATTCCTTGTGTTGGACATCCTAGATCTGAAAAGTGAGTTTATCCAATATGATCTAGAACCATTGGTCATAGTCCCATATAGTTTCTCCAATTTCTTGCTTAATCTCCTTGATCTCAATTATACATTATCACTCTGACTTGGGTTTCTAGAATTCTCTAAGGAGATTTCTCTTTATCTCTTTAAGGGACCTTTCCTATCTTGCCAATGTAGTAACTTTATACTTCATGTACCACATCAAAGATCTATCTCTGAATGTGGTCTCCAACTAGACAATCTTAGATGCCTCATGTGTGACTTGCTTCACATAATAGATTTCTTTACAAGAATGCTGTTTTGCATCATTTCTTCCCATCCCATGAATCAAGAGAAGCCTAAGGGTTGAATTGTTATTAGCCATATTTGAACCGAAACTTGATATTCTTGACTGACTGCTACTAGTTGTCACTATTAGTGACAAATATTATGAAGTGTTGCTGACTTAGATCTCCACTCCACTTGTTTCTTCTACTTCTCTTGTTTATGAACTTTCTTATTCTACTTCTATCACCTCTAGACTTTCTTATTCGGTTCTTTCTTCTTGGTTAAAAATACACAAGGGGGGTGCTTCAAATAGGGGTTCCTCCCCGCTATTTCATCTTCTTTAGTGATGAATCCAAAAGAGTTTCCTATCTTGAGCCACACAAGCCTCCTTCCAATATCCAATATCTCTCCACTTTCTTTGAGTGCGCCTTCATCACAATATTCTATGCCACCGCCACTGCTACTTTGTGTCTCATTTTCCTTTGATTCAAATCCATTTCTCATTATCCAAGGGGATCTAACCTTATTTTCTACAACTCTACTACTAGTTTCTCCAGTATTCTCTCTCGATACCTCTTTCTCTACACCACGTTTCTTTGAAAACCTCTCTTCTTCTGTGGTTATCTCTAGCACATATCCTTCTCCCCACATCCTTCTGGCGCAACTTCTCTTCTCTTCATATTAAATATTGCTCCTTGTTTGTCACCCCTTACTGTCCTTTCTTTGCTTTTTTGTTTAACTTGCTTCCTCATATCGACTCTTCTTACGTAGCACTCAACGTTTTTTCTTCTCTACTCTTTTGGATACATTCTCTCTTCACCTTATTTCATATTCTTCTATGATATTTTCATCCCCCTTGTCCATGTGGGGGTTTTATTCTTCCATCCTATAAGGTTCCATTCGCATCATCCCCTTCTCCATGAATAACATTTGATCCACAAATGTATTTCTTCTAATAGCTTTCTTCTAGGATTAAATGTGTTATCATAGGATTTTTACTTGTGAAAAGCCCACCAAAAGATCCCCAAATATTGTGTAAATATGGAAGAATCTACCACTATCACCTAAGTAGAGACTTCCCTCATTTTAGTGATGGAATAGGTCCATCACAAGGGAGGATTCCCTGGTGATCTCAAGGGATCAGATAACAAGTTTAGTAGCCAATCCTACTACCACCTATCTTGATCACCGAATATTTGGTGTAGGTCATAAGGCATTTAAGGGCTCATATAGCTCCTCTTCACTTTCCAAATCATAAAGTAAAGAATTATCAAAATTTTGGAAAGGAAGGTAACTTACTGTGTTTGTTTCTGCTTGTGCACGAG
>JZKD02S1755672.1:14561-30378 GCA_000966675.3 Picea glauca
TTGGGTTACAGCGTTCTCATTTTTGTATTTGGGGTACAGTATTTTCGTTTTTGTATTTGGGTTACAGCGTTCTCGTTTTTGTATTTGGGGTACAGTAATTTCGTTTTTGTAATTGGGTTACAGCGTTCTCGTTTTTGTATTTGGGGTACAGTATTTTCGTTTTTGTATTTGGGTTACATCGTTCTCATTTTTGTATTTGGGGTACAGTAATTTCGTTTTTGTAATTGGGTTACAACGTTCTCGTTTTTGTATTTGGGGTACAGTATTTTCGTTTTTGTATTGGGTGACCGCGTTCTCATTTGTATTTGGGGTACAGTATTTTCTTTTTTGTATTGGGTTACAACGTTCTCGTTTTGTATCTAGGGTTACATTATCATTGTTTGTATTATGTTACAACGGTTTTGCTTGTACCTTGGGTTACCATACTTTCGTGTTGCATTGGGGTTACAGTGTTTCGTTTTTGTAGTGGGTTACAGTGGTTCACTTGTAATGTGGGTTACAGTTCTTTCGTTGTATGTGGGTTATAGTGTTACTCGTTTTGTATTGGGTCACAGTGTTATGGTTCCAAATTTTTTTTTTTGGGTGGACCGTTATTGAATCTGGTTGTTGGCGAATTCGTTTTTTTTTGCTTACCGTGGGACGCAGGCTATAAGCTCAGCAGTTACATTCTCAGCCCGCGTTTCTACCAACTGAGCCCCTATTTTATTCGCCGTGCATCCTCTGCCATACCCTTTATTATTTATCTCACGCGTTTTACGCATTCCTATACCCATAACCGAATGCACCGTTTCTCTTATTCAAAGGTCAAGAAGTTTCTTGCTACAGATTCTCTTTTTATCAGATTCTCTTATCGTTCATGGGGAAGGTCCCTATTTATGAAATTATGTCAATCGCTTCTTCATCTACTGCTCTACAACAACGATTTTGACAAGCACATTAATTCTGAGTTCGAGCGCGGTTGCAGTGCGGTGTATTCACAACTTTGCGTGCCTCTTCGTTGGAAATCAACATAAAAAATATTTTATGCAGTGTGCCGACATTGAAAACCCTAGTGTGGCATCGACCTGATTAGGGTAAGGCTAGTGCCATTGTTAAGCTTCTGTGGGATGATAGGCGTAAAATTTACTGTTACTATTTATGCAAAATCTTTATATCATAAATGGAGAGAACGGTTACGTTTTGCAAAAGAAAAAAGTAGTAGTAACAACCATTGCAGAAGAAGTATCTCCCTTTTTCGACTCTGGTTCATACCCATACCCTCCTTGCGTCCCTTCTCACTGTTATCTGCAACAGATCGCCCTTCTGCCCTGCAAAACTGTGACACAGGTCTGACTTGATACCTGCAACCATGGCCCGCTCAAAACTTTACGTCTCTTCCCGGCATTACTTCGTCATCATCGAATCCTTCCCCACCTCTGCGAATCTTGCGATGTCTGGACGCGTCAAGATTCTCCAGCTACGGTCAGGACAAAACTGCCAGGTGTTCGTGAGGCCAGGCACGCGCGCAGCTGTTTGCTTATCTCGATGGATTTTGAATGAAACCATGGTTAGTGGTGGCAGTTATCATTGTGAGTTTAAAGAAAACGTAAACATTCATTTAGGTAAACGTGACAAGAAATTGTGACTGATATGGAAACAAATAACTGGATATAACATTCATATAATAAGCAATTTTAGTTAGTTTTTCTTTAAGTATAAAAACAGGGATTAATACTGAACTCTTGTTTCAAGGGTTTGGCTCTATGAGAAATAGGTTTCCGTGCCATAGTACTCTCTCCATTGTATTTAAATAAACGTGCATTTGAACAGATACATCGTCTAGTGTTCGGTGTTCACATTGGGAAAGCAATAAAATTCGGTGGTGTAATTATTTATACGATTACATATTATATTTTGATTATTTCATTTTTAGAAACTAATAAATAAAAACTACATATTATATTTTGATTATTTCATTTTTAGAAACTAATAAATAAAAACTATCTTAGATAATTTCGTATTAATATATATTCTATTTTAGTTATTTGTTGCTAGAATCAATAAATGTTGATTGACGTAAGGAATTGCTGAATGTTAATTTCCATGATAACTTTTATTCCATGGTATAATTTCCTATTAGCATATATTATATTTTAGTTATCGTTTGCTAGAATCAATAAAAGTTGATTGACGTAACGAGTTGTTGAATGTTAAATTTCCATGATAACTTTTATTCCATGATATAATTTTGTATTAACATATATTATATTTTAGTTATTTGTTTGCTAGAATCAATAAAATTTGATTGACGTAAAGAATTGCTGAATGTTAAATTTCCATGATAATCTTTATTCCATGATAATCTCCACGCTACTGTATTTTTCATTAATATCCATGTTGTTCCAATTCCAGGCCAATTTCATTATAAATGTATTTTAGAATGAGGGTGTGGAGGTGGTTATGTATGCTAAGATTAGGTAGTTCCATCTTTTTATGTGATAAGATATACATGTTATGATGTTGTTAATTTATGATATGCCCTTTAATTATAATGTTGATGTTATTCCAAAGTTGCAAGGTCATTGTAATGATAGGTACTGACACCGACGGTAAATTAATGTTGTTGTATTATGCATGGAGAAATTCCATTAAATACATTGTTGATAAAGGGGTAAATGTAGCACCTTATTGCATTTAAAAATGAGAATCTAAGTTGGTCTTGACGAATTGATAGGTAATGGTTATCATTTAATGGCGAGTTATTGTAAATTAAGATGATGGCAATGTTAAATTATTGTAAGGCTATTGAAGTCTCGCGGTTAGCGACGACCCATTCATGTAAGATTCGGGGAATTGAGAACAATCATTTATTATGATTCAGAAAAGGGGGATTGAAATTAATCAAATATACCTTAATGTAGAGTTGGGATGGTAACTCGTCGAACTTAGAATTTAATCGGAGTCTTGAGTTTGTAACTAATATCAGTGAGTCTTAGATAAATGCCTTGTCATCTTAATGATTGGATGCTTAATTAATTATTGTTGCGCATGGATGTATGATTTTCTTGGTGGGGTCGGTAACCATTGTCCCTTGAAGTCAGATTTAGTGCCTGGTCATAATAACGGTTGATGTGGTCTGAGTCCTTGTCTTGTGCTTTCTGTAGTAGACGTGGTTTCTTTGTTGTCTATTGTTGCGCTGAGTTGTAATAATAGTCAGTTGGACCGCTTGTATCGGGCAGGAATTAGACACCTTCAGTAGCCCTAGCATTTATGTCTTTATGCTTCCCTGCGTCAAGAATCCAATGCCGTATCAAGAGTCCCGGGCTGTTTAAAGGCACAGTTCCACTCTTACGACACACTCTGAGCCGTATCAGTAGTGTCGGGCTGTTTAAAGGCACAGTTCCACTACTACGAGTCTACTGTTGGATTCTTTCATTCTGTGACAATATTGTACCTAACCCCTGGTGTCTTTTTCTGCTTACAACTGCTAGTTGAACGCCTTATGACCTGGGGCGTTTATTTCTTGTTTTCACTGTGATATGTCGGGTCGTCTTGATTGTGTTCGTCTTACTTTTGTCTTGTTGGTTCGAGTGGTGACGTAGAGTCGAGGGGGTTGCTTCTTCTACACGCGCGCACACACTTTAAACAAAAAAAAATTGCACCTGTTTCCGGAGTTGTTGTCGTAACAAGGAGGGGTGTTATAGCAGTATAATAACGATGCAATAGTTTGTAGTTCCACCACAGTATAATAATGTGAAACCATATTATATAATCAATAACCGTATCATAATACACCGCACATAAAGAATCAAGGTAACAAAGGAAGATTCAAAGGATAAGGTCATGGAGGAAGAGGATCTGTAGGAGGTAGAGGACCAGAAACTTGTCACAATTGTATAAAACTGGGACATCATGCAAGGTATTATCGACAACCACCCACAACATGTATGTATTTTTGCACGGTATACCATAATACAAAAGTCTCTTTGAAAATTATGGTAAAAAACATGAAAGAGCAACCAAAACAACTAGAATGTTTAGTGGATTGCAGTAAAAACTAGAGAAGATGGTGGGAAGAATATCCATGTAGTTACTTGACGTGCAACCAATATAGGAGAAGATGCAACAAAGTAGGATCAAAACCAATACCAGTGGGTCATAAAGAATACAACACCTCAACAACATTTTGATGCACGAAAATAAAAGGAGACATTCAACGAGGCCAGACAAGAAATTATGAAGGAGAATATTGGTTCCAATTCAGGTACAAATCCAAGAGATGATATACCAGTATTTGATATGCCTCATCTATTTGATTATACTAGCAGAGATCAATCTTCACAATGAGTAAGTAATATAATAAAAATTTTGGGGTCTTGTTTGAAGTTGTTGAATGATAAATAATTTATAAAAATGTTACAAGGTCTGTTAGAAAAATGTAATTATGGAGAAGAGATACAACTGGAACAAAAATAAATAAATCATATCCATAAGAACACAAGAACAAATAGGGTGTTTAGATTAAATTGTAATATTTGATACTTTAACATGGGTGACATCATATTAGATATGGGGTTTGAGGTAAATGTTTTTCCTAAGAAGACCTAGGAAGGCATGGGGGAACCTACATTGGGGTACTCACCTATTCAGTTGAAATTGGAAAATAAACATAGGGTGATACCAATTGGTAGATTGAAGGGAATACTATTATATTTAGATGGTGTTCACACTATGGAATAATTTGAAGTAATTTATATAGTGGATAATACTACACCGTATCCAACATTGTTGGGATTGGATTGATATTTTGATAATCATGCTATTATAAACTTGAAGACTAGTAAAATGATCTTTGATTCAAGAGAGTATTGATTTAGTGCTCCATTACATCCTTTGTAAGGAGGAATATATGTTGAACCTACGACAAAAAACTTCATCACAGAAGAAATAAAATAGTTCTACAAAACTATCGCACACGAAGAAGATTATGTTAACCCAACAACAAATGGAATGCTTAGCCGGAGAAGCATTATTTCTTGTGCTTCAGACTTTGACACAGGACTAGAGAATTGGAAGTAGTGATTACATGATTTATCCACCAAAATATGTGCAAGAATGAAGACTCACTAAGATGGGTTAGTACAGAGGTAAGAGAACCTCCAACTTTTTACGGTCAGAATGACTTAGAAGATTTTTTAACAAGATTTGAGTTAGAGGTTTTGGAAAGTCTGAGGTTACCAGTTTTAGACATTCCCTTTAATGATAAATCTGCACTATGGTGGGGTAATCATAAAGAGAATATTCATAATTGGTATCAATGCAAAAGATTATTGTGCATCAGATGTGGTGCATAAAAAGAGAATAAATATATGCAAAAATATGATGGATTAAGGAATCCTAGAGAACATAAATACATACGTATAACCCAATGGATATTGGTACCACTAGAAGAGTGGCCAAATCACTTTATTCATACATTGGAAGAAATCCCAAGGAATTGGTATATACAATTGGAACTACACAAAGGAACTGTAAACTAGGGAGATTTGCAACAGAATTTTATGATCACATTTTCATTTGAGCATGAGAGTCCAGAGATAG
The DNA here is from genome assembly GCA_000966675.3 of Picea glauca. Lineage (NCBI taxonomy): Eukaryota > Viridiplantae > Streptophyta > Pinopsida > Pinales > Pinaceae > Picea > Picea glauca. The sequence goes on from JZKD02S1755672.1 coordinate 20,142, forward strand.
ATACATCACTAAATTTGGTAAAAGAGGGTATATTTGAATAATCTAAATTTGAAAGTGTAACATCTTATCGAAATCATAATAGGAAAACAATCTGATAGTACATTGTTATCACACCATAGAGGATGATCTAGCAGAAGAAAACTCACACGATATCTAGATTACAAAAGTTGAAGAAGAAAGAGAAATAGAAGGTCCAAAGTTAGAATGAAAATAATTTGTTGCACCACTAAATATAAATAAGGTAAATATTGGAATAGAAGAGAATCCAAATATTGCAAGTATTGGTCACTATTGGGATAACCAAATAGTGGAAAGAATAACAGAGTTATTGCACGAGTATAGTGATTTCTTTCCAATGATGTTTTCATAGATGAAAGGGGTAGAAGGAGAAATTGGAGGGATGAATATCCCATTGAGACAAAAGTTCAGACCCATAATATAGAGACCATATAGGTTGAATCAAGTTTATAAGAAGAAAGTGAAGCCATAAATTCAAAAGATGTTAGAGGATGGGATAATAGAACCTGTTGAAGAATCTGAATGGATTATCCCTATGGTGGTTCAGGAGAAGAAGAAAGGGTGAATAAGGATCTATGTATACTTGAGGAAGATGAACTATGCTTGTGTTCATGATCCCTTCCCTACCCTATTTACAAATGAAGTATTGGAGAATGTAGGAGGATGAGAAGCATATTCATTTATTGATGGATATTCAGGGTATCACCAGATCAGAATAGCACCAAAGGATCGTCATAAGACTACATTTTCCACGGAATGGGGGTCATATCAATACATAGTGATGTCATTTTGATTGAAGAATTCCCCTGCTATTTTTTCAAGGGTAGTGGTAGCTGCATTTAAGGATTTCAAACATAATTTTTTGGAGGTTTACTTAGATGATTGAACAATATTTAGATTATTGAAGGATCGTGTTGAAGTTTTGAGACTAATGTTATACATGTGTAGAAAGTGTCAAATATCTTTGAATATTAAGAAATGCATATTCATCGCACATTTTGGAATTTTTCTAGGGAAGGTGGTGTGTAAACAGGGTCTGTTGGTTGAGCCTACACATATTGTTAGTATTGTGAATTTACCACCACTTAGTTCAATGCACCAATTGAGATATACACTTGGTAATACAAGATACTATAGAAACTTTGTAAACAACTATGAAGAAATTATTGCGCCCATGGAGAAGTTATTAAAGAAGGATATAAAATATCAGTGGAATGATGAGTGTAAATAGAGTTTGGACATCTTGAAGGAGAAAATGGTGACATTGCCAATTTTGGTGTTTCCATATTGGTCAAAGGAGTTTCATGTTCATGTGGATGCATCTTCAATAACACTTGGAGAAATATTAACATAGCCAGGAGAAGTTGATATAGATCATCCAATAGAATTTGTAAGCAGGAAGCTCTCAGATTCATAACAAAATTATAATACAACAAAAAGAGAAGGTTTGGATATGGTGTATGCATTATAGAAGTTCAAACATTATTTTTTAGGCCAACATTTTAAGATGTTTATATATCACTCTGATCTTAGATACGTGGTCAACAAGCCATTGTTGGGGGAAAGAATATGTAGATGGTTGTTGTTATTTCAAGAGTTTGATTTTGAAGTAGTTGTGAAACCTAGAAGATTGAATGCAGGGCTAGATCATTTTTCTAGGATAACTAATGGGGAGGAACCAAGCAGCTTGGAAGAAAAATTCCCTAATGCAAAACTCTTTTCAATACATATTGTTGATGAATAATTTGTTGACATTATTGAATTTTTGAGTATAGGATTCACCCCAAATGAATACAATACAACATAGAAGAAGCATTTGGTGGTTAGAGATGCAAATTACCAACTGACTATGGGTAATTTGTATAAAATAGGAGTAGGGAATATTTTAAGGATTTGTTTTAGGCAACATGAATGACCTATCATCTTAGTATAAACAAATGAAGGAAAATATGGAAGACATTATGCAGGGAAGGCTATCATGTAGAAGATACTACGCAAAGGATTATGCTGCGAAACATTTTTTAAGGATGAAAAGGAGTATCGTCATTCTTGTGATGTCTATGAGAGGGTAGTAAAACCATCTAGGAGGGATGAGATGCCATTAATACCTCAGGTAACTCTTAAAGTATTTGAAAAGTGAGCAGTATATTTTGTAGGTCCAATTAATCCACCAGCTAGAAGATCATGAGCAAGGAATATTATTATGGCGACAATATATTTAAGTAGATGGGATGAAGAAACAACAATAAAAGATTGCAGTGCAAAGACTATAACTTACTTCCTATTTGAACTTGTAATTACAATATTTGGATTCCATAGGATTATGATGAGTGATTATAAGGGAATGTGTTTTATTAACAATACCATTCACGCAATGAATAAATAATTTGAGATACAACATCAGAAGAGTACTTTGTACCATCCTCAAGCTAATGGAACAATGGAATAATTTAATAATATTTTGGAGAATGCCTTAACGCAGATTTGTAATGTGAACAGGGATGATTGTGATTTGAAGAAGCCAACATTATTATGGGATTATATAACTACATGCAAGAAAATTACAGAGAAGACGCCTTCCAGATTGGTGTATGGTCAGGAAGAAACAACCTCTTTGGAATATGTGATACCTAGTTTTTTCATTGTAGCCATTACAAACATGAAATAAAGAGGTGTAGCTCAAGAAAGAATAGTTCAACTCATGGAATTAGAAGAAGATGGGATTATGGTTGGTTTCCATCAGGAAGTATAGAAAGAAAAGGGTAAATATTGACATGATAGACACATTCAGAAGAAGAAATTTAACGAAGGAGATATGGTTTTCCTCTATGAAATTAAATACTTGCAGCACCCAGGTAAATTTAGGATGCATTGGCTAGGGCCATACGAGATAAAGTCGGTCACAGATGGAGGTGTTGTGTAGCTGTAGGATTTAACAGGAAAAGAGATGCAAGGATTGGTGAATGATAGTCGACTAAAACTATATAGGGATGATTGAACCATTAACCATCAGTAGTTGCAGTTCAAAAAATTATAGTTGTACCAAGTAGGAGTTTAGAGAACAAAAATAAAAGAAAAAAATGAGCAAAAGAAGAAAAAGAAAGAAAAAATGATAAAAAAAAGAAAAATAGAAAAATATGGAGTATATGGATAAGTGGTAGAAATACAATTAGATGATACAACATGCAATAGAAAACAAGTGGTTTGAAAGAACATGAATACGATGTGCACCAGAAAAAGGTGACAAGACAAAAAATGCAACATGTCGAGACAGAAAGCAGTTGGAAAAAGGAAAAACACAATGGTCGGGAAAAGAAAAAAAAAGGTAGTGGTCAGGAAAAGTATAGGAACAACAGAGAATTTATGAAAGGAAATATAAAGGAAGAGATCATGCATGAGAAGACTCATTGTGACATTGATCAGAAGAGATATAAGGAGCGAAAACTTAGTGCGAACATGTGTTATCAAGGTGATTTTGAGCAGTATTCATGGAATATTCAGAGAAAATGTTGCAAGATTTAGAATAATGGTGATACTGAAGGTCGAAGCTGCCAGTCAAAAAAAAATAAAAATGAGAAGTGCCACAAGATCTTCACAGGAGTAAGGAGCCACCGAAGAATAAAACCCTATTCATATGGAAGGAGTGGTAGACATAGATTCCATTCCTTCACCATTCATCGATCCGGTGAGATCTATTCTTATAGAGGAGTAGAAAATTCCAACAAAAAAGGAGATGGAGGTTGACTTGCAGAATGACACACATAACCCTACAACAAAGAAAAACCATACACAACAACTTAGCTTAGGAGCACCACAACAAACGGTTGAGGAAGACGATGAGAGAACATAATTAGGTGAGCCCGAGGGACAAGCATAAGAAGTGAAACAACCTCTCGTAGAACCAGTGTAATAGACATAAAAACAAGTTCAGGTGGAGGATGTTACATGTCAAAAATATTTAGACGCATAAATAAAAGAGGATGTGCACCAGGAAGCAAGGCCACTGACAGTGACATGAAAGACAAAGGGAAAATAGATAGTACATAGATCCTCATGAAAACATAAAGAAGAAACACTAGCATTACTACACATACTCAAAGGAGTCACGATCCTTCCTAATATATTAGGTTGTGTTGAAAAACTGAAGTATTCAGACCATCATGTAACAAATAGGGATGAGTTCCCTAAGTTTGTATTCTAAGTATATATGGAGAGAAAAGGAACAAGTTCTTTAGGAGTTCCAATTCTAGAGCCAAACCATTGGATAACATGGTTGTATAACACAAAAATAATGAACTTGCTAGAAATCCATCATTTCAGGCGGGGTACAAATGTAAACAAATGTGCCAAACAATTACTGGAATTGTTGCATGGGGGTATTCTATGGATGGGCAGGTCGGTATCAATAGATCTAGACTTAATAGAAGAAATTTAGTTTTTCCAATGGATGGATAAATACCGGAACAATACTTAGATGACAATACAAAGGACAAAAGCATTGGAAAATAATATGAAGAAGACATATGGAACATAGAGAGGGTCCTAGGGAATGATAACTAATATAATAAGTGAACCTACGATGAGGTTGGCAACATAGTCGATGGCTTGTAAAATTTTAACGAAATGTCACAAGGAAGAAGCACCTACAAGATTTATAGCAGCAGTCGTACAGTGCACGAAGGGGACTCTACTTAGCTGGACCCCATATTTACTAAACTTATTTTTGGATGACTGTAAGGATGCACAATATATTGGAACAAATTTCCACTGTGCACGACTGATAATACTGATAGCTTTGGTGGTTTTGGAAGAAACCAAATACAACAGATTTTACCCAAGGTCAGGAAAGTGTCACAAAGTGAAGTATACAAATTTATGGCACACCTTAGACGCAAAAAAAATGAAGGAAAATTCTAGTATATTTTCTATGTATTATGACAAGATGCAAGAAAAGGTAGCCAATACTTGGAGGATACCACCATAGGTAGTAATAGAATATCAAGGAATAATAGACTTTAAGGCTTCCAAACACAATATGTGGATCAAGGAAAAAAGGGATCCCATGAAGGAATGGTTACAACTAAGATATTATGTGATAGAAAAAGAGGTGTAGTAGGCCATGAAAGAGTAGCCTGAATAATGGAAAGTACCAGTAGTGTCCAAGAAGGGATCAAAATATAAGCATCAGGTAGAGGATGTCACATCAAAGCAGACAACTAGCCCAACAATGAACATGAGAAATGCAATAGAACATCTGAAGGAATGTAACATCTTGCTCTGGCGCACTGAGCAAACTTATTCTTTGAGGACACTTGCTCGCAAGTGATCCGGATTATTATGCTATTAAAAACATTGACTTGATTATGATGTGTTATGGGTAGATGACTTGTTATTTTACTACATGGACATAGACAGGTGCTATTGACTCAGTTTTACTGAATGTACAGGGTTTTGGACCTTGAGGATGCAGAGGCATCGATGGAACCCCTTGGACTCCGGATCGAGTCAGGGAGTGTGCCATTGGGGTTTGATTTTTTTACTATGATATTAGTGCATCTGATTAGATGATATGATGTGGATATGTTCTGACATGATTTGTTGATGATGCAGGCTGACGATAGCTTGCCGACCAGACTCACATATGGATTAAAGGGGTCACACACGACTACCAGAGATGTTGAGGGAGAGGTGTGGACAACAACCTTGCCACAACCTACTAGCACTCCCTTCATGGCTTGAACTGTAGGTTAACGATTACCTAGTTCGAGAGGACCCACGATGTCATGAGCGCAGACTACAACAGTCGCTCACAATGATTCTAAGGGGTGCGCAATAAGGTGGGGGCCTTATTCCTTAGAAGCCCTTAGTCTCCCACAAGTTCACCTAGCAGAGTGTTGACTCTAGGGGTTATTGATGTCTACCAATCAGTCAAGAGGCGAGTGCCACCCTTGGAACACGTAGTGCATTCTGAGGGGCACGTCGGGCAAAGGAACGGATGAGGTGAGTGGCACCCTTGGAGCACCTAGTGCGTCCTAAAGGGCAGGTCGTGTTGATGATGATAGAGGGATGAACCTAGATGTCCCTAAGATAAATAACATGTTAAGAAATTTTTAAAACAATTTCCCTAATTAATTGTCGCCCAGTACAAAATCTAAAGCTTAAGTCTAAACTACGCTAATGGTAAAATTTTACCGCTAAAAAAAAAACATATTTATATATATAAGAATATTAATAATAAAAATAAAAACCACATAATTAATAATTATAACCTTAGTTAAAATCTTGTAAAAAAGGGGGGGGGGAATAAGAAATTTAAGTTATTCACAAAAATATATATATATAAATCTGTGGAATAAAATTTAAAAGAAAAAGGGGAATGAATGGTTTTATTATTTGGATAATTTTAAAATATTGATTTAAGGATAAAAAGGCAAAAAGGGGTTAAATTCCACAATTGTCGTTTTGAGCTCTAATAAAAAGGGGAAAGAGGGAAAATATCAAAAAATAGGAAACTAGGGAAAGAAGGTGACATAAAAAGGAAAAAGGGGAACTTAAGGGAAAAAGAGGGAAGTCAACTTAGTAATGAATCCACATTTAAGAGATTTCTAGTCTTAAATTGAATTAGCAATTTCATAATAGGGAAAGCCTTTAAAACCTATAAGGGAATCTAGGGACACCTAGCAGTAATTCTAGGAGTAACTCTAGGTGGGTGAGGGAAAGAAAGATAATTACTTAATTAAAGAAATTATTTTTTGGACGAATGTAGGGGATGGGGGACACTTGTACAGAGAGGAAATTTTAGGACTTTATTTTAAAAACTTTAATTAAATAAGATTTAGGAAAAAAAGGAAGTTCAAAACTCTATAAAATAAAGGAAGGAGAAGGATGAAGGGGCATCTTCTTTTTGCATAATGTTACGCTGCAAAAATATTGACTTGACCGATTTACTTGTGGGAGTTGGGATACCCATCCTAGAGAGGAGTGGTAGCTCAGCCTTGCGAGGTGAGTTGGGAGCTAGACATAACCTCTAGATAGTGTGTGTGGCCCCTTTGGGGCTCGGGGGGCTAAGGGGGAAGAAGAGTACCCCTAGCGTTAGCTAGGAGGTACCGATGTAGTCTCGACGGTCGGTGAGCGGGAGTTGTACGGAGCGCGTGGACGTCACTCAAAGCAAGCGAATAGGCAACTGTACGCTTTTTTTTTGATGAATGATAGAATATTGTAGAATTTATGGTTTAGATCTGCAGGTGTATTGGGTAGGTAAATGGCTTGTCTAGTTTTATGATTGAATTTTTTTTGCCTGGATGAATGATTGGTTGATTGATTTTCGTGACCTTTGTCTTTCCGCATGTCGTGACCACCCTGTGGTGTTTGATTGTGACCCTTGCAATTGTTTCCTTCATCCCTAGCATGCCAGTCCTTGCCTGAGTAGTCGACCAATAGCTTGATCTACGGTCGTTGCCTTAGCATTAAAAGACCTATGGATCTCAATGCCCTGCTTTTTTGTGTGAGGATGGTGAAGCAAAGGACAAACTCAACTGTCTACCCCTGTTGTTGTCCATGACAGTGACATCTCACGCATTCATGTGTTTTATTAACCTCAAAATTGAGTTGTGGGCATAGCCCTTCCTTTCACTGTGCATTTTTACATGGCTAGATTTTCTCCACGTTGGGGCTAATAAAACCTCGGCTGTCATTTCAATGACCTTCCTTGGACCATTGTGTTGTGCTCACCATGCTCTCCATTTTTAAATTTTTGACCGCGTCTTATGTATGAAGGGATAATTTAACTCTGTATTGATGCTTTCTGGCAATTTAACTTTGCGCTGATACATTTCTTGGCGAATTGAAATGTGATTATTTTTACTCCTGGCCTATGAATTTCATTCTTCAAATTTGTATTACTTAATAGGCGAAACTAATGTGCGTTGAAAACAAATGGTGGCAGCCATGCCTTTCCCGTACTCTGCATCCTTTTTGAATTTTCGCTGGCTGAATTACTTGGCGAGTTACCATTGGTTACGTCGCTTCCAGACTGAGTTTAACTTCCCTGACTGTGTTTTTTTCTTGCTTTCATGATTTACTGGATTAAACTTAGAGCCTTTCTATTATTAAAATTCATCAAATTCTTAAGTTGATAATCGCAGCGAACTGGATGATTAGCTCACGTAAAACTCAGATTTTTTTTTGAAGGCGTGAATTATAGCTAAGATAAATCCTTATTGTGTTAATGAAGTTTCTAGTGGGAGTAATGCTCTTAATTTAATGTTAGCGCATCATTAATCAATGGTAAGACTGGTTTGGTTATGGTTGTGTGGTTTTAGAAAACTCATTAAATTGCGTTGGTTTCTGAAGCACTAGATCTTAGACGGTTATGGTTGAACCCTTCACCTCATAAATCCGCTAAAGGTTGTGTGTCCTGTAACTAGGTGCATAGTAACACTTGATCGTTACAATCACCACCAGCAAACGCTTCTAAATTTTTTATTGGAATGGTACAGTTAGAAAATTTGAATGATGGAATCACCATGAACTCAATGTCATCTCAGCAATCCTCGATTGGTAAATCCAGCTTAGTAGATGACAATGGTTGGGTTCATAAACCTCTTGATATGTATTTAATGAATGATCAGGCCACTCATTTTAGTATCTAATATAGGGTACACGGGTCCCTTTACGCATTGCCCTAACTCTGGAAACGATATGTATTTTAGACAACAATACCAATTGACACCCTTATCCTTAAGATTCCTATTAGCTATTCTTATTGATAGAATTTTGTCTGACAACAAGTTTAATATACAACGTGTTTCACATTGATGTTGCTCATATTGTAGATGGCGCGCTACAAACTAATATCGTTACTGATGTTGAATAATGGCGCAATAATGATTTTGTGACCACTGCTATTTTTATTGGTTAAATTGATTAATGAAGTTGTGTTGATTGTACTTAAGATTTAACCATTTCGCAAGTTATTGACTAATAGTCATGAGGCTTGCTAGATTGATAGGATATTTGTTAGTAAATGCCATGTTATTAAATGCCGTGTTATTGCTTCATTAATTACCAAATAGTAGCCTCTACTTTATCTTAGTTAATGCTTCATTTAAATATAAATGGCTAGGAGATGGAGATATGGATTGACTCATAAATTGTTTACAGGTTGAGACGATTTAATAATAGAAATAATAGCAACATCCATCCACTCTATTTGGTTGAATACATCAACTACTTTATTTGTTAGTAGTTAAAAATAGCAATCTACTTATTTTGATAAAAACAATCTACGTTATTTCAGTTAACATTTCATAAACAACAATTACGTTAATTTAGTTAGCATTTAAAAACAACATGCTTCTTTATTTAGTAATGTTTCAATTAATGATTAAAGGCCTCCTAGGATTGAGATTGAATACGTAATTTACAAGTGAAGAAGTTACATAAGAATCATGTGATTTAATTATTGAGGATCAGACGAATTGAATGCTACCAACAACTATCTCTTAAGGGTATTATTGAAGTTTCAAGGAGAATGGTGACTTTAGTAATAGACTATTACAATGTAAAGTTGATAACACCTTATATATTTGGCATTAATGTACATACCTCTTATATCTATGTCAACATGTGACTTCTCTTTATTGCTATTAGGAATGATTTTATCAGTTTCATATAATGGATGCTTAATGTAAAGTGTTGTTAAGTTCATGTAATGCTTAAGAAGATGGAGTTTTTATGGGTTCTCATAATGAACTTATAACTATAGCTTCTCTTCACAAAACCCTAGGAGATTTCCTTAGAAACAAGTTATATAGTTAAGCTGCATGAGATTATAATGTATACCTCTCTTGATTTATGAATTCTTACGAGATGACTTTTTGCTCATTTACACTCATTGTTGACTTAGCATTTTGTCAGGCCTGCTTGTGTCGGGTGGGATGTATACGCCTCCTTGTTCCTCAGAACAGTTGCCATCCCTAAGACCTTAAATGGTCAAAATCGATGAGAACCTGGGACTGAGTGTTTCTTATGTGTCCTGTAGGTCCTAACCATTTCAGGGTAGGACGGGCAGGTAGTCATTCTTATTTGTCAGTTGATTTTCGTCCAGTGCTTCGAGTTACTGATGTGCTTCTTAGGTCGTTATCTTGTTGTCACGTGAGTTGCATGCATCATGTTCATCGTCGTGTGGCAATGTTGAGTATATTGTATTTATTACCCT
>JZKD02S1755672.1:100852-111380 GCA_000966675.3 Picea glauca
AATAGATAATTTGGGAATAACAGATAGTATTGGGTATAAAAACAATTGTGGAAAAAAACAGCCGCCCATTTTGTGACTCGAGGAAGTGTGAAATCGGCTATTTCACAAAGCCGCCGCAGAGAAAAAACGACAAACGAGACAAAACAGTAGCGAGCCAACAAAGACCGATTAAAGAATAGCAGAATACGCGTGACGCAGCTGCAATTTAAAGTGGTATCTGTCTGTCGGTCTGAAATTGGTAAGATCACTACGCAAAAATTGACCTATTATTTAGTAAAACATGGAATAATTTCTAATATTTTGCCAATGAATGAGGAGCAGGAAACAATTCGGCGCGATTGCTTATTCACGTTATCCAGAAAACCGTTTTTTAATCGCTATGTACAGTACACATGAATGTTGATAATCTCAGATTTTGAGGGTCACTTTATATTATCATTCATGCAGACCAACATAGAAGTTACAACTACATCACGCCAGCATTGTACAATATTTCAGGCTTACTTCTTAATTTGCTTTTCTATATTTTTCTCATTTCGAATTTCGCAATGTTTCGAGAAAGCTGTAGAAAGAATGAGGCCGGGTGAGAAAATATTTTACGCTTTTAAAAGAGACTAAGGCGCGGGATCAGAGTTTACATCGTAGCGCAATTTGTTTTCCCCAATGCAGATGATCACGGTGGTGGTCGTAGCCTGGACCAAGTCACCAAGCATATTCTTTCTATCATATTTATAGCTTTTACTATTTCTGCTTCCATATTATGTGCTTATATTAATCACTTTTTATTTAAATATATAGTTGTTGTTAGTTATAGATTGCTTTTAGTAAATGTTATGTTGTTGTGGTTAGTTAATGATTTTAATGTATTAATTAATTTAAAATATTAATGCATAAATTAATATAGTAATCTATAAAAATATTAATATGTTATCTAATTGTAATGTCTAAATTAAAATACTAAAATATATTAATATAACATATTAATTAATAATGTTAATAGTAGAATATATTAATTAATATATTATTAATTAATATATTGTTGAAGTATTAATACATTATTGTTTTACATTGATACATTGCTATGGGTGATAATGGTTGATAATGATTAATTTTGTTGTACACAAATGACCATACCTAATCATGACCAATAATAATAAAGTAGTAATAATGCATTAATAAAAGAAAAATACATTTATAGTACATTTTTACATAAATGCATTAAGTATTACTTTATTACATCAAAGTATTAATATATTTATACATTAATAAATTATTAATAAGTTAATAAAGTATTATTAAATAATATATTAATAAAGCATTAAATCATTAAAAATGTATTAAAGTATTAATAATACATTAAAATAATAAAGTATTATATTACATTAATGAAGTAAAAATGCATTCATAATACATTGTTACATAAATACAAAACATTGACCATGACCATGACCATAATGATCATTCATAGTGATAGATTATGCTTTAATATGAGTATGGTTAACTATGGTAAACCATGCCTCAATGGGACCATGATTGTGATTATATTTGACCATTAGAGTTGTTCATTATGGTTAACTCTAGTCATGATTGATTATGGTTGAGTATGCTTGACCATGACCATATTTAACTGCAATTGATGAAGACTATGACAATGACTATGGATGATCATGAATATGGTTCACCATGACCATGGTTAGGGCTGACCACAAATGACCATGCCCATGACTATGGTTGACTATGGATGATCATGGTTGATCATGATAGACCATGGTTGTCCATGAATAACACCATGGTTAAATGTGCTTGACCTTGGTTGACCATGACCATAACCTTCGTTGACCATGACCATGACCTTCGTCGACCTTAACAATGAACTTGTTTCTCTTTGGTTTATTGTTGTTGACTATGGTTGACCATGGTTGAATATGATCATGACCATGGCTAAATGTGGTTGACCTTGTCCATGGTTGATGATGGTTGACAATGGTTGACCATGGTTGACAATGGTTAACCATGGTTGACAGTTGTTGTCCATGACACTAACCATGACCATTTGGTAGACCTTGGTTGAGTTTGGTTTAGTATGGTAGGCTATGGTTGACCATGGTTGAGCATGACCTTCACTGTGGTTGACCTAGGTTGACCATGACCATGGTTGATTGTGGTTGACCATGGTTAACAATGGTTAATCGTGTTTGGAAGTTCTTGTACATAGATGACCATAGTTGGTCGTGACCATTATAAACCATGACTATGAATGAAATTCTCCATGTTTAACCTTAACTATGATTATGGTTGACCATTTCCTTAACTATGGTTAACTATTGTTGACCATGACCAAGACTCTGAATTACTATGGTTGACCTTGACCATGGTTGACTATGGTTTTCCATGGTTGATAATGGTTAACCATGGTTGAGCTTGACATGGACCAAGGTTGAGCTTGACATGGACCAAGGTTGAGTATGGTTGATCATGGTTGAACTTCACCATTGTTGAATACAGTTTACTATGACCATGGTTTACTATGGTTGACCTCCGTTGACTATGGTTGACCTTGGTTGACCTTGGTTGACCATGCCCATGGATGAACTTCATAGACCATGTGGAGCTAATTATGCTAGGCCATGTTGATTATGTTTAACCATGGTTTACTATGGCACTATCACATTACAATGTTGATTAGGTTTTGTTTGTCACATTTTGACATTAGGTTTTTCTTGTCACATGACATCGTAAGGTTATGGACATGATGTTACAATGCAGGGTTTTTGTTTGTCACATTATGACATTTGAATAGGGATGTCACATTTTGATAGTGGGCTTTGTTTGTTACATTGCAACGTTGGGAAATGTTCATCTCACTGAAACATTGGGCTATGTTTGACACTTTGTGACATTAGGTTTGCACATCACAGTACGATAATGGGTTATGTTTGTCACATTGTGACATTTTGGAATGTTAGACACTTTGTGACATCATGATATTTGCGTTACATTGTGATGACAAGAATATGCTTGACACATTGGGATGGCAGGGCTATGTTTGTCACATTGCAATATGACATTGTATATTAGATTACGATATAACTATGTTCATCACATTGCGACGATAGGGATATGCTCAGCAAATTACGATGAAAGGGTTATGTTCGTCACATTGTGATGTTTGGAAATGTTTATCACATTGTGATGTCAGGATATTTTCGTGACATTATAACGTGAAGACATGTTCGAGACATTGTTACATTTGGAAATGTTTGTCGCAATATGGCATAAGGATAATTATGTCACATTACATTGTGAAGAAATGTTCATGACATTGTGACAATAGGAATATACTTGACAGACACGGATGACAGGGCTATGTTTGTCACATTGCGATGTGACAATGTTCGTCAAATTGCAATGAAGTTATGTTCATCACATTGTGACTCTAGGGATATGCTCGTAAGATTACAATGTAAGATTTATGTTCCTCATGTTGCAATGTTTGAAAATGTTTGTCATATTGTGATGTTGAGATATTCACATCACATTACAACATGAATAGATATTCTTCATGTTGCAACGTTTTGATATTTTTGTCACATTGTGATGTCGGGAAATTTGTGTGACATTACAACATGAAGGCATGTTCACCACATTGCGAGGAAGGGAATATGCTTGACACATTGGGATGATAGGGATATGTTTATGACATTGCAACATGACACTATTCGTTAGATTGTGATGTAATTATGTTTGTCACATTGCAACGATAGGGATATGCTCGTTAGATTATGATGACAGAGCTATGTTCCTCACATTGCAATGTTACATTGTTCGATAGTTAGGGATGTTACTATGTTCGTCACATTGCGACGTTAATATGTTCGAGACATTACAACATTACTATGTTCATCGCATTGCAATGTTCTATGTTGTTCATTAGATTGCAACATCGGGTTATGCTTGTCACATGAAAAGGACATATTTTGTTCAAAAAATTATGAAAAAGAAGTTTTAGCCAAGCTTTTAAAAAAAATTGTAACGAAGTGCTTCCTTTGTTAGAAATATAGGAACTTTGAACTAATGCAATGTATTACATAGAAGAAAACTTAGAATCATATTTGTTTTAAGGACATTGATATAATATCATCTTGAAATTTATAGCTCATGATGTGTACTTGTTCTAAAGACATTGATAACAAATCACCTTGAACTTTGTAGATGGTGAATTATACTTGTTCTAAGAACATTAATAGTAAATCTACTTGATTTAACTGTGGTTGAACTTAATATTACGTAACTTTAATATTATGGTTGACTAAGTTTTTCATTTGTCATAAAGATAGGAATTTTGAAATCACACAATAAATTGCATGGAAGGAAAACCCCCTCCGATGTGATGCAATTTTAAAAAATTGACTTATATGCAATGATGTTTATTGCAAGTATGAAGATTTGCATTCAATATTTCTTCAACCATTATATCTATTATTTCATCAATATAAATTAAATATTTTCTATTATTTTACTTATTCTTTTAATCATTACACGTAACGATATCTTCTAAAATTTTGTAGATCTTCCTAATAAAATAATGATACAATCACATTGAAATATCAAATAAAATATGGTAACAATTTTCCTATATTAAAATGGTAATACTATATCCCATAGTTGGATGATCACAATTATATATTTTTATATATTAAATATTAATATTATAAGTGTAGCATTAAAATATCGAAATCAAAAGTGTAAGAATAACCTTTTAATATTAAAATAGAATTCTTAAAACAAGAGTGTGGCATTACTACATTTAATAAAAGTGGTTGATATAGACCAATATTATTAACTTTTATAACATAGGTTAATAATATAATTGATATTATAAATGTGATAGATCATGGCTCTGCTAGGGTTTCAACATTGAGCCCCTCTATGTGTGCCACCATGATTCCTTGTTGCGGCCATGGACGTCGAGGAAGGGGGGCCTCCTGGCCCATCTAACAGCTCTGTCATCGCCCTTGAGCCGGGCTTTAAGAATTTCAAACGACTTCCCTTTGAGCTACCAACGGAATTCAAAAAAATCCTCTAGGAGGATGAGATGCCGAAGGAAAACCCGTGGAGATTAACCCTGAAAAAAACCATCCAAAAGTGAATCGCACCTCGGAACCTATAAAATGCATTCCGCGGGCTCCCATCGCCCCCAAATATACTATCAACTCTCAAAGAATAGAAGATAAAAAAAAATACATGAAGGATTTCACCCTGATAGGAAAATTTTTGGGACTATGGCCATCAGAAAAATATTTAGTTGAATGGATTCAACATTGGTGGAAGCCCAAAGGTCACTACGACCTTCAGCTCGGATCAAAGGGATTCTTCACTATCATCCTGCATAACCTGGAGGATAGAAACTTAGTATTTGAAAGAGGTCTATACTTTTACAACTTGGTGAGTCTTTTCCTTTGTTTCTGGATGGAAACGTTCAACACGGAGAAGGAGTAATTCACAAATGCATCGATCTGGCTACAACTGTACTCATTACCTCAAGATTTCTGGTTGGAGGAAATACTAACAGGCATTGGCAACATGATTGGCATCTATGTCAAAGCCTTAGAGGAAACAAAACAACGAAGGTACACTTCTTATGCTCGTATTTGTGTTTACTAAAATATCTCCAAACCACTACTCGAAGCCATAAATTTGGACTACCAGGATGAAGAATGGTCCCAAACCTTATATTATGAGCATATCCCCTTTCGTTGTCATAAATTCCACGAACATGGCCATCTCTTCCACTATTTCCCCCTAAATAATCCCAACAAATCCAACCCTGAGGATCTTGACAAAATCAAGGACGGTTACACCCAAGTCATGGGGTGTCGTAGGCATCCTGCCAAAAAGGTGCCTACAAAAGCCTCATCTGGACCCTCAACCAGTAACTCTTTCGAATCCCTTCAGAATCTGTCAGAAAATCCCATCAGTACCTCCATCCCCCTGACAAATCCCATAGCCCCGACACAAGTCTAGGGTTCTCCAAACCCCAACCCACCTACCCCTGTAACCACTCAAATCTCCAACTCAGAGACCTGCCTTCCATCAAATCTAGGAATGTAAATAGGAGATCCTAACATAGATCTGGAAGATAAGGAATTGGCATTAATAAATATGGTACACCTAGAACAAGCCTATCGAAAACAACAGATCTACACCATACACCCAGATCAGTTACTCAAAGTCCGCAATTTTTTCCTCAACTCTACAACAGGAGGATCATCTCGGGCCAACTCAAATATAGGAATAAAAAAAGGAAGATTGAAAGAACAACCCAAACCCACCAAAGAAGAGATGAAACAGGGAATAAAACCAAAGAACCAACTCATCCAATATGTAGGCAATTTCCTAGTGAACTCGGGCCAGATCCAGCTGATCTTAAACAACTTTCCTCCCCTCCAACCTTAATCTTCCTCATGAAGATGTTATCTTGGAATATAAGGGGCCTCAATGCATGAATCAAGCAATTATTTCTCTGGGAACGGATAATGAAGGAACGATCAGACATTCTTCTCTTGCAAGAAACTAAATGAGTGGGCGAGGAGGCCTCTCAAATACTTTGAAAATGTTGGAAACAAGATAAATTTGTTGAAGTCTATGCAAAAGGATTCGCAGGAGGGTTGGTCGTACTCTAGAACCCTACCACTGTATTGATGGAAGGATTCTTCACATCAAAATGGACCATCATAGCCTCCTTCAGACTTATCGGTTCGAACAAGCCAGGATTTTTCGTGAATGTCTACGACCCTGAAACCCCGGGAGATAAGGAATCCTTCCTCCATCATTTGGAATGGATTGCTAATCACATCGGAAATCATTGATGGATCGTTAGGGGAGATTTAAATATGATAACTGGACTGGAGGAAAACAAGGGGGGTGCTCGCAGACTAGGAAATGATAGTGATAAGTTCCACCAAATCATTATCTTGTTGAATCTCATTGACGTAGAAATGGACAATGGACCTTTCACCTGGTCCAATAGGCGCTCGAGGGCACATCATGTATCCTACATATTAGAACGTTTCTTAATCTCAGAACAATTCATGTTGGATGGCCTTGCTTAACATTCCACTATGATTGATACTCCAGGATCTTACCACTAGCCATTTTTTCTTTCGATAAACATCAGTGCTACCCCAGGTAGGAAACCCTTTCTCTTTGAAAAATTCTAGCTGACACACTCGGGATTTCAAGGAAACATAAATATCTAGTGTAAATAAGAAACAATCACAATAGGTACTCCTATGTACAAATTTCAACAGAAGCTAAAAAACCTCAAGCAACACTTAAGGTCCTGGAATCAATCCACTTTTGGCAACATTTTCCATGCTCAGAAAATCCTCAATCAACAAATTCAAGACCTTCAACAACAGATTAGTCTTCAAGGCTTCACCAATTCTCTAAAGGAACAAGAATCCATTCTCAACAAACAATTGGCATAAAGACAGGCACAGGAAGAAATTCTCCGAAGATAGAAATCTCGTATCCAATGGCTCAAAGAGGGGGAAAGAAATACCAAATTTTTCCGCAAATCATTTCTCCATCACCGCCACACTAATCACATTACTCACCTTTCTTCGAACCAAGGCATGGAACTCCAAAAAAATGCAAAGATAGAGAAGGAACTACTATCTTACTACAAGAACCTTCTTTCAGAACACCCTATCGATCGCACCCAAGCTATCAACTCTATCCTCAATAAAATTCCAAAGGAGGTCACCAAAGAATAGAACAAGGCCTTGATGTGTCCAATTACCCAAGAACAATTTTATCAAGCCCTGAGAGACACCCCACTGGGAAAATCCCCAGAGCCTGATGGATTCACAACAGACTTCTTCCACCATTTCTGGAATATCATCCAAGAATAAGTCCGGGAAATCATAGAAGACTCCAAATAATCTACACAGGTCCTACAGGCCCTCAATGCCACCTTCACCACTCTCATTCCAAAATAGAACAAAGTCACCTCCCCAAGTCATTTCCGACCCATTTCACTCTGCAATGTTATCTATAAGCTCATCACGAAGGTCATTGTCAAGCGTCTCAAACCCATCCTACCGTTCATCATCTCTCCGGAACAATGAGGGTACATGGAGGGAATACATGTCTTGGACAACATCATTTTGGCACATCAATTAATCCACTCGCTTCATTCGACTAAGTCCCCTACTATGCTTCTGAAACTGGATCTTTCCAAATATTTTGATAAACTTAGCTAGAATTACTTGAAGGAAACCCTTCTAGCCTTTGGGTTTGACCCCTCTTGAGTCTCCTGGATTGTTAATCTCACTTTTTCGGCGTTGTTCTCCATCCTGGTCAATTGCGTTTGTTCCAAAACCTTCTCTCCTACCAAAGGTATTAGACAAGGGGACCCACTCTCACCCCCTCTCTTCATCCTAATGGAAGAAGGGTTAATTCGAGCCATCAAAGTAGCCATCACCGATCATTCCCTCTCAGGTATCACCCTGCATGGAATCTTCTTTCCCATCTCGCACAGTCAGTTTGTGGATGATATCATCTTAATGGGACTCACCACAGTCTGATAAGCTCTTCGAATTCGTTCAGTGATCAACCTTTTCTATGATGATTTGGGTATGG
Organism: Picea glauca; assembly: GCA_000966675.3. NCBI lineage: Eukaryota > Viridiplantae > Streptophyta > Pinopsida > Pinales > Pinaceae > Picea > Picea glauca. Next base: position 109,499 of record JZKD02S1755672.1, read on the forward strand.
AAGTATACTTCTCTAAGTCCCAACTCTTCTTCTTCAACACTCCCATACAAATCTAGCGCCATATCACACAACTTTTGGGGTTCACCCACAACGTCCTCCCTTCTAAATATCTTGGCATCCCTCTTGTTGAAAATCTGTTAAGGAACACCTCCTCAGAATATCTGTTATCCAATTTCAAGAAACAACTTGCCTCTTGGACTTTTCACTCCCTCAATCTACCATGTCGCCTCATCCTCTTTAAGTCTATCCTACAATCCCTCCCTATCTACACTTTCTGAGTGCTCGGGGACCCAAGATTCATCCTCAACATTCTCATAAACATCCAAAGGAGATTCCTCTGGTAAGGAACCAAAGATGGTCGTAAACGAGCTCTGGTCAGTTGGAAAAAAAGGTGCAGACCAAATCATGCAGGGGGACATGGAATAAGAGATTCGCCTATCCTCAACAAAGTCCTCAGTGCAAAAATCTGGTGGAGAGGGTTAGAAAGGCCTCCAGACCTCTAGGCACGCCTTTCGAGTAAAAAATACACACCTTCCACACTGGAAAAATAACTGATTAGATGGAATGATCAAAGCCCTGGATCTCTTATCTACAATGTGTCCAAGCAAAATAAGGGGGTGATCATGGACCACGCTTTCTGGGAACTACAATATGGGACTTCGGCTCTCTTCTGGCCCTGGACAATGCTCCCACTTTGAGCACTTGTATTCCTTAATGATAGGTGTAGTCCTCCAAAAAGTAGTCGACTTCTGGATTCCCGAAAAAAATATAGTCACCTGGCACACATGGAAAAACACCCACAAAGAGCTGAACATCCCCCCTGAGCTAAATCTTCAGACACTTTTAGTTCAGCTCACCTCCAGGAGAATCTTCATCCAACAAGGGGAGGACATCCTAAGATGGGCTCACTCATACACTGGAACCTTCAACCTTCAAGATGTTTATTTCCTCAATGCAGGACATAATTCCTTCCCAAAAGAAGTCGTTTGGTTAACGATGAACAACAACATCCTTACTTTATAAAATCTAATGAAAACAGGCTTTACATGCCCCTCTTGGTTCCATCTTTGTTGCAATGAGGAGAAGACTCAGAATCACCTCCTTAATCTATGCCCCTACAGTTCACAACTTTGCGATCAATGTGTCATCATCATGAGAACCTCTGATAGAAATCAATATGGCATAAGGGAAACAATTGAGGGATGGAGAGATTCAATATTTCACTCACCCATCCTCAATAGAATTTGGAAGTTTCTACCTAGTTTTATCCTGTGGAATATTTGGAAAGAATCATCCTCCCTAAGCTGGAAAGAAGTCTGGTCCAAAATCCATTCCAACATTAAGGAAACAATCAACTTACACCCTTGGATGGATCAGGATTTAAATTTCCCGTCAACTTAGAAAATCATTCTCATTACCTGAAAAATATGCCTCTCCCCTTCCTTTTCTTCCCCAATCCCAGGTAATACTACTAAGATCAGCCCCTCCCATTGTGTAACACCCTGTTTCCCCCAGATTGTAAATATAACTGAACTGTCCAAGGATTATGGAAAAACTCATAAGTATGAATATGTGATGTAAATGGACCTGTAGAAAGAGGTCAATAAATGTAAATGATAGTTTGAATTTATTGCAGAACTGCTGAGAGGGGATGTGCGGAAAAGAGACCACGATGGTGGTGGAGGGCACCTTGCAAAAGGGGCGTTAACTTCCACCAAGAATAATATACCGTGTTTGGACTCCACTGGCCCGGGGAACCAACAACGGCTCGCTAGCCCTGAAATTAATGCCTTGCAGGGAGGAAGGTTGATGGCTTGATGAGGGATGGGGAGGTGGACTGCCTATCCGTAGAGCCATCATGACTGACCGGCGCAAAGGAAAT
>JZKD02S1755683.1:0-29702 GCA_000966675.3 Picea glauca
TGCATACTAAATATAATGAGTAGAATAATGGGGTCGAGGGTAAATGTTGTCCATGCCTCGGTCCATGTCAATGTACCCGACGACACGTCTCCACACCATCTGTCAGCCTAGTGCATGTGTTGTTCACTTCCTCGACGCAATAATCTCTCTGGTGATAGCCAACCAACAGGTTTATCTTGAATCATGTAGTGATCTCGCACACGCTGACTCTCTTTCAAAAGGAAAAAAATCCACTGCCTCCGATGACTGCGAGCAAGGATGAAATTTCAAATTTATCCTACGTGTCAAGTGAAATTTTGATGACGGTCATTTGTTTTTCATGCCTATCATTTTACGTTTTACTCAAATTCATGAGTGTCAAATTGTTTTATATTGTTATATGTAAATTTGAGCAGGTTAATAGATATTCAACTAACTATTAACATTCTATGCCTACGAGGAAAGGACTTTCACAGACTCCAACAAACCATTATCCAAGTCCTTTTCATTGTACAAGCTAGGTAAATTACACATTATAATAAACTAAATACCTAAAATTTATGACAAGTATGCTATGAAGTTGAATGTTAATCTGAAAAATTAAGATTTTAAATAGCCTAGGCTAAAGATACTAGAAATGAAGATTCTATGCTAATTGCTAATGACGTCTAACCCTCCATACATTCTACCATTCCAGCCACCCAAGGTGCTTTCCTCGCCCTCCTGTTCACGCTAAACGGTTTGACACGCTATGCACTCGACAAGGATTTACCCACTCCAGGCCATTCCGCTTGGCTCCTCTCTGTTCGTTGTTTGTCTCGACTCTGCTCCTCTCTGTCTGACTATGATCGTTGTTTGTCTCGACTCTGCTCCGTTATCTTATTCCATATTCCATTTGGCGATTTGACCCTCCATGCATTCGAGAAGAATGGTTGAATAGAGAATATTCTTCACAACCATAATTGCTGATAGAGAAACTCCAGGCCTTGCTCAGCTCCTCCAGGCCATTCAGCGTTCGATGCCTGAAATATAGCAAGTAATTGAGTTGGAAATTGTTGTCACAATGTAGTAGCAACTACTTGAGTCGAAAATTGTTTGTCACGATGTATGGATCCAACAAACAAACAATGTGCACACTCTTGCCACTCCCAAACCTATCATCCAACCCTCTTTCAAACCTATCATCCAACCCTCTAGCAAAGGACTCTATCAATTAGGGAAGCTAAAGTTGGTCTTGACTTAGTCGATTGGTGTGCAGGTCAAAGTAGGACTTCTAGGTGTGCCTAATGTGATTTGACAATGCCATCCTCATTCTAAGGGAGTTGGTTATACTTTGGATTTTATATAGATGATCCTAGATTTGACAATGCCTTCCTCATTCTAAGGGAGTTGGTTATACTTTGGATTCTATATAGATGATTCTATTGATTAGTTTACCATGCAATTTTTTGTGTTATTCATTATATATTGAGCTATTCTCACCTTTTCTTCAACAATGTAATGGTGTCTTTAGACACCACCCCTTTTTGGTTTTCATTGTTTTTCACTTTTACAATTTCCTAGTTCTCCAACATGGTATCAAAGATAGTGATTCAAGACCCAACCTATTGTCTACAAGTCACTTGTATGTGCTCATTTTGAGTTGGATCTCTCTAGTAAATTGACTTAGGGTTTTGAATTGCAAATTGGATTAGGATTTTGTAGGGCTATTATGAGTTTTAAGAAAGTGTCCTAAATGGCTACAACTATGGTATGTGGACACAAGACATGGAAACACTATTGAAGAGTAATGTTATTTTCTAGTTTACAAAGATCCCAAGTAAAAACAATAAGGATGATCAACATAAGTTCATCATCAATGGGAAGAAAGATGATGTTGTACCTAATTTATAATGACCTATGTCTCTAGGGAGACACACTTTCATACAAGTGAGATTGATAGTCTGAATCAAGTCAAAAGAAATTGAATATTTTTTTCAACAAGATCAATGAAAGTCAAGTTGTGCAGATTGAGAAAAATTTGGTTGAGTCTTTGAATCATCTCTCCTTTAACAAGATTGAAGACTATTTGGTTCAAGTGAAGGGAGCTACAATTGAAATTGGGAGAATCTGGAAAGATTTTTTTGAAGCAAGATGACCAAATTATATAAATGATCTTGATGAATCTAGAAATAATCTATGGTATTTTCTATTTGACCATGCTTGATTCAGGTGGATATTGGTGGCCACCCAACTGTTCCAACTGGCTCCTCTTGTCAATTTTTAGTGCAACACGTTCTTCTGTACTTCTCTATAATTGTGGTTTCTACACTTCTAGGGTTGTTTGAATCCCTACACATTTTCCAGGTGGATATTGGTGGACTCCCACCTAATCCAACTGGCTTATTTGGTATGTTTTCATATCAACACATCTTGCTATACTTCCAGGTCCGTTTTGGGGCCCTAAACAATGGTTTTTTGTCTTGCCACAGTCAAAATGTAGACATAGTCAGAGTTTGATGGTGTAATGTGTATTTCTCGAAAATACCTTTCCAATGGGCTATCACTCGCCTAAAACGAAGATCGTATGCAAAAGTTACGACCCCAAGAAGTAAATGTACTAACTTACCCAAACGGGGCCCACATGACTTTTGGCATTTCATCTCCCAGGGTTAGGTTTTTGGATGTCTAGAGTTTTGGAATTCCTACTTATCATAAAAAGGCCTTCAGAGCCTCATTGTAATCATCTTCTTGCGAATGAGCGTAGCCGTCACATCTCTTCTCATAGATAAAGTTGTCACCATTCTAGCGACTCTTGCACTCTATATTTTTAAATTCTCTTTACAATTCTTTCATTAATAGAAATCAAGTATTGTTGTATTTCTCTGTTTCTAGAAATTTTCATGAGTATTTTATTGTAATTTCTCTGCTTTCATTTCGTTCCGAACATAATATGGATTAGTGGTATTAGAGCAAGCTACTCTTGATCGTCTTTTAATGCATGTCCCGGACGAGGTTTGAGTATAGCCAGTTGGGTCTCGAGCTTGTCTCTCTTGAGGACAATCACTCTTCCATGCCCAAGAAACCCTCGATGGCGATAGAAAATAAAAATGGTGGAACAAAAGATTCTATTAACATGTTGCTTGAGCAAGCTCTCGTGCGACAGAGGGACAAAATGATGGAGAATTTTCAAACATTCTTCAACGCTTGTCAATAGCAACAATCACATCTTCATCAAGCGACCATTTTGGAGGAACCTCTCCCTTCAAGGTACAAGTTAATTTTGATATTTCCATATTTGAAGGTCAGATAGATGTGGATGCCCTAGAAAAATGGTTAAATCTATTAGAAGGTTATTTCTATGTTCAAACTTTTTTCGACAGGGAAAAGATCACTTTCGCACTCCTCAAGGCTCTCCCCCATGTCAAACATTGGTGGGAAAATTACTGGGAGCAAAGTTCCACAAAGGAATATGGAATATATGGGATCAAGCCCACTTGGGATTTTTTTGTGGATGTGGTCAAAGAACAGTACTATCATGTTGATAACTATGAATACCAGTACATGAGATGGACCACACTGCGGCAAGAGAAGAGCCAAATAGTGTTAGAGTTCACAAATACTTTCCATACCTTGAGCACCAAGTTGGGTATCAAGGACTCCAAATGACATCTGGTTCTGAAATATTGTGGGGATCTACGCAGGTACATCCAAACCAAAATGGATTTCCTAAACATCTCATCATTGGGAGCTACCTATAGATATGCTGTCAAAATCGAGCAGAAATTTACGAACCCGAATAAATGGGAATTCGGGTCTACAAATATGCAACAACCAAAACACGGTAAAGATGGACCTAACCAACAGCCTCTAGACAACTAGTCCAAGACACAAGACAAAAAGGGTAAATTAAATACAAATAATGACACTGGGAAGTGGTGTGACTTCCACAAGAACCCTTGGCACAACACCGATGAATTTCGCTCAAAACAGTCATCGATGCCTAAGGTCAAAGACAGTGAGTTGAACATTGATTCAGAATTTGATCCATAAAATATTGAAAATAGACAGATCATCGATGCAAACCCCACTGGTACTGTTGCGACCACAACAATTCAGCTAGAAGAACTAGTAGATCATGAAGAGGGGGAGCGCCACTTCCATTCACATATGTGGGTGAAGGGGACCCCATTGAATTTCATTGTTGACAATGGAAACTGGAAGAACCTCATCTCAGCTAAAGTCGTCAAACAGTTGGGGTTGTCAACAACACCACATCTGCAACCATACAACATTGGATGGCTTCACCAGGGATGATATCTTTGCATCAACCAACAATGTTGCATTTCATATGGCATCCATCCCTTCAAGGATGAGGTAGTGTGTGATATTTCCCCTCTTGATGTCTGTGATGTTGTTTTGGGCCAACCATATATGTGGAAACGTTACGTTGTCTATGAGTCCAGACCCCGTAGTGTCATTATTACTTTGGGAGGTCACCTCTACAGGATACCAGAGGTAGTTCCGACTATTGCTCCACCAAAACAACACCGCAAGGTAATCTCTCATACTGCAAAATTCATTCTCTTCACAGTCTGTTCAAAGGATGAAAAAAAGACCACTACAACCACTGCAGCCTCAACACCTTCTATCCATCAAGGACAGATTGTCGAAGAGACAAAAGATGTTGTTTCTTCACCTACAATGAGGCCTACACAATGCCCCATCCAACCCAGATACAACATGTTGGTGGAACAAATTCAACCCCTCCGACAACAGGTTTGTGACAGTCCTCCACAAGCCAAGCAACACAATTTCTCCAACAAGGAACATAGCTCACCAAGCTTCAGATTCATAATTTTTTTTCCCCTCATCCCTGGGCACTCAACGCAATGGAGACCATTGCTTCCTAAGGGGGGAGGATTGATCCAGGTGGATATTGGTGTCCACCCACCTGTTCCAACTGGCTCCTCTTGTCAGTTTTTAGTGAAACACATTCTTCTGTACTTCTTTGTAATTGTGGGTTCTACACTTTCAGGACTGTCTGAATCCCTAAACATCTTCCAGGTGGATATTGGTGGCCTCCCACCTAATCCAATTGGCTTATTGGTATTTTTTCATATCATCACATCTTGTTGTACTTCCAGGTCCGTTTTGGGGCCTTAAACAGTGGTTTTTTTGCTTGCCACATTCAAATTGTTGACAGACTTAGAGCTTGACGGTGTAATGCATAGTTCTTGAAAATACTTTTTCAATGGGCTATCAAGCGCCTAAAATGGAGATTGTATGCAAAAGTTACAACCCCGGGAAGTTAATGTACTAACTTACCCAAATGGGGCCCACATGATTTTTGGTGTTTCATCTCCTAGGGTTAGGTTTTTGGATGTGTAGGGTTTTAGCATTCCTTCTTATCATAAAAAGGCCTTCAAAGCCTTATTGTAATCATCTTCTTGTGAATGAGTGTAGCCGTCACATCTCTTCTCAGAGATAAAACTGTCATCATTCTAGCGAGTCTTGCACTCTGTATTTTTACAGTCTCTTTACAATTATTTCATTAATAGAAATCAAGTATTGTTTTATTTCTCCATTTCTGGAAATTTTCATGAGTATTTCATTGTAATTTCTCTGCTTTCATTTCATTCCGAACATAATCTGTATCAATGCTAGTTGGACTTTCAAAAAACAAGACAATAAGGACTATACCATTGATTTTTTTTGTGGTTTTCCAATTAAGGAACAAGAAAAGTTGCTTGACAAAGGTTAAATTGATATTAAGTAACAAACCCATCTCCTTGATGGAAAAGGTTGACAAAACTATAGAGAAAGAGGTTGAGAATACAATGAAGGAAAATATCATGGAGGTTTCCATGATAAGGATTGTGTCGACCATATTTAATAGAAGAAGCATGGTGATCAATCATTGACTAAGAAAGGTAAGAAGAAAAATAAATGTTGATACTATGAAAAGACATGACATGTCAAGAAGACTTGTTGAAATGAGACCAAAAATCTTGAGGATAAGGTTGAGAAGCTTGAAGGTGAGGTATTGACTAGTCTACCAATCGACTTGAAACATTGAATTTCAAAAGGTAAGGGAGATAAATATACCTTCTCTGCTAGTTCCTCTCAAGTATTGTATGCTCACACTTCTAAAAGGGAGTTAATAGTTGATTGTATTTGTACCCATCAAATTTCTAAGGATGTTTATCTTTTTCCTTTATTGCATAAAGCTACATAAGAATAAATATGTGTTACATATGATTATGCACTTACTATTGCTAATTGTTCTAGGATTGAATGTTAAAATGTTGTAATCACTAATATGTATCATGTACCAATTTTGAATGTCAAATTTTTATTTATACCCTACTGAAAAGAAGGTTAAATGTTGGCCTATTATCACCCTAACTTTGTTCCCCTGCAATATTTCAATGGTTGTACTCAGAAACATCACAAATACACATAAAAAATGCAACTCATCATATGATTTACTAGCTATTTACAAATCGTTAAGTAAATTCAAATATTCAATTCACTATTTCTAGGGTTGTGTGACCTATCTCCTATTATCGATGATGATCATGCTAAGAAAGTTTCAATAGTCATGTGACTTTTGTCAATCTATAAACTTAGCTATTATGTGGCTCATAAATAACCAAGGACTTGTTGAAATGGCATAATGGGTGCAAACAAAACAACTTGAAATTTCTATCTCATAAACACTCAGTCCTTTTAGTCTTCCTTGAGGTCTATCACGGACATGTGTGCCCATGACTAAATGAGGAGCATTCTCATGGGAATTGGCTTAGGAAGGGGGTTTAATTATGATTATAAATATAAATTATGGATATTCATTAAGGAGGATAAATTCAAAGAAAATACTTGCTAAACAAATGAGATCAAAGAGTTAGGAATCCATTGTCTCTACCCATCCATTTTTTCTTTTCCTACCCTCTTTATATTTGTTTTCCCTTCAAAGTGGCCATCCACAAGGGAGAAATGTTACCCAAATACATCAAAGATTTAGATTAAGTGTGAACAAAGGTCAAAGGACCCTCCCACAGAGAAGGTTGGATCCAACCTATTGAATTTCTTGTGTCACATGATATATTGTATTTTTTTTCTATGGACCATTGGAATGAATCAAGTTTTTATTAAGCCACCCCCTCCCCCTCCAAAAACAATGTGCTATTTGAATTTTATTTAACCATTTACTTCATTATTTGATTATTTTATAACTATCATATATGCTTGTGGATATAGTAGCCGCTTGTACATTTGTACCCCTTTATTTATTTGTTCATATCTCTTACAACTAACAATGGTAGGGTTTTAGTACTCCCATGCAAAAAAAAACCCATACCAAAATGGTGAATCCATTGGGGAGTTTGATCCATTAATATAACTCCTAGTTGTTTCTATGCTCAATTGATAATATTTGGTAGTTTGTATGTTCAATATAGCCTTCGTGTTTGTCTCAACCAATAGCTAGAAAGGGGCTTGGTTTTCAAAATTTTGAAATTTTGAATTTCCTAGATTTTCATGCATGTATGTGTGCCTCTTCCATATCATATTTCCTTCAATTTTGGCATCATTTATGTAGGTTTAGTTCTTAAAAACCTACACACAAAATCCACAGTCCAAGTACATTGCCAAGTAGTGTGATTCACATAATTAATAGGTTTTGTTAAGCATGTAACTGCCATAATCATGCCTTTTTCAAAACTAGAACCAACATAAACCCTTCAAAATTCAAGTTTTTAGTAGCATCTAAATTTTTTCAAGGTTTCTACACAATTTCATTTTTTCTATAAATGATTGATTGTCTAGATTTAGTGCTTATGATGTTAAATTGTTTATGATGTTAAATGCTTATAAATTAAAAGAATGTTATAGGTAAAGAAAGAAATTAGAAATGAATTTATTTTTTCAAGTACCTATCACTTTTATGGTTCTTCATTTCTTCATGCTTACATTCAACATTGTACTTCCACACTATCATTTTTTCCATCACTGCACTTGTGTACACATCAAAGGACCTAAAACCTATTCTAATCGAACTATGTTATTCAAAATGTGCTTCNTGCATACTAAATATAATGAGTAGAATAATGGGGTCGAGGGTAAATGTTGTCCATGCCTCGGTCCATGTCAATGTACCCGACGACACGTCTCCACACCATCTGTCAGCCTAGTGCATGTGTTGTTCACTTCCTCGACGCAATAATCTCTCTGGTGATAGCCAACCAACAGGTTTATCTTGAATCATGTAGTGATCTCGCACACGCTGACTCTCTTTCAAAAGGAAAAAAATCCACTGCCTCCGATGACTGCGAGCAAGGATGAAATTTCAAATTTATCCTACGTGTCAAGTGAAATTTTGATGACGGTCATTTGTTTTTCATGCCTATCATTTTACGTTTTACTCAAATTCATGAGTGTCAAATTGTTTTATATTGTTATATGTAAATTTGAGCAGGTTAATAGATATTCAACTAACTATTAACATTCTATGCCTACGAGGAAAGGACTTTCACAGACTCCAACAAACCATTATCCAAGTCCTTTTCATTGTACAAGCTAGGTAAATTACACATTATAATAAACTAAATACCTAAAATTTATGACAAGTATGCTATGAAGTTGAATGTTAATCTGAAAAATTAAGATTTTAAATAGCCTAGGCTAAAGATACTAGAAATGAAGATTCTATGCTAATTGCTAATGACGTCTAACCCTCCATACATTCTACCATTCCAGCCACCCAAGGTGCTTTCCTCGCCCTCCTGTTCACGCTAAACGGTTTGACACGCTATGCACTCGACAAGGATTTACCCACTCCAGGCCATTCCGCTTGGCTCCTCTCTGTTCGTTGTTTGTCTCGACTCTGCTCCTCTCTGTCTGACTATGATCGTTGTTTGTCTCGACTCTGCTCCGTTATCTTATTCCATATTCCATTTGGCGATTTGACCCTCCATGCATTCGAGAAGAATGATTGAATAGAGAATATTCTTCACAACCATAATTGTTGATAGAGAAACTCCAGGCCTTGCTCAGCTCCTCCAGGCCATTCAGCGTTCGATGCCTGAAATATAGCAAGTAAATGAGTTAGAAATTGTTTGTCACAATGTAGTAGCAAGTAATTGAGTCGAAAATTGTTTGTCACGATGTATGGATCCAACAGACAAACTATGTGCACACTCTTGCCACTCCCAAACCTATCATCCAACCCTTTAGCAAAGGACTCTATCAATTAGGGAAACTAAAGTTGGTCTTGACTTAGTCGATTGGTGTGCAGGTCAAAGTAGGACTTCTAGGTGTGTCTAATGTGATCAGAGTTGACAATGCCTTCCTCATTCTAACGGAGTTGGTTATACTTTGAATTTTATATAGATGATCCTATTGATTAGTTTACCATGCAATTTTTTGTGTTATTCATTATATATTGAGTTATTCTCACCTTTTCTTCAACAATGTAATGGTGTCTTTAGACACCACCTCTTTTTGGTTTTCATTGTTCTTCACTTTTACAATTCCTTGGTTCTCCAACACGGTATCAGAGATAGTGATTCAAGACCCAACCTATTGTCTACAAGTCACTTGTATGTGCTCATTTTAAGTTGGATCTCTCTAGTAGATTGACTTAGGGTTTTGAATTGCAAATTGGATTAGGATTTTGTAGGGCGATTATGAGTTTTAAGAAAGTGTCCTAAATGGCTACAACTATGGTATGTGGACACAAGACATGGAAACACTATTGAAGAGTAATGTTATTTTCTACTTTACAAAGATTCCAAGTAAAAACAATAAGGATGATCAACATAAGTTCATCATCAATGGGAAGAAAGATGATGTTGTACCTAATTTATAATGACCTACGTCTCTAGGGAGACACACTTTCATACAAGTGAGATTGATAGTCTGAATCAAGTCTAAAAGAAATTGAATATCTTTTCAACAAGATCAATGAAAGTCAAGTTGTGCAAATTGAGAAAAAATTGGTTGAGTCTTTGAATCATCTCTCCTTTAACAAGATTGAAGACTATTTGGTTCAAGTGAAGGGAGCTACAATTGAAATTGGGAGAATTTGGAAAGATTTTTTTGAAGCAAGATGACCAAATTATATAAATGATCTTGATGAATCTAGAAATAATCTATGATATTTTCTATTTGACCATGCTTGATCTAGGTGGATATTGGTGGCCACCCAACTATTCCAACTGACTCCTCTTGTCAGTTTTTAGTGCAACACATTCTTCTGTACTTCTTTGTAATTGTGGGTTCTACACTTCTGGGGTTGTCTGAATCCCTACGCATCTTCTAGGTGGATACCAGTGGACTCCCACCTAATCCAATTGGCTTATTTGGTATGTTTTGATATCAACACATCTTGTTATACTTCTAGGTCCGTTTTGGGGCCCTAAACAATGGTTTTTTGTCTCGCCACAGTCAAAATGTAGACGGAGTCAAAGTTTGATGGTGTAATGCGTAGTTCTCGAAAATACCTTTCCAACGGGCTATCACTCGCCTAAAACAAAGATCGTATGCAAAAGTTACGACCCCAAGAAGTAAATGTACTAACTTACCCAAATGGGGCCCACATGAATTTTGGCGTTTCATCTCCCAGGGTTAGGTTCTTGGATGTCTAGAGTTTTGGAATTCCCGCTTATCATAAAAAGGCCTTCAGAGCCTCATTGTAATCATCTTCTTGTGAATGAGCGTAGTCGTCACATCTCTTCTCATAGATAAACTTGCCACCATTCTAGCGAGTCTTGCACTCTGTATTTTAAATTCTCTTTACAATTCTTTCATTAATAGAATTAAAGTATTGTTGTATTTCTCTGTTTCTGGAAATTTTCATGAGTATTTCATTGTAATTTCTCTGCTTTCATTTTGTTCCGAACATAATCTAGATTAGTGGTATCAGAGCAGGATGCTCTTGATCATCTTTCAGTGCATGTCCCTAACGAGGTCTGAGTATAGCCAGTTGGGTCTCGAGCTTGTCTCTCTTGAGGACAATCACTCTTCCATGCCCAAGAAACCCTCGATGGCGACAGAAAATAAAAACAGCAGAACAGAAGATTCTATTAACATGTTGCTTAAGCAAGCTCTCGCGCGACAGAGGGACGAAATGATGGAGAATTTTGCACACATTCTTCAACGCTTGTCGATAGCAACAAGCACATCTTCATCAAGTGACCATTTTGGAGGAACCTCTCCCTTCAAGGTACAAGTTAATTTTGATATTCCCATATTTGAAGGTCAGATAGATGTGGATTCCCTAGAAAAATGGTTAAATCTATTAGAAGGTTATTTCTATGTTCAAACTTTTTTCGACAGGGAAAAGATCACTTTCGCACTCCTCAAGGTTATCCCCCATGTCAAACATTGGTGGGAAACTTACTGGGAGCAAAGTTCCACAAAGGAATCTGGAATATATGGGATCAAGCCCACTTGGGATTTTTTTGTGGATGTGGTCAAAAAACAGTACTATCATGTTGATAACTATGAAGACTAGTACATGATATGGACCACACTGCGACAAGAGAAGAGCCAAACAGTGTCAGAGTTCACAAATACTTTCCATACCTTGAGCACCAAGTTGGGTATCAAGGACTCTGACCGACATCTGGTTCTGAAATATTGTGGGGCTCTACATAGGTACATCCAAACCGAAATGGATTTCCTAAACATCTCATCATTGGGAACTACCTATTGATATGCTATCAAAATCAAGCAAAAATTTATGCACCTGAATAAATGGGAATTCGGGTCTACAAATATGCAACAACCAAAGCATGGTAAAGATGGACCTAAACAATAGCCTCTAGACAACTAGTCCAAGACACAGGACAAAAAGGGTAAAGTAAAGAAAAAGAATGACACTGGGAAGTGGTGTGACTTCCACAAGAACCCCTGGCACAACACCGATGAATTTCGCTCGAAACAGTAATCAGTGGCCGAGGTCAAAGACAGTGAGCCAAACCCTGATTCGAAATTCGATCCAGAAAATATTGAAAATAGACAGATCATCGATGCAGACCCCACTGGTACTGTTGCGACCACAACAATTCAGCTAGAAGAACTAATAGATCCTGAAGAGGGGGAGTGCCACTTCCATTCACATATGTGGGTGAAGGGGACCCCATTGCATTTCATTGTTGACAACGAAAACTAGAAGAACCTCATCTCAGCTAAGGTCGTCAAACAGTTGGGGTTGTCAACAACACCACATCCGCAACCATACAACATCGGGTGGCTTCACCAGGGACGATATCTTTGCATCAACTAGCAATGTCGCATGTCATATGGCATCCATCCCTTCAAGGATGAGGTAGTGTGTGATATTTCCCCTCTTGATGTCTGTGATGTTGTTTTGGGCCAACCATATATGTGGAAACATCATGTTGTCTATGAGTCCAGACCCTGTAGTGTCATTATTACTCTGGGAGGTAAGCTCTACAAGATACCAAAGGTAGTTCCGACTATCGCAAGGTAATCTCTCATACTGCAAAATTCATCCTCTTCACAGTGTGTTCAAAGGATGAACAAAATACCACTACAACCACTGCAACCTCAACACCTTCTATCCATCAAGGATAGATTTTCGAAGAGACAGAAGATGTTGTTTCTTCACCTACAATGGGGCCTACACAATGCCCCGTCCAACCCAGAGACAACAGGTTTGTGGAACAAATTCAACCCCTCTGACAACAGGTTTGTGACAGTCTTCCACAAGCCAAGCAACACAATTTCTCCAACAAGGAACATAGCTCACCAAGCTTCAGATTCAGAAATTTTTTTCCCCTCATCCCTGGGAACTCAATGCAATGGAGACCATTGCTTCCTAAGGGGGGAGGATTGATCCCGGTGGATATTGGTGTCCACCCACCTGTTCCAACTGGCTCCTCTTGTCAGTTTTTAGTGCAACACATTCTTCTGTACTTATTTGTAATTGTGGGTTCTACACTTCTGGGACTGTCTGAATCCCTAAACATCTTCCAGGTGGATATTGGTGGCCTCCCACCTAATCCAATTAGCTTATTGGTATTTTTTCATATCATCACATCTTGTTGTACTTCCAAGTCCGTTTTGGGGCCCTAAACAATGGTATTTTTGCTTGCCACATTCAAATTGTAGACAGACTCAGAGCTTGACGATGTAATGTGTAGTTCTTGAAAATACCTTTTCAATGGGATATCACGCGCCTAAAACAAAGATTGTATGCAAAAGTTACAGCCCCAGGAAGTTAATGTACTAACTTACCCAAATGGGGCCCACATGATTTTTGGTGTTTCATCTCCTAGGGTTAGGTTTTTGGATGTCTAGGGTTTTAGCATTCCTGCTTTTCATAAAAAGGCCTTCAAATCCTTATTGTAATCATCTTCTTGTGAATGAGTGTAGTCGTCACATCTCTTCTCAGAGATAAAGCTCCCACCATTCTAGCGAGTCTTGCACTCTGTATTTTTATAGTCTCTTTACAATTATTTCATTAATAGAAATCAAGTATTGTTGTATTTCTTCGTTTCTGGAAATTTTCATGAGTATTTCATTGTAATTTCTCTGCTTTCATTTTGTTCCGAACATAATCCGGATCAATGCTAGTTGGACTTTCAAAAAACAAGACAATAAGGACTATACCATTGATGTTTTTTGTGGTTTTCCAATTAAGGAACAAGAAAATTTGCTTGACAAAGGTTAAATTGATATTAAGTAAAAAACCCATCTCCTTGATGGAAAAGGTTGACAAAACTAAAGAGAAAGAGGTTGAGAATACAATGAAGGAAAATATCATGGAGGTTTCCATGATAAGGATTGTGTCAACCATATTTAATCGAAGAAGCATGGTGATCAATCATTGACTGAGAAAGGTAAGAAGAAAAATAAATGTCGATACTATGAAAAGACATGACATGTCAAGAAGACTTGTTGAAATGAGACCAAAAATCTTGAGGATAAGGTCGAGAAGCTTGAAGGTGAGGTATCAACTAGTCAACCAATCGACTTGAAACATCAAATTTCAAAAGGTAAGGGAGATAAATATACTTTCTCTGCTAGTTCCTCTCAAGTATTGCATGCTCACACTTCTAAAAGTGAGTTAATAGTTGATTGTATTTGTACCCATCAAATTTCTAAGGATGTTTATTATTTTCCTTTATTGCATAAATCTACATAAGAATAAACATGTGTTCCATATGATTATGCACTTACTATTGCTAGTTGTTCTAGGATTGAATGTTAAAATGTTGTAATCACTAATATGTATCATGTACTAATTTTGAATGTCAAATTTTTATTTATACCCTACTGAAAAGAAGGTTAAATGCTGGCCTATTATCACCCTAACTTTGCTCCCCTACAATATTTCCATGGTTGTACTCAGAAACATCACAAATACACATAAAACTCATATAATGCAACTCATCATATGATTTACTAGCTATTTACAAGCCTTTAAGTAAATTCAAATATTCAATTCACTATTTCTAGGGTTGTGTGACATATCTCCTATTACCGATGATGATCATGCTAAGAAAGTTTCAATAGTCATGCAACTTTTGTCAATCTATAAACTTAGCTATTATGTGGCTCATAAATAACCAAGGACTTGTTAAAATGGCATAATGGGTGCAAACAAAACAACTTGAAATTTCCATCTCATAAACACTCAGTCATTTTATCCTTCCTTGAGGTCTATCAAGGACATGTATGCCCATGACTAAATGAGGAGCATTCTCATGGGAATTGGCTTAGGAAGAGGGTTTAATTATGATTATAAATATAAATCATGGATATTCATTAAGGAGGATAAATTCAAAGAAAATAATTGCTAAACAAATGAGATCAAAGAGTTAGGAATCCATTGTCTCTACCCATCCATTTTTGGTTTTCCTACCCTTTTTATATTTGTTTTCCCTTCAAAGTGGCCATCCACAAGGCAGAAATGTTACCCAAATACATGAAAGATTTAGATTAAGTGTGAGCAAAGGTCAAAGGACCCTCCCACGGAGAAGGTTGAATCCCACCTATTGAATTTCTTGTCTCACATGATATATTGTATATTTTTTCTACGGACCATTGGAATGAATCAAGTTTTTCTTAATCCACCCCCTCCCCCTCCAAAAAACAATGTGCTATTTGAATGTTATTTAACCATTTACTTCATTATTTGATTCTTTTATAACTATCATATATGCTTGTGGATATAATAGCCACTTGTACATTTGTACCCCTTTATTTATTTGTTCATATCTCTTACAACTAACAATGATAGGGTTTTAGTACTCCCATGCATAAAAAAAAAAAAAAACCCTATGAAAATGGTGACTCCATTGGGGAGTTTGATCCATTAATATAACTCCTAGTTGTTTCTATGCTCAATTGATAATATTTGGTAGTTTGTATGTTCAATATATCCTTTGTGTTTATCTCAACCAATAACTAGAAAGGGGCTTGGTTTTCAAAAGTTTGAAATTTTGAATTTCCTAGATTTTCATGCATGTATGTGTGCCTTTTCCATATCATATTTCCTTCAATTTTGGCATCGTTTATGTAGGGTTTGTTCTTAAAAACCTACACACAAAATCCACAGTCCAAGTACATTTCCAAGTAGTGTGATTCACATAATTAATAGGTTTTGTTAAGCATGCAACTGCCGTAATCATGCCTTTTTCAAAACTAGAACCAACATAAACCCTTAAAAATTCAAGTTTTTAGTAGCATCTAAATTTTTTTAAGGTTTCTACACAATTTCATTTTTTCCATAAATTATTGATTGTCTAGATTTAGTGCTTATGATGTTAAATGCTTATAAATTAAAAGAATGTTACAGGTAAAGAAATAAATTAGAAATGAATTTGTTTTTTCAAGTACCTATCACTTTTATGGTTCTTCATTTCTTCACGCTTACATTCAACATTGTACTTCCACACTATCATTTTTTCCATCACTGCACTTGTGTACACATCAAAGGACCTAAAACCTATTCTAATCGAACTATGTTATTCAAAATGTGCTTCTCAAACAATCTAGGTGGTTTAGAATAATTATAGTAAAATACATCTTTAGGCACCCTTTCATCATAAAATTTATTAGTGCATGACACCAAGCTCAACCCCCTAAGAATGAAAGCAACATAAAACTAACTAACTAAAACCTCCCTCAAGGGAAAACTAGTTTATAGTCTAGATTAATATTGTGGAGATACACATCTAAACAATTCTCCATAATTGTTTTTATCAAAATATAGTTGTTTTCCAAAAGTGCTTAAATTATTTTCTAGTGGATGTGTTTATGATCACAAGGTATGCACTCTCTTTTTAGTATCAAATCCTAGGTTGGGACTGGTATTTTAATGGATCCACCTAAATTTTTCAAGTTTCATGTCACCCTTTGATTATTGGAAGATGGTAATTGCTTGTCCACAATTTATGAAGAAGTATCTTAGTGGTGAAATCTTAGTTTTATCACTAGGTGGATTTTGTGCGATTGTGGAGGCACCAGAGACATATAATTGTTTTCCTCTTAGGCCTCTTCCCTAAAATTTCTTCACTATAACCATTTCTATGCCACCTTCACTTGTGGTATTTGGTGGATTTCATCACCATTCATTGAGACAATTGGAAGGAACAGTTATGATTTATAGTTTGAGTGAAGATCACTTGAGTTTTATGATCGTGATTTTACTTTTAAAAAAATTGTGTGGAAAATATTACATCAAAACTATATATTGTTACCAATTGAAACAAACTATTAAATAATTGGTGCACCATTTGAGCATAGATTTTAGTTAGACACATTTCTTTCAGTACTTCATTTTTGCATAACTTTGTTTCCTTTATCTAACACCTTGTAGCTCATATAGATTAAACAATAGGGAATTATAGTGAACTCCCTGTAACCTAGGCATTCCCTTAGGATTCACAACCTCCCTCCTTTTCTAAGAGGGATCCCTAGGCGTTCCATCTCTTCGATAAGGTGTGTTTCACCCTCCTAAAAATTAAATCATATTTCATTCACATTGGTCTTATATATTCCAAGATAATCCTCAACTATATTGTCTGCATCAATATCTACCCCATATATCTCATCAATCACCCATTAATCCATGATATCTAGGCCCAACATCCTTCTATACATGGCTAGTCTGAAACGTTTTTTTTTAAGATCATTAATGATCCTATCCAACATGATCCCAATTGGCCACCCATTCTGACCAAGTTACCCTTAGACATGTCTAAGTTCGAGGGTAGGCTCAGAGAGGATCTATTAAACCATGTGATGACCTTTCATCAATGGTCCTCCTCTAATAACATCATGGAAGATTCTATGTAGTTTAGATTGTTTCAAAAAACCCTCATATGGGTGTCTGCAAAATGGTACATTGAGGAAACATTTGGTACTCATACCACCTTCAAGTCAATAACCAAGGATGTTTTGACCTTTTCCTAATAATGGTCTATCCTAACACTAAGGTCAAAATTCTCATAAGTTGTCACCAAACCATTACCACACATATCATGGATCACTTCCATGAGTGGTGTTGATGACCTAGTTTGTGTAAAATAAATCTCAAGGTCCCTCTTCTCTTGGATTGGTTTTTGAAGTATCTCCTCCCCATTATTATCACCAAATATGTGGCCACCACCATACCCTAGTCAAATCATAAGGTCATCCTCAAGGTGCAACATTTTGACCTTATTT
Source organism: Picea glauca (assembly GCA_000966675.3). Lineage (NCBI taxonomy): Eukaryota > Viridiplantae > Streptophyta > Pinopsida > Pinales > Pinaceae > Picea > Picea glauca. The sequence continues at coordinate 17,662 of JZKD02S1755683.1, forward strand.
ATTCCTAGTTAGGGAATTTATACTCAGCCATTCCCAATGCCCCTCGACATCATCCCTTTGAACCACTTATGCTGAGGTCATCTCATGATTTTGACAATGTTATTGGGCCCCTTGTTCATAACATCAATTAGTTTGGCCAAATGTCCTTCTCCCTGGTACTAGCTAGTACAATAATCATTATCGAGGAGATAGTACTTCATATGACCAACCTAACATTTCATATGGGAATTATATCATGCCCTGTGTTAGCCCCAACATCCCTTATGATGGATTGCAAACTTCACATCTAGGATCTAATACATACTACTAAAGGATCCATGCCTCTTAGCATGTGCATGGATCCTCATGCAAAGGCTAATGCTCTAGTGGTTGCTCATCCTTGTCGTATATCCTCAACATCTCTTATGGTGACCCCCACCTGCAAATTTTTATTATCCTTTTTTTTTCCATGCCAAGGCCATCAACCCCATAACCCCCTTAACTTCATCTGAAATAAACCTTGTTCAACCTTTTTCTTCCCAAATAGGTTAATATTTTTATCAATGAACATAACCAACCCTTCAAATTCAGAGAACAAGGGAAAGAACAAGAATGGAAACAAAAATTAGAATCAAAACTAGGGACCAAGGGGAAACCCATCCCATTATATCACTAGTGATGGGGTGAACCCTAACACTGCAAACTAGAATCAAAATTCTAACCAAAATAACCCACCTAATTAAGGAAAGAACAACGAACTTTGAAGTAACTTACCTTTCATACTTTACCCCCAATATGGGAATTACACCTATCATTTCTCTGAAGTAGCCTAATTTCATAGATTAAAGAAATTAACAAGTATTTCAAGTACCAATACCCCACAATAGTATAATACATCTCAATATGGACACCCTAATCCTTCACAACTAGTACTGGAGAGGAACCCTCCACCCCAACAAGGAGTAGTCGCCACCCAACATGAGACCCCACATTCTCTCAACCTTATAGTTCTTCACAAACAAGAGAGATCTCGTTCCAAATAAATACATGAACTCAATAGATATTTAACTTTAGATTCACAACTGGGCATATGACATGTCTAAGGATACTATGACTAAACCCGATGATGCTCAACACTCGACCAATGATATCTTGCAAATCCCTCAACCTAATGTCAACCCTACACCTTTTGTACCAAAGGTTACTTTACAATGCACACAAATTATCCACATGTAAGGGTTGCACATAGCTATAACACCATTGATTACTTGGCCTAATCACCCACCACCATGTCGACACTCACATCTTTTAACTCATCCATTAACTTCACCTCTAACTAGTTGAGTTGAATGATATGCATGGAATACTTAAGATGTTTTGCATTCTAATATTTTATGCACCAAGTATGACATAATGTTAGATAACGCCCCTAAATTAACCAAATAATTGTGAAAATTATGGTTAAAAGTATAAAATGACAAAAATAAAAGGTGTGGTTTGAGATTTGTACTTCTTCCCAGTGATAACATTTACCATTCTTTATGGTAGCAAAGATTATTCAACGTCTTTAGCTATAGTTTTTGTTGTCAGTTAATACTCAATAAGTCATATATGGAGATATTTTGTTTTTTATCTTATTCATGTTATCAACAATGTTCTACATTTTTTTAAGATTACGAAATTCTCATTGAAGGTGTTGAAAGATCATAATTAGTTTTTTTTGTCACTATGGGAGAAGGAGGATTAGTGTATGTATAATTTTACTTAATTCTAATTGGTAGTTTCTCTTTGTAGTCTGTGTAGCATGAATTTATTCGATGACCTCCTCTTATTCCTTAGCCATTGTGTCATATTTGAAATTAGGAAGCATGTTCCATATCACCATTATCGATTCTTCTTCTTCAGCTTCTTCTTCTACAACTCGATCTTTTGTTGCAACATCTTACTACATACCTTCATTGAAGGTGTGCTCAATGATATTGATGAACTCTAGATAAGTCTTCTTTAAATGGTCTATATGTTGGATCAACATAACAAATCCACAACTATGTCATCCACTTTCACAAGGTTGTTCACTATTAATATCTCTAATGGTTTAGACACATCTATCTCCCTGAGACTCCTTCTCATGGTTTATTCTTCAAATCAACAATGTCAATTGACATTTTCTAAATAACTTTTTGTATATTTTCCATGTCCATACTTGAATCTTTTTCCTTAAACTAAATATTTGGCTTCATCAATAATAAAGACTTCTTTGGATTCTCAATGAGAACATTGTTCTTTTCTTCCAAAGCCGGGTTTCCCTCCAAACTCACCATTTCCTTTTCCACTTTATGAGATTATTTAAAAACAATTGACAATGTATTCTTACCTACTCTCTTGATGAACATGACAATAGATAGTGGGATAACAATGAAATATAGTTCTATAAATATATCCTCAGTTGGTCTAGAAGTTGTTGGAATTTTATTCAGTGGAGTGGTGAATCTTTACTTAAAGTATTTTATTCTTTCCTTTGGATCCATCTTCATTATTGGCAGTTTTAAGAATAGAGTAGTATGATTTAATTCATCACTAAACTTAGTTATAAACACAATTTTGAAATATGTACAACTTGCGATAGATCCAACTGCCAAGTTCTAATACTAAGTAGAAGCTTTATTCTCAAAGGTATACGACAATAATCAACATATCACTTCTTCATGCCTCACATTAAGTAAACAAACATATTGGGTAAACTTCCTAATGTGATCCTCTAGAGGGCCCGACTTATCCAAATTGAAATTAGGCAGTAGTCTATATGTGTTCTTTGGTAGATCATGGGAAATACCTAACACATTTCATGCACCTAAAACCATCCAAGTAGGTTGATTCGATTGATTTGCAACCATATTTCCTACAAGTACATTATGTAACAAGAAGTTGTATGGTCAGATTCGAAATCAAAGTCTTCAAGGTTTCTTAAAGTAGGAATAGGGTTAGTGGGGATTTGATTTAAGGGTTTTTGGATTTGTCAATTATGTGAGAGATAAAATCTACAAGGCTCCCTACATGGGTTTCTTCTTTGGAATGATTCAATATTCTTTGATCCATTCTATGTCAATTTAAATTCATGCACAACTAGTAAGGCACTAATTTGACGAGTGTAACTATGGGTAAGATGATGAAACACTTAGAACTCTTGGGTTGGACTAACAAAATGATTTTCAATTTCCATTGGTGGATATAAATTATAATGCATCTCAAAAAAATTTGTAAAGGTAGTTCGTTATCAACTTGAACCTTAGTATCTTGTAAATTCAGCTCTGGACTTAGTGTATGCACTCACACTTGCAAGTATTATTTATTCACTAGTTGGATCAGATGTAAATTTTGATGATTCTTATTAACAAACTATCTTGGAAAATTACGTAGATTATCATTCATATAAGGATGGTGGCCTCCCTTCTAGAACCAAAATGTTGACATGGGAAAATATATTTTATCAACCACACGAGTTCATCCAATGAGAGGGCTCAATTAGACTTTCCTCTATTGAAAATGGAAAATCATTCAGTTATGGATTGACTATCATAATTTGGGTTTATGATTCAAATGAAATGTAGCTAATAATTAAAATGGAAAATGCAATCGATCTAACATCTAGCCTAATCCTAGATAAGAGCATTTAAGAACTATTTGACATGAAACAAATAGAGAAATACAAACAACAAGGAAAATAATCCACCAAATACAACTCACACAAACCCTAGAGTAGTTGTGAGAAAATAATGATATCTTAAAAGTCACCAAGATATACGTTTTTCATCAACTTGTTAGCACTACATGAGATAAGTAAGAATATATATTGCAAGCATGCTAATAGTCTATAGACTACAAAATCTATCCATATAAGTTTCATGAAAGCTATGAATGGTAAGAATAGTCCACAACCATTCACAACTTGCAAGAGTATAAGAACACAAGCTAATAGTATCTATATTCAACATAAGGAGATAGCTTACAATTCCCAAAACAAAACCCTTTGCATGAGCGCGAACATTCCTTTTATAATATTTACCCATGACTCTTGGCCCAATTTTGGTTGCAATTTTGCAATTTTGTTTCCCCAACCAAAGACTGCAAACATGTACAACTATTTTCAACATTGTTCTAATTTTTCAATATAAGCTTCCCTCCATGTTACATGTCCTAGTCCCACATTCCAGTGGACTTTATTTTTCTACAATTATCCACCCCCCTAGACACCTTTGTTCCATCACATGTATTTAAATGGAAGCACCATTCATATTCAAATATATTGCAATTTGGATCCTCTCTCCATCATCCCATATTGTATTTTTCTTTGAGAGTTTCATAAGCAAGGGAATGTCTACCTCATTCATAAAGATATTACAGATAGATATATCACCTCACTCTTATTTGTTTTGAAAGTGGCCTCCATCATATCTTACTGGGTAATATTCCCTCTACGGACCTCTATGTGTGTTTCTTTTCTATTATTTCATATGGGTAAGAAACACATGATATATTTTGGCTAGATGAGATGCTCCTAACCTCACACATTGGGGGTGACTGTTATCACCCTAATTTTTCTCACCTACGACATTTTAGTGGTTGTACCTAGGAACATCGCAAATACACATATAACTAATCATGTTTGGATCATTATATTATTTTTCATCTATCTCAGTAAATTCTCGGTGGAAAAATTGGAGAAATCAATTTGCAGGGCCATTTTGGTAGCTGGTCCAAATTTGGAAATTTGGGTCCAAAAAACCATTTGAAATATTATGGAGCCATTATGAGGCATCAAATGACATTTTTTTATGGTAAAACAATTACTATGGAGAAATATTATATATTTTACACACCAATACCTTTCCAACGATGCAAGAATCGCCTCAATCAGAGTTCATATGCGAAAGTTATGCCTCCCACAAGTTGACCTATTGTATTGATCAATATGGTGCAAGTGAATGCCACGTTATCCCCCATTACTTGAACGTGTGGGGATAGCCACGCAGTGGATTTTATAGGACACTCTAGAAGGTCCAAAACTGATCACTAATTGAGGGTTGAGGAATTCAATACCCTAACCCTAGATGACCATTGAGCTATGTTAAATATCGAGCTGCTCAGAGGAGAAGGGGTTCCATTCTATGTCATTGCATTTTGTTCCATAGTAGAGAAAAAAAATTGGGAGTGGGAAATTAGAGATCATAAAAGAAGGGGTTAATGGTCTATAGCATCCTAACATGACATAGGTCTCAAGTAACTCCATAGAGAGTGCCTTCTCCTTTGTACTTGCATTATTTCCATACCAGAGAAAATACAGTAGAGCAACCTCACCTTCTAGCTGAGTTTTCTTATGTAATGGTTTCCTAGAGAAAATATTTGTGTTATTTTGTGGATGGTGTGTGATTGTGTTTTATTTTTCTCTATTTTCTGCATTTTATCTATTTCATGCATAAGCAGAAAATCAGTAACTAAATATTCTAGAATCTAAAGAAAGTAAACCTTCATAGTGTAGATTTCAGTTTTATTTATTAGATCTGTTGTGATGAATTGTTCTAGTGGAATATCCACAAAATTTTACAGATAAATAAATCACATTATGCATCCCATCAAATGATATACTAGTTAATAACACACTGCTAAGTAAAATCAAACATTCAGTTGACCATTTCTAGGGTTGCAAGACACACGGGGGTGTCACCTTGTGAACCAATATCTTATCACATTCATTCATAAAGGGGGTTTTTAAATTGTAAAAAATAAAGTCAATATATTGTAGGTATTGGGGGGGGATGTGGGGTGTTAAGGGGTTTATAGGTATTGTGGGGTATAAAAAAGGGTATCTAGTGAAAATAGTGGTTTCTTTTATTGCAAAGATGTATTGGGAGGGAAATTCAACAAAAGGATTTTGGGAGATATTTACCAATATCTAGTGAAATTAGGGGTATTCTTTAATATACCACGAACAAAGGCATTACGTCACAGGTTCACAGAGTGAATACCATGTGGCATGACATATCTCCCATTAGTAGCATTGTTCACACCAAAAAAAAATTGATAGTTGTACAACTCCTATAAATCCATAAACTCGGCTACACCGTGGATCTAACCAAGGACCTACCGAAATGTTGTAGTGGGATGTACAAACCAAGTTAAACCTACCTTCCCATAGACACTTGATCCTTTGGCCTTCCTTGAGGTCTCATCAAGCACATGGGTGACCATGACTGAATGGGGAGCATTCAAATGGGAATTGATTTAGGATGGGGGTTCAATTCTACTTATAAATATAATCCATGGATATGCATTAAGGACGAGGAATTCCAAGAAAATTTATCTTGAAGAAATTAGATCAAAGAGTTAGGAATCCATTTTTCACAGGCATCCATTTTTGGTTGCCTACCCTCTTTCTATTTGTTTTCCTTTCAAAGTGGTCATCTGTAAGGGAGAACCACTACCCAAATACATAAAAGATTGATATCGAGCATACACAAAGGTCAAAAGAGTTAAAGACCCTCCCATGGAGAAGGTTGGATCCCACCTTTTGCAAGTTCTCTCCCTAGGTGATATATTGTATTATTTATTTTCCTTCCATTGGAATGAATCAAGTCTTGCTTCCCCCAAAACAACCCCCCCACCACCCCCCCTCAAAAAAAAAAAAAAGGTACTCTTTTAATGTTATTTTACTATTAAATTTTCTATTTGAATATTTGAAGCTTTTATAATTGGCATGTTCTTGAGATATAATGGCGTGCATATAAATACATATAGGGGTAATTAGTCATGTCCTTGGAAAAGGAAACGACTTATCGTTATTACATACTAATGACTACATTACATAATAATTGTGCTATGACTATTATTACGTGATATTTATTATTACATTACATTTATTATTACATTATTATAATAGATCTAATATATGTTTGGCATATTACAAGTCTTCCCCCCTTCAAAAAAAATTGTCTTCAAATCATATATGTAAGGAAAACTTCTTCCGATAGAATGAACTAACTTCTTGTAACTCTTTCTTATTTTATAAGGCTGAGGACATGAGGTGATATGATATTCGAGGATTTGAACAATAGTGTTGCATAAAAAAAGGATCAATCCAACCTAAATGGATTCTTTTTGGAACTCCATGATAATAAGAGTCTAGATTTGATCTTCTCTATTGTTGACTTTGAGATGTGTTAATGCTCGGGTGCTTTGATACGTAAGAACAATGATGGAATTCATATATTGATTATTGTGTGCTACATTTGATGTAATTAAGGTGCTAATGTGGTAGTCTGATAAGTTGATCCTTCTTAATCATTAGTTTAAAATTCTCATGATATAGTTGAGTCAACATGTTGCTATTTGATATTTTTGTATTCACTGACATGTCAATGAAATTATTAATGGTGTTTGATGGAACTTCAACCATCACTAAATTTGTGAACATCAATTTGTTGTCAAATTGTTTCTTGAACTCAATTTTTGGATGTTCTTCCATTGATAAGACTTCATTAGCAATGACACTTGGATTTTTAGTTCCAATCCATTATATTGAGGTCGTTTTATCTGCAATTTCAATTTATGATTCATTCACATCCATGGATGCCCCTCTATCTCTTTTCATGATTGATATATCCTTATGTTTTAATTTTTTTTACTTTCATTAGCAATATTTGGCTATGATTCTTCAGACAATTAATTTCCTTGTCTTCTTATCAATTGTTTTCTTGGCATCCTATTTTTCTTGTGATTCTTGATTACATTGAATTGCAACATCTTGTTGAATTGATGTTTGACCTTTTACATGTAAGTCACAATTTTCTTCCTCTAGATTTTCCTCTTTTAACCTTTTTTATTTGTTCAAACAACCTCTTATTAAGGTTTATTAGGTGGAAACTTTCTTCACATTTTAATTTTGATAGTTTCTTTATGAGATCTTGGACTTTTTGTTGATTGTGTTGTTTCTCATCTTTTAATTCATTGAGTTGTGTGGTCAACTCTTGATTAAGATATTTTAGGTAAAAAATATATTTTTGTGTTAAACCATTAAATATTTTCCAATATCAATGACAAGTTGTAACTTTTTATTGCTCTCTTCATATTGTGTTACTTCTTCTACTAATTTTTCTATTTGTGAAGCAATTTCAGGCATTTTTTGTGGCAATTTGATGATTAGCGCACATTGTTCTTAATATATATTATAGATTATTCAATTCTCTAAATTGTTTTGGCAAATTTTTTCCTTCAAAATATATCCTCAATATTGAATCTTAAGTATTATTTGTAATAATGGATACACAAGGCACGATAATCCCACATTTAGTGTGCTTCAATGATTTTTATTCGATCATTGTAATTTTCTTTAATGTAACAATCCATTACTTATGTTCTAAAACTTTTGCGAAAATTGTTGTGATGAGATAGTTCTTTTGGATTCATTGCATTGGTTTTTATAAGTCGGCTTTTAATAAATAATATATTTTTAGGTTTTATATTTCTTGATTTCATTTTTAAATAAGTCGGCTCTTCATAATAAATTTTCAGGTATTTATTTACACTTGTTATATCTTTTTTCCTTCATATCTCATAATACTTTTCCTGATGATGTCATAATACTTTTCCTGATGATGGACCACACTGGTTTGGTCCGAAGCGTCGAATAAAAAAAACCAATGCAATGAATTCGAAAGAGCTATCTCATCAATCCATTACTTAACTATCTTTATTTATTTATTTATATGATTTATTATAACTCATCAATCTATTACTTAGCTATCTTTATTTATATGATTTATTATAACTCTTTAATAAACGCTTTCAACAAAACTTTTTTATAAATTTTAATATTTTTTTATATCTTTTTAATACTTCCACCTTTTCCAAGTTATCCACTTTTATGACTACTTGTAAAACTTATCTTCCACATAAAAAGATATTTGTATTTATTTTTTATTTCTGCATACAAAAATTCTTCCATTTAAAAAGAAATTCACATTTGGTTTGTATCCCTCCATGCAAAAATCCATCCACTATGGAATCTTTTGATTGAATTGATATTTCAATATGTGACTTTAAAGCACTATAGCAATTCACTTATGTCAAGCATGTAATCTTTTGATTTTACATAATTTCTTGTTATGGAAATAAAGAATAAATCACAAGCCTTTAACTTATTGCACAAAGTTATTAAAGTGAATCTCTTGATCACTTTACCTAAATAGTAGGGGTGATAAGTCATATCTTTGAAAAAAAAGTGTGAAGTTTATCATTAATACATATTAATAACTACATTAAGTAATAATTGTTTTATTATTCATAATATTTATTATTACATTATGATAATAAATCTAATATACCTTATGTATATTTCATAAGTATATTACATCATAGCATTTGGATGTATAATATATCATATTCCAAATGATAAGAGAAATAAATTAGATACAAAGAGTTATGCTTGTAATATGGTGGGATAAAAAACCCACAGTTTTTTTTATCCAATAAAATATAAACCTACAAGTTACAAGTTTTTTGATCCAGTAAAATATAAAGTTATTTGCTAAAGGATGTTATTTTTTATCAAAATATTTTTTTTATTAAACTCTTTTAAATTATTAAAGAATGATCTATGTGAAATTGTGAGAAATTCTAAATCAATAATTGATTGGAGAAATTGCGAAAAAGAAATTGATGGTTATTTATTAAACTCCTTTTTAGTCCCTGCCCTTAGGCTGCAGGGACTATAGAAACGGCCTTGTCGAAATTTTCGGCTTTTTACACAGTAAAAAGATAAACTATTTACACTTTTAACCTAAGTTTTGATTTAAAATACAGAGAATGCTTTTAAATTGTCCAATCTAAATGTACCATGCCTTTTTATCTACCAATAGGGAAATTCTTCCTCTTATTTGGCCTCATACCGAGGCCATACCGAGGCGAACTTAGGATAAATTTCAAATAACTGTGAAGTATGCACGTTAAATGCAGTAATGCTATCTTTGGACTTGGCATTAGTTCTTAACATTTTTATGTTACGAGAATTTTTTTGTTTAGACGTTTTCTTAATGTGAAAACACTCGCACTTGCCTTTGATGATGTGTTAGCCTTTGCATGCGTTGGCTAGTTGTCGCTTAGTCTCTATACACTAATTGAAGAGTTCTTTCATTCTTGTCTTCGAGACTATTGCTTCTCCATGATGCTGGAGAAGAAGAGATGGTATAAGGAAAACCTTTAACAAACAATAGTTATTATCAGTTTGCAAAAAATTAGTAAGAAATCATTTTCTTATATCCTTATGCTTCTTAAACACTATTTTACTTCTTCAAAGAAAATATTATCTATTTTGATTATTTCTTATGCATCTCATAATTTCTATGCCGCCAGGGGCTTTGTAAAGAATAAATATAATAGGAAGCACAAGCTACCTCTCCACTTTTCAACACCTCTTAGAATTTTTTAGCTACGTGGAATCCAACAAGCAATCCTTTTAAAACACAATTGTTTTTTATTAAAAAATAATAATAACATTGCAACTTGTGAAAGTGTGGGGTCAAGTTTTTCATATCAATGTCAGTTCTTTTATCAAGGATTTTTTATTCCCACTTTCAACAAAATGTAAAAATCTAATTTAATTTATCGTTGAATGATTCTACAACTGGGAATATTAGAGCAAAACTATTTTAAACGAGATTTTGGTGTTTTTTTTTCATTTTTTTTTTTCGCATTTTTTTGCATTTTTTTTTGGATTAATATTTATAGAAAGAGCGAATTTTCCTGTCCGAAGATAGATGACATGTTTGTCATTCTTTGGAAAAAAAGAGAGCTACAATATACATACACATATCCAAAGAAATAATCTCACCCTACCCTCACACTTAGGTGAATGAAGAATGGAAATGGTGTTACTATGCTAGACCTCACAGAACTCTATCTCCCTTCTTCCCCAAAATTTTTGGATGGAAGGGAGATTGAGTGCCATCCGGCCCTCCTCCTCTCTCTATATAACTCATATCTTAAGTTCACTTAAGTTCAAAACAAGATGTTTAATATTTCTATAATAAATTTTGATTGGTTGAAATATTTTTAAAGTAAAAAGAGCCATAACATCATAAATTTTTGGATGGAAGGGAGATTGAGTGCCATCCGGCCCTCCTCCTCTCTCTATATAACTCATATCTTAAGTTCACTTAAGTTCAAAACAAGATGTTTAATATTTCTATAATAAATTTTGATTGGTTGAAATATTTTTAAAGTAAAAAGAGCCATAACATTATACACATGTCATGGTTGATTTGTTTAATATATTTCAAACAATCTACTATTTTATTTCTAAAGAAATAAATTCCCTTCATCCTCCCACATATTAAGTATTTAGAGTGAGGGTCATTCTGTGACCTCTCTATTTCCAAAGAAATAAATTCCCTTCATCCTCCCACATATTAAGTATTTAGAGTGAGGGTCATCCTGTGACCTCTCTAGGAATTTTACCTTAGTGGTAAGGGTCGAACCAATTGAGCTATCCCTTGGAGATAAAGTCTACACACATATTAAATGAAGTAATATCACCCCACCCTCACACACTTAACTGGAGAATGGAGGTGCTAGTACCATGCTAGACCTCACAGAGCTCTCCCCCTTCTTCCCCAAATTTTTTGGATGAAAGGTACATAGTGTGCCATAGGTCATTGGTAATCCCAAAGGACCAAAAGGGATTTGATTCTTAGAACTCTATGGACTTGACACAAAAGCATCTACTAATCATGCTAAACCTTGGGAATTTTCCAGAGACATATAGTCTCTCATTTGTCTGCATATTATGCATAATAAGTAAGGACATTAGTACCTTACCAACACCCATGGATCTCCCGCCTCTTCTTTGATTTTCTAGATAGATAATGGTACTAAATGCTAATCAAAATATCAGTTAGTAGCCCCAAGGGACTTAATGAGACACAATCTCAAGACCTACATTAACTTTTGCACAAGAGAATCTATCAATCGAGCTAACTAGGCTTTGGGATATATATATATATATATATATA
>JZKD02S1755683.1:29849-44583 GCA_000966675.3 Picea glauca
GGGATGGACAATTGAGAAAAAATATCGAAAGTAGTCATTTTCAATACACACTATAGGGATATCCTCTTATATCCACAATAATCTATAGAATCACATCATCTAAAGACAATATATATATCCTACCTAAACATAAAGAAACTACCTTGAAGGAAACGTTCAAGAGGCCTTCTTGAGCCTACCACTCCATGTCTACAAGCTAGGGGGAAAAAGATCCAAAAAAATGAATATAGTACTCCTACATTATTTTGGCAATGCATTACATTCTATATCTCCATATATATCGTGGCGGGGACCTACATAGGTCATTCTTGAAGAATATGTTGATATGAGATTCGAGGAGAGTGAATAACCTATAAAATCCTAAGCATTGGAAGAGCACTGGAGACCATACAATCCTGAGAAACCTCTGTCTCCAAGGGAGGTATTTACTAGTAGCCTAAATTAGATCCTAGAAAAGGTTATTGAGACCATTAATCACCTTCTTATTTTCAATAATAGGATCTATGAATCCTATTTGAAAAAATATGGTATTCCACGTAGGATGAACACCTTCAGTAACCACTCACACAACCAGATCAAAGATCAAAGATCAACAAATCAACAAATCAACAAATCAACAAAACAAATTTTTTATGTGGTTAAAACCCTTGAAGAGGGAAATAGTCCACAGCCCCAGCCAACATGGCCAATTGAGACAATATATTAATTCAAAAAAAATATATTTTACAAGAGATTTTCTCACAATCAATCATCAACAAATGACCCTCCATGATCTTTATTTCAGGTGTTAAGCCATGGATCAATGTAGCCATTAAGATCAAAGAGAATATGAGTCGTTGGATCACTCTATGTCTAGAACATATAGTGACCATCAGATTACATAACTATAAATGCATACTAAAGAAACACACTAAGAAACACACTTTTACCTAAAGACACTTTAGACCAAGTTGATATTAACTAACTCCTAAATGTGTAAATATTCTAACATCACCCCTTAAGAACAACTTTGGATAGGATTGAAATATTTATAAAGGTGACACAATAGGAAAAGGAAGGAAGAATTGGAGCCTATCCACCCTTAATGATAACTTCCTGAAATCCTAGCATAGATCGAAGTTTGGAAAACTTCACTTCTGTAAGAGACTTTGTGAAAATGCCTGCAACTTGATATTCTATAGGGGAAAAAATCACTTCAATAACTTGATCATGAATGATATTTCTAATGAAGTGCATGTGTATCTCGATGTGTTTTTGTGTTGATTTTAAAATGGATCTTTGGTGAGCTTGATGGCACTCTGATTGTTGCACCAAAGGGTGGTCGAGTGCTACTGTTGGAATCCAAAATCTAAAATGATTCATTGAAGCCACAAGGCTTCTTCACTTGAATTGACCGTTGCTTGAAACTCTACTTCTGCTAAAGAAATAGCAATAGCCTTTTCTTTCTTACAATCCCAAGTGATAGGTTCAAAACCAAGGCTAAAAACATAACCTACAATAGAATTTTGATCATCAGGGTAGTTGGCCCAATCCGAATCAATGAAACCAACCAACAAAGGAGTCCCCCCTTGAATTGTAATGTAACACAAACTAAATTATACCTTGGACATACCAAAATATCCTTTTTTTGTTTTCCAATGGATTTCATGGGGTGTTGGCATATACTAGGAAACAAGACAAACATCAAAGGCAATACCAGGATGGGTATGAGTCAAATATAAGAGGCTACCAACTAATTGATGGGACAAAATGGCATCAACTTCGGAAGTAGTACAAGTGGCATCATATTTGACTCCATATTGGAAGGGAGAAGGGGTTGGTTTAGAATCATCCATGTGAAAGTGGCGAAGAAGGTCACAAGCATGCTTAGACTGGGAAATACAAATCTCTTCCTTGGTTTGCAAAACTTGGAGGCTAAGGAAATAATGCAAATGGCCTAAGTCTATCATGGAAAGTTTCCTTTTAAGGATGGATTTCACATGGATTAAACGTTTAGGGTCATTCATTGCTATGTCCCAATATGGATGGCCTAAAGCTTCTACAAATGTGTCTGGATCACGGGTCTATGAAACTTGAGCCAAAAGAGAGGAGGCTCATTGGAACTATGAACATGTTCGATGTTGATCTCTAGGATCACTGGAACGATCATCAGATGCCTCACATGTTGAACAGACCCATATAGAAAGTGATTGTACTGGTGCAAGTTCATGTTCAATGGACTCATTTGAAGGAAGGTGAGCAGGTGGAGGTGGATTTTCATCCTCACTATCATCATCTGAAGAAGAAACCAAAAGAGTAATATAAGATGGCACAAACAACAAAGATGGCTCATAACCGAAGATGACACAAACACCGAATTAGGATCGCAAGCCAAGATATTTTCATCAAATTTAACATCTCTTCTAATAATAATTTCATTCTAATGAGGTTGAATAAGTTGATAGCCTTTGACATCTTTAGAATATCCAATAAAAATGCACTTCTCACTTTTAGGTTGTAAAGCTTTCCTTTTCTCATATGAAATGAGAGCCCATGCTATACTACCAAATACACACAAGTGGTTGAAATCTAGCTTAATTTTAGTCCATGTTTCTTTCAGTGCTATATTTTTTAAAGCCTTTGTGGGAGTGTGATTTAATATGTAATTTTCATATTTGATGGCTTCCACCAATAATGAAGACTTAATCTTTTTGATTGGATCATACAATTAACCATTTACTTTAATGTCTGGATCTTTCTCTCAACAACACCATTTTGTTGTGTTGTATATGGAACAATATGTTGCATTTGAATGCCCTGTATAGTGCATTAACTTGTAAATTTGTTGTTCACATATTCACCTCCATATTGTGTTTCTACAAGGGCCTCGTAGGCCAAAACATTGTCAAAAACTTCACTCTTAAGTTTTAAAAAGTAAACCCAAATGTGTCTCGAGAAGTCATCAATGAAAGTTAAGAAGTACTTGCAACCAGATAAAGAAGGAGAAGAAGGCGGACCACACAAATCATTGTGAACAAGATACAAAAGGGTTGAGGCATGCCAATTGACATGTTTGTGAAAATTGTCTTGATGATGTTTGTCAAGAACACAACCAACACAAGCACTCTATCTACAAGAAACAAGAGGAAGATCAGTCACCATATGTTGATTACATAGTTTCTACAATGAGTGATAGTTTATATGACCAAACCACTCATGCCAAAGTTTGTCCAAGCCATCGCTATGAGCAAAAAAAACTGATGGAAAGGATGATGACCCAAAGTTGTCAAATGTGTACAACCTGGTAATATCATCAACAATTCTAGTTGCTAGGACATGCTTAGGATATTTTAAATCCTTGATTACAACTTGGTGAGGTGAAAAAACTATGGTTTTACCTCCACCTGAATGAGTGATCTGATACACTGATAGAAGGTTGTGGGAAAGACTTGGAACACATAATACATAATTGAAATGACCATTATATACTTGAATTGTTCCAGACCCTACAACACTAAGAGATCTATCATCACCAAAAAATAGTTTTTTGGTGTTACATTCATTAAGATTAGAAAAAATGGCTTTATCCTTAGCCATATGATAAGATGCTCTAGAATCAATAAGCCATTCATAAGAAGAAGTAGAAGTTGCATTGAAGGAGAAACTAGAAGCAGAAAGTGCATGTCCATGAGAAGAAGAAGAATCAATATTGATTTTGTGCTTATTCATCGTTGCTTCTAAGACAACTTCCATATTTTTACAACATTTAGATTCCACATGACCATCTCGCGCACAAAATTTGTAATGTCAATGACTCTTCTTACTTTTAGATTTTTCTCCTTTGTCACCATTAGGAGTAGAAGTTGGTTTAGAGGGTTTGAGACCATTTTTTTATTGTTGTTGTGGCAAGGATGTTGCTTCTCAGGATGCTTGGATTTATCTTCCTGTTGGGCCATTAAGACTTTGTTAGATGTACTTGCAGTGATTATTACTCCAAGTTGAAAAATCTTATCTTGCTCTCTAACCAAAGAATCACAAAAGACTCAAGAGTGGGTTCTTTATAAGAATCCCCTAGAGCTTCTTTGGTGGCATAAAAGGTAGATGCAAGCACAAAATATGCACTACCAAGCATAGCAAGAATAATATATATGTAATGGTCATTCTCCAACTCTATTTTATAGTCTTGACATAAAATTCTAAGTGTTTTGAACTTAGATAAATAATCTTCAATGCAAGGAAAATCATTGGGACTTAAAGTCATTAACTAATTTTGAATTTGGTGGGCTCAAATAATTTTGTGTTTTCCAAACATGACTTCAAGATTAGCCCAAGATTCATATGTGTCATCAATTCCTTGAAGGTCAAACCTTAAAACATGAGAGATGGGCATTTTGATTAGTCCACATGCTTCCTCATTTTTATTATCCCATTTGGTTTCTTTTCGACATCGATGGGGGCTTGTTATTTTCCCAAGGTAATCCAGTATAATCAAGGATGATTTTAAGGATGGGAGTTTATTTTAAAATGTAGAAACCTTGGCGAATCTCTCTAATCATTTATATGTCAACTATAAATGTTTCGCGATATTTTTGTAAAAATATTCAAATTTATAAGTATTTTATATAGTTTTTATAAAATTTTGGCGATTTTTAAGGTAAAATAATTTTATCCTATAGAATTTGGGTGAGTCATTTTTAAAATAACGAATCTCATTTTTGGAAAAACCATGGAAAATTAGCCCATGAGCAAAATTTAGCCCCTAAAATCATCCCTAAGTATAATCATTTACTTATTACTACATCCTCCATATGGAATTAAGATCATTTGGAGAAGCCATATTAAAATATGTAGATAATATGGATTCAAAGGCTGAAATTGATGGTTTGGATGGAAAACTCATAAAAAAATAGGTTTCTTAGAAAAACAAGACTGAAAACGGACTTCAGATGTAAAAGTTATGCCCTTTTTTAAAAAGGCAAAAACGACAACCAAAGAGTCACATGGAAAGTAGAGGTTGGTCCACATGGTGATGCCCCTCCTCTAACTTTGTCTATAAGGTCACTTTTACAGATAAGTTACTTATAAAGTGACCCACTATTATAGAATAAGTGAGAATCACTTTTACAATGAAGTTACTTTATAAATTAAAGTTGCATGCAAAAACCAACTTAAAAGAAAATATTAAAGTTATTTAATAGTGATTCACTTTTATAATTTGAGTGAAATGAACTTTATAATGAATGCATAAACTTTTTCAAAAAGTAAATTAAAATAAGAGATTTGAACTCAATACCTCTTACTAAATAAAACAACTTTCAACCAAGTGAGTTAGTGCAAAACACATTATAATTGTAAATAAGGAGGATGGGGGTGTTGTTGTTGTTGGAGCTCCACCTCAAAGTGTGTGCTTACCCCAAAACCTTCATTTCCATGTGCTCATATAAAAACAAATAAAATTTTTGAAAAGAAATTTTGAATCTCAATGCAAGTTTACCTGGAAAATGCAAGTTTTCTCTCTATTTTTTATTTGCTAGGCTCGCATACAATGCAAAGCAAAGAGCATACATAGAAAAGAAAAAAATTTCTACTCTGTTTATGATTTTATCGAGATCACACAAAGCACGCATTAAAGAGCATTTGCAAACCCGAAAGAGTGGAAACCCAGAAATAAAAAATAGAAAACCGAAATATTAAATCTATAATTTTATCTTTTTAAAAGGTGTATTCAAGCTTTATACCTCTGGATATGATCGAAATGTTCATATTTGGGGCAAATAAACCTTTTCGAGTGAAACGAAAAGCATTTCTAATTGAAAGAAGAACTTGAGACACAATGGAACAATCCTCTTAACCAAAAAATGCACAAAATTAGCCAAAACTAGAAGTGCGACAACACAAATTCAAATCTTGATCTGCAATGGGAGGGGTCTTCAAACGGGCTCTAATACCATGTTTGAAAAAAAATGGTATTCCACATAGGATGAACACCTTCATTAACCACTCACACAACTAGATCAAATATCAACACAATGATGTTTTTACGTGGTTAAAACCCTCGAAGCGGGATACATTCCACGACCCCAACCAATGTGGCCACTTGAGGAAATATATTAATACAAAATAAAAATATTTTACAATATAGTTTCTCACAATCAATCATCAACAAATGACCCTCCATGCTCTTTAAATGTATATCATGGAGCATTCGAGTACTAACCTATGAATCAATGTAGTCATTAACATCGAGAAGAATATGAGTCATTAGATCACTCTATGTTTAGAACATACCATGATCATTGCATTACATATTAACTACAAATGCATACTAAAGAAACACACTTTTACCTAACGAAACTTTAGACCAAGTTGATCTTAACTAACTCTAAAGTATTTAAATATCTTAACAAATCCATATGACACAATAAAAAATGAATAGATATTAGTTGTACATTAAGATAAATCACCCATGATATCACATTTTGGAGTATCGATCCTAGGAAAAGATATAATAAACCACTCCTCCAATGGATGGACTCTTGAAACCAATAAAATGAAATGGGATCACCACTAAATCAATGTCCTCCACCAATAATCCATTAGTATTAAGTATATTTTTTTTTTATCAAAAAGCTTATCTTGTACTCTACTTAGTACATTGCAACTGTGATGATTGTAACTAAACTCACCTACATGCACCTTTCCTCTTCTTATATTATGCCTCATCCTTGAGGGTGAAATCCTTAATAATATGACTAGAAAAGACATTGGAAATTAATTTTCTCAAAATCTATTAGTTATTTCCTTTCAAAAGCTCCATGGATGAGAGTAATCACATTTGAGAGTCCACTATTGATATATTGATATATATTCTAGGCAACCCTTTCGAATTTAGGGTTTCTATAGACAAATATTGAAAATGGTTACTAATAATGTTTTGTAGTATATTCACTTATTTATTTTGTCATTAATTGTTGTTCTTTTTACTAGTAAATGTAGTCATTTTGTAAAGAATTAAGATTATATTATTACAAATATACTAGTAAATGTAGTCATTTTGTAAAGAATTAAGATTATATTATTACAAATAGTAAATTTAAAAATATTTATTTATATCCATGTTTTAGTAGTTTGTATGTAGTATGATATTTATTATTAATTCATACAAATATGATTAATATATTAAATGTTGATAAATCAGTGTTATTATTTATTATGAATCATTTGCTCAATACCAATAAAACTAATATGCTTAACTTTCATTAACTAAAATGCACTATTTATTCTTAGGACTATAAAGAGATTAAATTAACTTATAACTCATTAAACAATATATACTATCTCTCACACATTGAAAAGTCAAACACAATATACTATCACACACATTGAAAAGTCAAGCACATTATACTAACACACATTGAAAAGTCAAGCACAATGACTCTCTGACTCTATAACATAAACCTCTAACTCTATAACATAAAACTACTATAAGTACTATTCTCTAACTAAGAATCATAAAATAAATCAAGTACAACTATCCTCCATGAACACAATAACATAAAAGAATTAGTATTGGTTGTCTCCAACATGTCAACATAAAAAACTACATGTTTTTTTAGATACTTCAAAGGCCACTATGTGGAACTTTCTAGCTTATGTTTGAAGGATGTACATCCATTTAGATTTTTTTCCATAAGAAAATTGTTCATTATATTAAGATATATAATCAGTACGCGTAGTCATTTCACATTACAAAAAAAACATGCATGTTATCATTGCTACCATCACTTCTATATAACATAACTCGGAGCCAAAAGGATTCCAACTACCCAAGAACCACCCCAAGAGCCACTAATGTGACTGCTTGTATAAAACAATTATCAAAACTTTCTGATAAGACCATCATAACCGAAACTTATGTAAATAAGTTCCATAATACAAACAAACTCCAAAACTTCAAAAAGGTCTCAAAACACTAAGACCACTATAGAAAGAAACTAGTACAAATTGATAAAAAAAGGCCCTTATTGACCATCAATCCATTGATTGTATGCAATGGCTCTAGTGTGCTCAGATAGTGCTTTTTTGGATAAAATATCTGCAGCTTGATTTTCTTCTCTGTAAACATGGGTGAAGGTAATGATAGAAAAATATTTGATGAGGTCCCTTACCCGATCTTTCCAACATTCTACATAAATAGCCTACAAAGAGCCAATATTCTTGAGCCAATCGATAATCCCAAATGACATGGATATCTGTGATGGATAATCTTTGCGCCATTGTAAGAATCGCCCATGCATCCATAAGTTCTTCTCTAGTATTTATGCCACCACAACAATTAAGAGTCCACATATATTCCATATAATCATTTAGTTTAATAACACCCCCCACTCCACTTTGTTCCCCATTCCTCTGTGTTGTTCCATCAAACCATCCAATAGTTATGTGTTGAGGCAGAGTATGGATGGAGTGTCGGGTAGTTTTATACCTTTCCTAGGAACTATAACAGGCCATAGCAACAATAGTTACCATAATTACCTTTTCCTTAGAGGGAGACTTTGTTTCAAATACAGCCAGATTCCTTTGTTTTCAAATGTTCCAACATATAAAAACAGAAAGAGTGCGATAACTAAACTGTATTTTTTCCCAGATATCAAAACATTATCGAAGTGTGGTACCCAACCACCCAACAATCATCCTGTAGTGAGTTAAATGCTTATCCCAAATATAACAAGTGAATGGACATTCAACAAAGAGGTGGAACATTGATTCCTCACTGCCTTTACATAGAAAACGCAATCCTGGGTCGTGCCAACCACGCTTGCGCAAATTGTTCCATGTTAGTTGTTTGTCTTCGATGAGAAGCCAAGTAAATAGTTTGGTCTTTAAGTGACACTCCCAGGTCCATAGTTTTTTCTTCACATCCCCAGTAATGTTCTCCCAAAGATCAGTTGATAAGGAATTATATACATTCTTTGTGGTTAATAGGCCATTTCCATCACCCCCCGACCATCTTAACTCATCCTAGCAGCTTGTGTGAGATATATCCGATTATATCAAGCTTTGTCTATAAATCTCCCATTCCACAGCCAGATCTCCCACCAAACCCAGATCTTTGCTGTTGAGCCAATTGGAACACATAGTGCCTTAGACCGATGCCTTTCTAGCTTGATAAAGAAAATGAACATGATTTATATTTAACAAAATTATCATCTCGAGAGAGAGAAATGATCTCTTACCCAAGCCCATAATTTCATCCTTACCAACTAAGATGGAAGAACTCGCCCCTAGTTTCCAAGCCAACCAATGCAACAACAAAGGTAATGCATTCATCAAGTTTCTCCAAGTTGGTGATCCAGTTGGAAACGAAGGATAAACAATGCGCAACCAAGAAATAACAGTTAAATGTGACAAATACTTGTCTTTCAAGACCCATTTCCAAATACCTAGATACATCAAACCACACCAAAGAGATTTAGCAGCTAATTCTCTCGAAAAACAAAAAATGTTTTTGATCCCCCAACCACCATACTTTGTTGGTCGAGCTATAGTCTCCCACTTGCATAAGTGAAAAGAAGAATTTTTTTTTGCCCCTGACCACAAATAGGAAAAAACCAACATGTGAATCCGATTCAAAACCAAGTTTGGTATATGGGCCAAAGCCAACCAGTATACTGGTTGGCTTTCCATCATAGCCTTAATTAAAACGTATCTGCCACCCATCGATAAGAATCGATTGCACCAATGTCTGATTCTATTCTCATATTTCTAAGTCAACCATAGCCAATCTGCCTCCTTATATCGATCTATCTTTAGGAAATATCCTAGATAATTAAACCCTGCTTCAAGACTCATAACACCAAAGTGAAACATAACAGTCAAATTATCAAGAAAGACTTGCAAATCACCATAATGATTGAAGGTTGACTTGTTAACATTGATCTCCAACCCAGAGGCACCACAAAAGGTATATAAAAGAGAATGAATTTCCTACCATTCTATGAGGGAGGCATTGGAGATTATTAGCACATCATCCAAAAACAGGAGGTGTAGAATTCTAATCAACCGTGAGACTTTCATACTCATCAAATTCCATTTCGATAGCCTTTTTCCCAAGGAAAGGCTCAACCCCTCCATCACCATAATAAACAATAGTGGAGACAAGGGGCATCCCTGGTGCAACCCTCTCTCACTGCTTATGAAATTTGTAGACTCACCATTTATCAAAATAGAAAAAGTAGAAAAAGTCACTGAGCCCATAATCCATTTAGTCATAAGATGACCAAATACACAGTGAAGAAGCATCAATCAAATATATTCCCAATTTGTACAGTCATATGCCTTTTTAAAGTCCAATTTCAAGATGACCGCCTGTAATTTCTTAACTTTAATGTTGTGCAGACACTCATGTGTCGTTCCAATGGAATCGAGGATCTGATGACCCTTTAGAAACCCCAATTGTGCTTCTGACAAAGACTGAGAAAGAATAGGCCGAATCCTCATCGCAATAATTTTAGTAATAATCTTATACACAAGGTTACACAGGGAAATGGGACGAAAATCCTAAAAGGATGATGGGCGATTGGATTTCAGAATAATAGCAAGGAAGGTGGAGTTTATTGGTCGGATGACTTCACCTCGGATTCTGGTATCCTCAACCATCACCAGAAGATCAGGTCCCACCAAATCAAAAAAGAAGAGGAAGAATTTGATTGTCCAACCATTTGGACCAGGGCTCTTGTCTTTGGCAAAGCCTTTTATAACAATTGATAACTCCTCCAAGGATACAACTTGCAGTAGAGAAGGGATTTCCTCCTCTAATACCAACTTTGGATAAAGTCTGATAGTCTGAAGCTATTGTCGAATAGTAGTCTTCCCCGGTTCCTTAAAGAATTATTTTAAGTAAGAGGCATCTTCTTTCTTTATGGATTCCTGACCAGAGTGTACTCTTCCTGAGTCATTCGAAATATCACAGAGATATTTTTTGTTTATCCTGTAGCTCACGAATCTATGAAAAAAATTGGTATTTTTGTCGTCGCTCTTGATCCATGTAGTTCTACTTTTTTGTCTCCAATTTTATTCTTCAGCCAATAGAATTTTATTACACTCCGCCTCCATCTGCTTGCAATGTTGTTCAATATCCATGGTATAAATACAAACATTTTTCTATGAATATAAGCTTTCCAAATCTGCTTCCAATCTGGTCAGTAATTCCTTATCCATGAATTGTTTGGCCAAGGCCCAAGATTTGACCCGACTTTTTAGAAGAGATAGCTTTTCGACGAGCCTTATTTGTGCCTCAACAATTAAATCAAAATGATTATCCATCCATACTTCTCTAGTTAACTCAACAAGGATTTCTTCCTTTAACCATCCTAGATTGAATTTAAAGGGATACTTAATACTTTGAACGCCAATATCCATCTGCAGAATGATTGGTGCATGGTCAGATATGAAAGTGGAATCTACCCATGAGCGATACCTCATCGTTGGACCAATCAAGTCCTCAGCCACAATTTTTTTTTCTAGTCTCTTTTAAATGCTTGATACTCCCATTCTTCCATTGCACCACGTCAGAACCAGCTCAGCTGAAGCCACATCCACTAGAAGAGAATTATAAAAAAGATATTTAAAAAATACCTCTAATGGATCCGACAGAGTTGTTGTTCCCCAAATTTCATCTGAATTTAAAGTAAAATTTAAGTCCCCAACCAATATCAAGTTTTTATGAGCTAACAGACCCCTATTTTCAATTTTTTTTCCAGAAGGTCTTTTGATCCTTGCAAGGACCATATACATTCAATAGAGTGAGTCTTCTCTTATCTAACAGGCTGGAACATGTCAAAAAAATGCCGCCACAAGTGAGAACCGGTGAGAATACAAAATAACACGGATCCCATGCTACCAACAATCCCCCTGAGCTGCCCACATAACTAACAATACAAGTCGTCCAATCGGGTTTGAGAGAAAACATGAAATCCCTTGCCTTTACATCAGATGTCATAGTCTCTTGTAGAAAAATAACATGTGGAGAGGTCCTATACATAAGTCTACGCATAGAGGCTAGTTTAAGGGGTCCTTCTACCCCTCTTATGTTTAAGGAGAGAATGATCATGAATTTTACCTGACGATGAATTTGATGCCTCTAAGCGCCCCTTGATCAGTCGTGGATGGAGTAGGACATGAAGAATGGATAAGAGAACTCCCCGATTTTTTACATGCACTTCTAGTCTTTAAGGGTGACAGTTCAAGCTCCAAACCCCGAGACCAAGCAAGTTTCCTACCCTTTGTTCCCTTTGTACCTATAGAGGCATTATCCTTTGTGCTTGACTCCCCCGGAAATACCTCTGAGTTCCTTGAAAATGTCGGGATGGGAACAAGACTAGTAACTTCCATAAGAGAGGTCACTTGTTGTTGGTTCACCATAACCCGGTAAGATAGGAGAGTCTTATGACATCAAAGGATTTTTTTGAACAGGGCTAGACTGAATCATAGCTTCTACCTGATGAGAGGGTGTTTAGTTTCTATCAGAGACATTAACCATAAGAGTAACCACCTGCGCAGTAGTGGACACAACTACCTCTGGCCTGCTACTCTTATCCTTTGTAATAACATTCACCCCAGTAGTAATAGATTCTACAGAAAAATAAGAATCGAGGTGGTCTCTTTCCAAAGCAAACAAAGAGCAATAGATGGTAGGAACGTAAAAACACAACTTACCAACAAAGGTATCATTCAAGGAAGGTTTTTCGTCCAAGTCCCATGCTCCTGGATAGGTTCCTTGCTCCAACATCTCCACCTCAGTAGGGTACCCATATGTAACCAAATCTTTAGAAAGAAGTTCATCCGGATGTACTCCCCAAGGGAGACAACCATCTTTCTTTAGGTGGCCAGTTTGTCGGCATCGAGCACATCTGAACGAAACCCCTAGGTAGTCTAATCTCTGTGTAAACACCATGTTGCACCACTCTATCTCCAAACTATCCAGTAATCCTCCATGCATGTCCACTTCCACTAGAATTTTAGCCATTCTCCGGTCCTTCGAAAGAAGAGCATCTTCATCACACTTAATGAAGTATCCCAATACATTCTCGATTGCCTCCATGGCTTTTGTGTTCCACAGTTATAATGGTAATCCAGGTAATAAGACCCAAAGATGCCTATAACTGAAATATTCAGTTGCAGGGTCAAATTTGAGCCTCCACCTTTTTAACATTAGACTGTCACCTTCAAAAACCCATTAATCCTCAAGTATATTAATTGTATCTTCAGGTGACTTGAAAACGAAACCAAACCATCCCCTTGGTAGAGTTAACAAATCCAGTAAATACCCTAGGAAGGGTTCCCAAGTATTCTCTATTCACTCAGAAACCATTGATTTGCAGCATAAACGGTAGGAGAGTCTACCCACTAGCACGCACATGGCAAGAGAGTACGTCTCTTCCATCCCTATATCCATGCCTAATACCAAAGAACGTTTCATCCGTTTGGGCTTCTAGACTTGTGCCACACACTTTGGAGTATGCTTCTTTCCCACGAAACTAGTCCCCGGTTCCTCTGTGGTATGCTTCTTCCTTAATAAAACCCAGTCACCACACAGAGAAGAGTCTATCTTTGTATTCCATAGCGTGTGTTCTGGTAATAGTAGATCAGTGCATCCTGTTATCACTCAGTTTGTAGTTTAGGTCATAGACTAGAGGACAAGGGTCAAACTGGCGTAACAGGGACCTACCCCACCCAATGTCACCATGATGGGGAGGTCCTTTCTATTTAGGGTGGCTAAGCCCAAGGGAGACGTCCCTGGCAATCTGGGGTTTGAAAGGAAAAAGCTCAAAGGACTAAGGCTAGTTTCCCCTTCACATATTACCACCCAGAAGATAGTCAAGTAAAGAATAACCATAGAAAAGGCACCTGCTTGCGAGACAAGACAACAATGAAACTAGTACATGCAATAATGGTTAATACTTCATAAATCAATGACTATCAAAATTTAATGTATATGAGCATATATAGCAGTAAATATTGACGAAGTCAATGTTTGCAATAATGACAATGACAATATAATGTTACATGTCAATAAACAATATAGCATCTAATGAAAATAATCAATCCTTGAATTAAATCAATGCATTAAATATCATTAGTTGCTCATATACAATAGATTTTTGTGTCAATATCCTAGGGATGACGTCAGCTTCCTTTAGGGTTAGTATGATTTTGTTTAATAAGAAATATAATAGACAAAGAAGGTCAACGTTTTGCTAATTAGCCAATGAAAATCACCAATTCATCAATATCTATTACAAGATGACCAAGCCAACAGTATTTTCTATCAACAACAACTTAAATAAGGCATGATGTCATCATTAAACGCTGATTTAGAAGGGTTGTGGTGTCAAGTATGACGTCAACCCTAGTTAGTGCATTAGGGTTAGTTAGGGTTTCAAAATTTGAAAGTTTGAAAGATGAATTTGCACAACAAGCTCAACGTTGGAAAGAATACCAGTGCCTTAGGGTAATATGGAGTCAAAATGATGCAGGAGCATCGCTCACTCATCAAGCGAGCCAGCGCGTGGAGCAGGAAGAACAGCTGGACAGCGCCAGCACATATGTTTTTGAAATGCTTTGGAAGTTGTAGCGCCACTCTTTCATGAAGCCATTCGTAAAGAAGCACACTTGTATTGTATTGTAGATAGGAAGGCATTTATTAGATTTAATGCTGGTAGATAGGAAATTGATTGTAGATTTGATAGTTGTA
>JZKD02S1755683.1:65264-92016 GCA_000966675.3 Picea glauca
AACCATGTTGCAATAAATTGTAAGAGATTTTCAAATAACCCCACATCGACAAAATGGAAATCAAGAAACAAGAGCATGAAAATCAACCCACCCGTATGGAAGATATGCAAATTTTGTTGATTAGGAAAGGTACATATTGGTAATAATTTGGGCTTCCAACATAATCCTACCCACCTTAAGGTGCTCCTATATAAGGGCTTCCTAAGCACATGCACCCTATAATATGACAAAACAAAAGATATCTCTTTAGAATAATGCAAATCTGATATGAATTTATTATTGCATAATAGTGGAACTACTTACCTTATTCTACAACCAATAAATTAGTGCAAATAAGAAGAACACTAAACATGGTGATTGAGATGGGTTTTTATAACTTGGAATTTCATTTCATTCAATGATACCAAGTCTTAGTGGGGGTGGGTCTTTTGAAATTAACTAGCAATAGTTGCATTCCATGACACACCCTTTCAATACAAGTTTACAATCCCATCACTCACAAAAGCATCAAATACAAATCCATTTGTTATTGCATCACCATGGTTCTTCTTACCTTGTTTTAGAGCCAATAAATCAACACACATAGGAAGAACACTAAGCCTGGTGATTGAGTTGAGTTTTATTCCCTAGACTTGCATAATTGTGGATTTGCTTATGAACTTGTTCTAGAGAAAATAAATCATTACACGCATGAAGAACACTAAGCATGGTGGTTGAGTTGGGCTTGTTTTATGCCTTCAAATTGCATAACCATGGATATGCTTACCTTGTTCTAGAGCCAATAAATGAATACACACATGTAAAACACTAAATGTGATCATTGAGTTAGGTTTTATGCCTTGAATTTGCATAATCATGGATCTTCTTACCTTGTTATAAAGCTAATAAATCAACACAATCATACCATTTCACATCTGTTACATTTCAAAAATGGCTTGGAATTGGAAGGTACTTCGCTCAAAGCTACTTTGTAGAAACAAGCAAAATACAAGGCACAACCTCATATAATAGGTTATAGGAAATGCCCTTTGGAAATATCCCCCAAAAATAGTCTTTCATTTTTTTAATTTGTGCATTCTCCTCCTTGGAACACTTATTATAATGATTAAAAAATTTGTTACAATTAGTTTGACATAGTGAGAAAATATCTTTTAAAAATCCACAACAATTCCTTTTTTTTAGATATATGTCAAGGTTGTGGAAAAAGTAAACAAACAAAATAAAAGATAATTCCCATACGTGATATTGTTCCCTCTCTATGGTTATTAGAGATTGAATGGAAATACAAAGCACAAAAATGGACTAGTTCATTATTGAATTCTTGGTGAAAACCTACAAAACTACCAGGAATCAGGAATCAGTATTTTGGTATTCACACATATAATTTCTCCTTTTGACACTAAGCATTTGTGAATTATGCCTAAGATTTATTTAGTCACATTTATAGTTGGGTGTTATACCCTAAAATTGCATAAACACTTTATGAGCATTCAATACATTCCCATATTTGCAATACATGTCAACAAGTGCACTAGCCACAAATACATCTTCATATAATTTAGTTTTTCTAATGTGATCATGGATATATTTGTACCAAATCTTGAAACTTCTTGTATAACACATGTATCAAGAACCATGGAAAAAGTGAAATGGTCTGCTCTCATGCCTAACCTTAGTGTCTGGAAGTTTAGTTTCAAGGCCGCCTTGCCATATTTTTGGGCATATCTTGGTATCACAACATTCCAAGATACTCTAATTTGTTCTTACAACCTATTAAATATTTTGCATGCATCCTTAAGTTTGTGTTACTTCATTTAAAATACATATCAAGAAGAGCACTCCAACACATACATCTAACATTAGGCTAGAATTGAAAACATAGTTATGGATTTGTATGCATTGATTCGAGGCTTCTAGGATAGCACATTCTCAATACACTACCAAATGTAAATTGATTTGGTTCCATCCCTACTTCCTTCATTTCAAAAAAAAATAGTGGAATCTCTTCATCGTGTCCTTCTATCCATAGGTTGCATCAATTGCATTCCATGAGACTACATATTTGATATGCATTTTTTCAAACACCTAGGTGAGCATTCGTCATATTATTGAACTTGGCATACATATTAAAAAGGGAATTTCCCACATAAACATCTAAGATATACCCAGTTTTGAAAACAAAATTATGCATTGCTACACCCTCATGGATATATAGTATGTTTGCACATGCACTGGGTGTAGCATCCCCAACCACCAACTAGGCTATGCCACTTAAAATTTTGAACTCTAATACTAATTTAATTCATAGAAATACTCTACAAATGCACAAATTCATACAAAATAATAACAAAAATATACATGCAACTTACACAAGAAAAACCCATACAAATGAATGCAAAAATATTAACAAAACACATCAATTAACACACAATTGACACTTATATTTGATAAAAATAACATCAACTACGTGCATACCTTCCACGTTCCTCCTAGCCTTAGTCCACACTGCTCAAAACTCTCAATAGTGGTTCACCCCCGAGCTAGGGCTTAAAATCCACCTAGACAAGGGAATCCTAACCCAGGCTAAGGTGTCCCAGATAGCATAAATCTCAGACTCAGGTGCCAACTCAATCTAACAACCTACAATCCCTCATTCCCAACATGCCTATCCCACCCCAGGAAGTGTGCCCCTTCTCTTCTCAATGGTCCTTCGGTTGTCCCACTTCCCTTC
This sequence comes from Picea glauca, assembly GCA_000966675.3. Taxonomy (NCBI): domain Eukaryota; kingdom Viridiplantae; phylum Streptophyta; class Pinopsida; order Pinales; family Pinaceae; genus Picea; species Picea glauca. Next base: position 67,996 of record JZKD02S1755683.1, read on the forward strand.
CGGGGCTTCAACAATAGGTCATACAGAAAGTATCAGAGCCCTGTAGATGCAGCTTAGCACCTTCAGAATTAATTCCCAACAATTCTCTCACCTGGAGAAAATGCTCACGAACCTAGAAACCTGCTTCTTTAATAGTCCACGGGCCCGAAAAACCGCCTCTTCCACTCCAAATCTTCCTAGGTATAGGTATAGGTATTATAACATCAAGGTATGAATGATAGCTAAGTGAGTGAAGGAATGAAGATAGAATGATAGGAAAATGAACTAAGTCCAAACTATATGTATGCATGTTCCCAACTTGACACTTGTCATGTTGGGAACTACCTTGGGCCCGCTTGACCCCCACTTGTCCCCATCTTTAGAATTTAGGATAAAATAAATACCCATACTTTATACTTTAAGGAATCTTAATATAATATTCCTTTTGTCTTAATCCCTCCTAGCTTAGCTCCTTTTCCTAAAATTTTATCCCTCGTTCCCTATTTAGTGGATTTTAGACCCCCATACTCTTTTACATGGTTGGTCTACAACAATGATGTATTTTCATTAATATTTACGCGTGATTACATATTACAATGATGGCTCATTAGCCATTTTAGCATCTGATTGTCCAACCTAATAACCACACAAGCACTATGCCTTCAAAATACATATACAAAAAAGCACTCTGGCCCAAACTTTCTTGGCTCACTAACCTATGTGTTCATTAACATTTATATGTACAATTGGGGTTCGGCATAGGGGTATTACATTCCCCTCCCCCTTATTTATGCACTATCATCAATGCAGTATATACACATATACAATCAAAACTTTAAAAGTATTCAAAAATAATCGGGTATTATTCCCACATAGCATCCTCGTGCTCCCAAGTTGCATCCTCGGGACCATAATAGGTCCATTGGACCTTTACCATTCCTATTTCTCGATTCCATAGCAACTTGAATTTCCGATCCAATATGCATATCGACTGAACTTGAAAGCCTCCTTCTTGCTCCACCTGAATCACTTTCTAATCAATGACATGATTAGCATCAGGTACATAATTTTTAAGCAATGATACATGGAATACATTATGAATTCACATTGATGTAGGTAAGGCAAGAATGTATGCTACAGGATCGATCCTCTCCAGGATTTCAAATATCCCACAATAACGAGTTGTCGGTTTTGAACAATTTCCCAACTTCAGGGAACTTCTCCTAGCCTTTACTTTTAAGAACACATGGTCACCCACTTTGAACTCTCTGTGAGTTCTTCCCTTATAAACATAAATTTTCTTTGTGTCTTGGGAATCCTTTAAGTTTTGTTTTATTCTCATCATCTTCTCTTCCATATCCCTGAGTAATTATGGTCCAACCACTACTATGTCTGTTGGGTTGTCCCAACTCACTGGTGTGTTGCACTTTCTACCATAAAGTGCCTCAAATGGGTTCATATTTAGAGATGCTTGATACCCATTGATATACGAAAACTCCACCAAATGAAAATAATCCTCCCATTTGGATGGTTTATTTATCACATACATCCTCAACATATCTTCAATCACTTGATTCACCCTCTTTGTTTTCCCATCTGACTCTGAATGATAGGTTGCGTTAAAGTTCAGATTGGTCTGAAATTCTTTTGAATAATCCTTTCCAAAAAATTGATGTAAATTTTGGATCTCTGTCAGACACAATTGTCTTGGGTATACCATGTAGTCGAGAAATTTCTCTCATATAAATATTGGTTTCCTTGTGAGTGATATTTACTGGAATAAAGTGGGAAGATTTACTAAGCTTATCCACCACCACCATGATGGAATCATGCTTCTTGGTTTTTCTCGATATCTTGGAGATGAAATCCATTGTTACAACTTCCCATTTCCACTCAAGAATGGGTAATGTTTGTAGTAGACCAGATGGGTGTTTGTGATCATCCTTGATTTTTTTACTTTCCAAATACTTAGAAATAAAACCAAGAACCTCTTTCTTCATACCTGGCCAATAATATTGGCTCTTGACAACTGCAATAGTTTTCTGGTAATCTGGGTGCCCAACATAAGGCACATTATGCATTTATTTTAAAATCATATTTTTCAATTCCTGAGAATTTGGCACCTAAATTATGCCCCTGTACATGCGAATTCCTTTCTTTTCCATTTTATATTCTTCACTTTTTTGTTGCAAATTACCTTGCTGAATTTTTTCCTTTACCTCCATGTATTTCTAATCTGATTTTGGAGCCTCTAAAATTATGTCTTTCAATCTAATTGGTACATACTAATGGTTGTATCATGCATCTCATGCACCCTCCTGCTGAGTGCATTAGCCAACTTGTTCTCTTTACCTTTTATATTCTTTATATCAAAGTCATATTCACTGAGGAATTCCAACCATCTTCTTTTCCTAGAATTTAAAGTTGGCTATCCAAATAAATATTTCAGACCACTATGGTATGTCCTCAATTCAATTTTTTCCCCATGAGGTAGTCCCTCCACATCTTCAAGGCATGCACTATGGCTTCCAATTATAAATCATGAGTAGCATAGTGTCTCTTATGCTCCTTTAATTTCCTTGATTCATAGCATACCACATGCCCATTCTGACTAAGAACTCCACCAAGTCCCTCTTTACTTGCATCAGTGCATACAATGAAGTCTTCATTTGGTTCAACAATATTTAATATTGGAGCACTTGTTAGTAAATGCTTCAAGTTTTGGAAACTTTTTTCATAATCCGATGTCCACTCAAACTTCACACCCTTCTTTTGCAAGGTTCAGTGATTGGGTGTGCAATATTTGAGAATCCCTCAATGAATCTTTTGTAGTAAATTGCAAGTTACACGAATGATTTCACCTCAGATACATTCCTTGGTTTTTTCCACCCCTCAATGGCCTTTATCTTTTCTGGGTCCATTGTTATTCCTTCCTATGAAATGATATGACCCAAATAATGATTTTGTTTTTTGGTAGAATGAGCACTTGCTCAATTTGGCATACACTTGATTCTCCCTCAATACATGTAATACCATCCTCAAGTTTTTCTCATGCTCTTCCTCAAAATTAGAATATATAAGAATGCAATCTAGGAAGACAATTCCAAACTTATATAAGTAATCCATGAAAATACCATTCATTAAACACATGAAGACAATTGGTGCAGTTGATAACCCAAATGGCACCATTGTGAACTCATAATGACCATACCTTATTCTGAAGGAAGTCTTGTTGATGTCTTCTTCTTTAATTCTTACATGATGATAGCCTAACCTAAGATCAACCTTGTAGAATATATTAGCATCTTTCATCTAGTCAAAGAGGTAATCTATCCTTGGCAAAGGATACATGTTCTTCACAATTACCTTGTTCAACTACCCGACGTCAATGCAAATCCTCAAGGTATTGTTCTTATTTTTCACAAACAACACTGGGGCACCCTAAGATGACACACTTGGGTGTATATAACCCTTCTTCAAAAGCTACTCAAGATGCATTTGCAATTCCTTTAACTTTGGTGTACTCATCCTATACAGAGTCTTGGATACTGGGGTTGCTCCAAGCATCAAATTTATAGAGAAATCAATATCTCTTTTTGGTGGAAATGATGATATCTCTTTAAAAACATCCTCAAATTATTTTAGTACTACATAGTATTCAACATTCAACACTTTATCCTTCGGTGTTTCTTCCATATGTGCCGCAAATATTTGACACCCTTTTTTGAAGCTTTTCTTCATATGCAAGGATGAAACTTATCTTATGGTTACTGCCTTGGGAATTCCTTGAACTGTCCTCAAGTTCCTTTCCTCATCCAAGAAAGTAAAGTCCTTATTATAACAATCTATAATAACATGATGATTTTCCAACCAATCCATACCTATGAGGAAATCATATGATCCCAAAGGCATGATATTCAAATCTTCTCTTGTGCCCAATCCATTCATATCCATTGGACATGCCTTAACAATCTCATTAATTTTCCTTTTAGCTCATGTAGCTAGCTGCACTAACCAAGGTTTTCCAAGCTTGCTTCTTGGTAGTTGAAATATTTCCACCATCTTAGGATCTAGATAAGTATACTAGCTCCTAAATCAATTAAAATAGAAATGGGTTGGTTGTTGATCTTACCTTCAACTTTAATCATATGTGACTGAACCTCATTTTTTTTGTTATCCAGAGCTACATAGATCCTTGGTACATTTCTTCCCATGTCCTCCACTATATCATCCTACTAAATATTATGAACAGACTGTTGGTAGTACGTTTTCCGTTAGACCAAAACCCATAGGTGATTGGTAAACTCACCATTGCCAGATTTCAAGGATCCACGAGAGGCGATTAGTCCCTTTTCACGATACACCGGGGAGCGTTGACTACTTGCAATTTCGTGCAACAATCTCCCCCTCAGTGCGAGCCAAGTGTGTATCGAACTCGTGACCTCTAGCTTTGATACCATTTGTTGGTAGTATGGTTGTCGTTAGACCAAAACTCGCACGTGATTGGTAAACTCACCACCGCTATATTTCAAGGATCCAAGAGAGGCGATTAGTCCCTTTTCACAATACACCGGGGAGCGCTGACTACTTGCAATTTCGTGCAACACAGTCCTCACTTTCTCGGCTCTATGAGGACAATCCTAGTACATGTGGTTTCCCCCACAACCCCAACATTGAATGGGTGGCTACCTTGGTATTTTCCTCATTGTCTCTATCATTTTGGGTTGTTTATAGGTTGGTTGTCCCTGAGAATTATTTTTGAAGAATATTGGCTTGGTCCCCATATTCTTCTGGTCCATATTACTTTTATTTTTGTCTTCCCATTCCTTTTGGGAAGTTAGTCTTCCTCTATGCTGATCTAAAAGGAATTTATCCCTCCTTATGGTTTCCTCTAGTGTCTTGGGATCATCATACTATATATTATCACTGATAAATGATGGCATCCCACTCAGGTACCTTTGAATCTTAACATGTTCATCCTTGATGAAAGAAACATATTTCAATGGGTCTAAAAACCTTCTTTCATACTCATCTATGGTCATACTCCCAAGCTTGAGTTCAAAGAACTCCTTCATTTTCTTATCATAGTAACTTTTGGTCAAGTATTTCTTTTCAAAATACCTCTTGAATTCCTTCCAAGTAACCTTCTTCTCATCAATGTGTTGCACCTACACAAATTGGTCCCACCACATTGATTCTTTTCCTTTGAGTTGATAGATGACAATTCTTCCTTCTACTTGTTGTTGATGATTACAGTTGCGTGAGACATCCTCCAGGACACATACCTAAGAGACATCCCCTGAGATGGGTGTGTGGTTCCTATCTAAGAGAGAACTGGAATGTAGTGATGGCCTCATCCGTACAGAGAGTTGACAATAACTCCAGATTATTCTCCCATGTAACGCGGTGAGAAATTAGATCTACTGAGTTAGACGTACATGTGGTTGAGCACAAGTTGAACGTGTGAATTCCCATGAGTTGGGTGCATCATTATGAGACAGAGATGAAAATGATGTATTAGCCTCCTCTGAGAAAAGAATTGAGATGATGAACTCCAGAGGACTCTCCTGTGTAATGCAGTGGGAAAGAAGATCTATTGAGTTGGACGTGCATGTGGATGAGCATAGGTGAACGTGATCCTAATGGTTGAGCAACAGTAAGTGTGGTTCTCCTATGAGACTTAGTGAGATAGAGATATGGACATCCCTATATATGTTCCCCTAGTGGTTGATCACTAGTGGATGTATGATATCCCTTTCTATATTTTTCAAGAGTCAGACTTACCTGTAACCCTAATTGTAATGTAAAGGGTGCAGGTCGGCCCCACCTTAATGTAATAGATAATTAATGTAAAAGATAATTAATCTGGTAATTATTAATTATATTGTGAGCTAGTGAGGTCGTCCTTGTTGTTCCAATAGACACTTCTATTGATAGGTTCAGTCTAATATAAGTAAAGGTAAATTCCCCATTGAGGAATCATATGCAAGTACATCTTCTTGGGAAAAGTGCGCACCTCTCTTGGGTGCTAGTATTCTAGGGTTTGCGAGAACCCTTTTGTGTGCTAGGTTTTCTTGGTGGTGGAGGTATTTCTCTTGAATAACATAGCAAAGGATTGGCTGGGTTTTCTTCCCTTTTTGAGAAGGGTTTCCTAGGATACTTCTTGTGTACTTGTGCATGGTGTTTCTTCTTGTGATCTTGGTTGTTGCAACAAAATTCTTTATAGTTTAAGTAAAATTATAAAATGGAATAAAATTCATGCATAAACCTTTCCTATTGAAAAATAAACATGGTACTAGAGCATAGGTCTTGAAGAACCCATTGCACAAACAACTTTCAACCATCTTCTCTCTCCTACAAAAACCGTACAACCCTCCTAGGGTTTCCATAAATTTTGTACGACCTATATTTCTGAGAGGTTTCAACACTTGGAACTTAGACGTTGGGGATAAAAAGAGAATAGGTGTGTACGGACTCCTTCAGCACACCTCCAGTAAGTCTCACATTGCAATTCCGATTATTTTGACTTTTTGGCCCTAAGGTTTCTAGGGTTTCGCTAATTTCTGCAGAAAAAATATGAATTGGGGTTCTGCAAATCTTTGAAGGAGTTATTCAACTCACCAGTCCCATCCTATCTTTCAAAGGCTTATTGTTGGCAGTCATAAGTCCAAAAAAACCTAAAAGTGCTAGCCTAGCCTAGCTGCTAGGTTTTCTAGCCTAGTTGACAAGGGTTTGTGAAGAATCCAAAATTAAAATGAGCCAAATCTACATGTTGTCCTTGGAGATGATGACATATATAATGTGAGAGGAGCTCTTCCAACTCTAGGGAAAATGGTAACAGGTATTATAGAGACATAGATTCATCATAAAGGTGTTTGAAAAGGTTGTGCTCTTGGAAAAAAATGTTAAAGGATCCTTCTCAAGTAGTGACAATAGATCCAAGGAAATATTGGACTTGATACATTCAGATGTGTGTGGGCCAATGATTGTTGCATCTCTGAATGGGTACTTATACTATGTACTCTTCATAGATGATCACTCCCGAAAAACTTGGATTTACTTCCAAAAGAAAAAGGATGGAGTCCTTGAAAAATTTCAATAATTCAAAGCTCAGGTTAAGAACCAGAATGAAAGAAAAATCAAAGTATTAAGATCAGATAATGGAGGAGAATACACCTCCAAAGATTTCAATAGTTTTTGTATTGAAGCAGGGATCAAGAGGGAGTTTACAGTTCCTTACAACCCTCAACAAAATGGGGTTTCAGAGAGGAAAAACAAAACTATCATTGAGGCAACTAAAGCAATGATACATGATCAGAGTCTACCTATGACTCTATGGGAAGAATCATGTATGACAACTGTGTATGTTCAAAACAGAAGTCCTCATCAGATCTTGAAGAAAATTACTCCAGAAGAAACCTTCACCAGAGTGAAGCCTGAGATTGAACACTTCAAAATATTTGGGTGTCCAGTATATTTTCATGTACCCAAAGAGAAGATATCCAAGATAGAACCTTCAGGGAGAAAGGGAACATTTGTAGGATACAGTGAATCCTCAAAGGCATATAGAATCTACATTCCTGGTCAAAGAAAAATTTAAATAAGTAGAGATGCTACTTTTGAAGAAGAAGTAGCCTTCCAAATATCTAGAGAATCTCAGATGGAAATTGATAGTGAGACAATGCCGTATCCCCCTTTAGTAGTTCAGAGGGAGATAAACATTATTCCAGTTAATCTTGTTGCTGTAGTTGATCCAGTTGTTCTAGTCGATCTAGTTGCTCCAAGTGACATGCCCAAAGATATTACAGTTGGACATAAAAGGCCTCTTTGGGCCTGACAAACTCTACAAGAAGCAGAGGGACATAAATCCCCTCGAGGAACAACCAGAGAGAGAAAAAATACCAAAGATATTCTCAAGCTACCTTTCAGCCATGACCCACATCATTGAATCAAAGCCATCTTGTCATGGAGAAGCTTCAGGTGAACAAGTATGGAAATATTCCATGATTGAAGAATATCAATCTATATTGAAAAATGATGTATTGGATATTGTTCCAAGACTAGAAAGAAAGTTTGTAGTAACTTCCAAATGGATTTATAAAATCAAGCATGCATCTTATGGAAGCATCAAAAAATACACAGTGAGATTTGTAGCCAGAGGGTTCTCACAAGTAGAGGGATTTGACTATGACAAGACTTTTTCTCCAATAGTCTGATACACTTTCATCTATTCTATCATTGCACTAGTTGCTTCCATGGGTTGGAAGCTACACCAGATGGATGTAAAGACAACCTTTCTCAATGGTCAAATTGAGGAAGAAGTTTATATCAAGCAACCAGAAGGATTCATTATACACAATGAAATGTCTCATGTGTGTAGGTTGAAGAAAGCCTTATATGGTCTAAAGCAAGCATCACATCCTTGGTACAAGAAAATGGATGGATTTCTGATGAGTTTGGGCTTCAACAAAAGTACTGCTAATCCAAACTTATATTATCACATTGATGGAAATGAGTGTTTGATCTTGGTCCTATATGTGGATGACATTTTCCTCACCGGTTCATAGAGACTTATTGTTGAATGAAAATGAGCATTGATTGCTAAATTTGAAATGAAATATTTTGGCTTGATGCACTACTTCTTGGGACTAGAAGTATGGCAGAGGACAGATGAGATTTTCCTGAGTCAAGGAAAGTATACTATGGAGATATTGAAAAAGCTATGTATGACAGAATGAAAATCCATGCCCACTCAAATGGTGATGGATTTGAAGAAGATAAGTGATATTGATTCATGAGAGGTAGATCCACACTTATACAAACAATTGATTGGATCACTGATGTATATGGTTAACACCAGACCAGATATATGCTATGCAGTGATTGTGCTTAGCTGGTTTATGAGCCAATCGAGTCAGACACAGTAGATATCAGCAAAACATGTATTGAGATACTTATGAGGCACAGTTGGTTATGGAATAAGATATGCCTCCAGTGTAGACTTGAGCCTGCAGGGATATGCCGATGCAGATTGGACAGAGAGCGCAGTGGAAAAAAAAAGCACCTCCGGTTGTTGCTTCACTTTAGGCTCTACCATGGTTTCATGGTGTAGCATAAAACATATATCTATGGCATTGAGTACCGCAGAGGAAGAGTACATTGCATTGAGTGAAGCAGTATCCGAAGCAGTGTGGATTCACAAACTTCTAACTGACTTATTCGATCATGAGATGGATCCTACTACTATCATTGTGATAACCAGAGCTGTGTGAAGCTCTGTGAGAACCCTGTGTTTCATGACAGATCCAAACACATTGAGATAAAATATCACTATACTAGAGAAATGGTGTTGAGGAAGACAATACATGTGCAGTATCTTCCTACCCATGAGCATATCACAAATATCTTCACCAAACTGCTTGCCAAGACAAAGTTTGAGTATTTCCGTGAGAGACTTGGCCTGGTGGAGAATGCCTCTCTAGATGAGAGGGAGTGTTGATGATTACATCTGGGTGAGACATCCTCCACGATACAGACCCGAGAGAGATCCCCTAAGTTGGGTCTGTGGTTCCTATATGAGAAAGAACTGGAACATAATGATGGCCTCCTCCTTACAGAGAGTTGAGAATAACTCCATATGATTCTCTTGTGTAACACAGTGAGAAAGAAGATTTGTTGAGTTAGACATAGCTGTGGTTGAGCACAAGGTGAAGGTGTGAATTCCCATGAGCTGGGTGCATCGTTATGAGACATATATGAAAACGATGTATTAGCCTCCCCTGAGAAGAGAGTTGAGATGATGAACTCCAGATGACTCTCTTGTGTAATGTAGCGGGAAAGAATATTTGCTGAGTTGGACGCACTTGTGGATGAGCACACATGAACATGATCCTAGTGGTTGATCACTAGTGAGTGTGGTTCTCCTATTAGATGCAATGAAATAGAGATATGGACATCCCTATGCATGTGCCCCTAGTGGTTGAGCACTAGTGGGTGTATGAGTTCCCTTGCTATATTTTTCAAGAGTCAGACTTACCTGTAGCCCTAATTGTAATGTAAAGGGTACAGGACGGCCCCGCCTTAATGTAATAGATAATTAATGTAAAAGATAATTAATCTGGTAATTATTAATTATATTGTGAGCTAGTGAGGTTAGATCTGTTGTGCCAATAGACAATTATGTTGACAAGTTCAGTCTAATATAAGTAAAGGTAAATTACCCATTGAGGAATCATATCTTAAGTGTGAGTTTAGAAATTTCAGCAAGTACATCTTCTTGGGAAAAGTGCACACCTCTCTTGGGCACTAGTCTTCTAGGGTTTGTGAGTACCCTTTTGTGTGCTAGATTTTCTTGGTGGTGGAGGTATTTCTATTGAAGAATATAGAAAAGGATTGGTTGGGTTTTCTTCCCTTGTTGAGAAGGGTTTCCGAGGATACTTCTTTTGTACTTTTGCATGGTGTTTCTTCTTGTGATCTTGGTTGCTACAACAAAATTGTTTATGGTTTAAGTAAATGATAAAATGGAATAAACTTCATGCTTAAACCTTGCCTATTGAAAAATCAACACTTGTGAGGAGTAGTTATGTCACTGGAAGTACTTCCTTGTGCCCAACATCCAGGTCTATGTATCCTCATCCTTCTTGTGCTCACCATCAAATGTAGGAGGCTTGATATTATTCATCTCTCCATGTAGATCATCTACCTAGACCTCCTCTTATGCTTTCTGACAGGTGATGGACTTGAACTATTGTGTACTCTCCTAACTGAATGCTTTGGTGAATTTGGTTGATTCCTATCAACACTTCTTTCTTTTGTTCTTCTATTATGAGACTTATGACTCCTATATTTTCTTGATTCTGTCTCCTTATCCATCTTCTTCTCTATTTTGTCCAAGCTCTGCATCAACTTGATGTTGAAGCCATATTGCTTCTTCTTAGTTTTCTTGAGCTTCTCATTACCATCCTTATAACTTTGGACATATTTCTGCAGACTCTTTATGGTATCCACCAAGTTCATTCTCTCCTCCTTTCCCTCTTTGTGCCCATTGGATTTAGTTCTTTCATTACCCATGCTGACATATAACCCCCTGACTTCCTCTTCATGGTCATAAGTCCTCTATGCATGTTCCATATTTTTTTATCTCTATGATGATCTTGCTTTTATCTAAATGTTGTTAACTCTGCAAAATGTGCAGGAAACAATATTTGCTAGACTAAATAATTTAACAAATTCATGAAAATTATGTACAATTTTGTCCCAATAATGCATCATAATTATTTCTTCTGATTCCTTTTGAAATTAATTGCCAAGATCAATTTTTTTGGTGTATATATAAAATATTCAATCCAATACATTTCCAATTCCTTCTTCCTTACTCAATTCTGAGTCTTGAGCATAAAGTTATGGTCATTTAAATATTACCCATTAATTCCTTTTGCTCACCCCTCATCCAAGTGCAATTATTAACTGTGCATAGGAATCCTTGCACATGCTCCTTTTTATTTTTGGCATGATCCCAATTGGGTTCCTTCATCATCATATTTTGCACGATCTTTCCAAGTTTCTCCTCTATCTAGGTTCTGTGCTGCTAAATACAGCTTGCTGAAGTTTCAACCCAATTAATATTTTTTGCCCTGAAGCTACAAGTACATTCTATGCCCTCTTAAACATTTTGAATGTGCCTATAAATTTAATTTGTCTCCTTGGATGTCATATATGGCTCAAGAGATTTCCATTGACTACTCTTGTGCCCCAATCCGATTCTAGAGAAAGAACTTATGGCCCCCAGAAGTTAATTGGGTCTTAAAATTTACCCTCCACCATTTGACCTATAACTCCCTCATACTAACTTTGTTTGATAAATGGTATACATCGTTAGAAATATATTTTCAAGCTACCAAAATTACACCCTAGTTTCACTATTTTTTAGTAGCTAAAAACATTGTTTAGGGCCTCAAAAATGCCCGGCAAAATCATAACCTTGAAAACATCGAAATTTTCCAATAGTTTTATTTAATTTCCGCAAAAAAAATATTTTATTTGTGATGAATTGGATGCTGACATGGAATATTGAGTCCAACTAGAAATTTGGAGTGGTTCCCTGTCATCTTCCAACCACCATGTCCTTTCCCTCTCAGTCCTTACCTCCATAGGCACACACTAGTTTAATTTTTTAGGCTCCACAACCCTTGGTTTCCATGTGGCACCTTTATATTGGGTCGTGGGGATGGGTGGGCCCCATCCCGCACTCATATACCTTGGTGTGCGAAGTTTCATGAAAACATGATGAAACAACATAGATTTAGAGGTTGTCGGCGATGATCGACAACTCCCAACGCATTTCGCCCCCCTACCCCACCAAACTTTAACACATGGGGAAGGGGTCAAAAGTATTAACCACGGTTAAGTCCATGGAGATGTGTTGCACAGAAGTGTGTTTCATCTCCCATGGCCTATGGTTAATGTAACCACCCCAGATCCCCTCGAAATTCATATGGGGGTGACACGTGTCCTGGGCTCGGGTCTCGTCGGGTAGGAAATTTCCACCACCATGTACCTCTACCACACCTGCCACCTTTTCCACACCTAATTTTGTGTACCTACTACCATGTAAGTACATGTCACCATCCCTCCACGTCATATGACACGTTTCCCCCATGTCATGATGACGTCGGCATATGGAAAAATACCCAATTTTTTCCAATTTTTCTAAAATTTCCTATTTTTCTAAAGTGCCCAAAATTGTCAATTTCAAAATTATTTTTGGGGCCGCCATAGAAAATTTGTAATAAAGATTTGTTTGGTAAATTTTGGCCCTATAACCATCAATTCGACTCCATCACCTGTACTTTATCTTTTGCACATCAAATTCCTCATGATTTTTAACCATAGAATTTGGGGGTTTTGCCCAAAAACACCCAATTTTGCCATGATGCTCCACAACATGAAACTCAACCAATTTGCAGGCTCAAATTTTCCCAATTTGAGATTAATTTGGAAATTTTAATTCCTAGGTTTGTTTCTTCCATATACCCATGAAATTTTCCCCAATTTCACTGTAAAATTTTTATCAAACAATTTGCAAATGAACTCTTCCTGACACTTTGTCAAACATTTTGCTTGCAACCTCTGTAATTTCATTCTGCGCTCTATTAAATGGCCCATGCATGCTCAATATTGAAAACTAGATCTCTGATACCACATTGTAGAATCCCCAGCCAACAACTAGGCTATGTCACTTAAAATATCAAACTCTGATACTAATTTAATTCATAAAAATACTCTGCAAATGCACAAATTCATACAAAATAATAATAAAAATATACATGCAGCTTACACAGGAAAAACCCATGAAAATAAATGCATAAATATTAACACAACATGTAAATTAACACACAATTGACACTTTTATTTGATAAAAATAACGTCAATTGCATGCAGACCTTACACGTTCCTCCCAGCCTTATACCACACTGCTCAAAACTCTCAGTAGTGGGTCACCCCTAAGCTGGGGCTTAAACTCCACCTAGGAAATGGAATCCTAACCCAAGATAAGGTTTTCCAAACAACATAAAGCTCAAACTTAGATGCCAAATAAAGCTAACAACCTACAGTCCCTCATTCCCCACATGTTTGTCCCACCCCAGGAAGTGTGCCCTTTCTCTTCTCAACAGTACTTCGACTATCCCACTTCCCTTATGGGGATTCAAAAACAGGTCAGACAGGAAATCTCATAGCCCTATAATTGTATCTTGGAACCTTGGCAATTAATTCTCAACGATTCTCTCACCTAGAGAGAATGATCACAGGCTTGACAACCCACTTCTTCAATAGTCCACGGGCCTGACAAACCACCTCTTCTGCTCCAAATCTTCCCAGGCGCATGTATAAGTGGGCCACCAAAGAGGGAGCCCATCTTCCTTTGCATAGTTGTTTATATTGTAAGATTCCCTCGCCAGTCCCGCTGAGCAGGGAACCTTCTAATAAATAATTATCATAATTTTTCCGTCAAGAAGTTAACTAAATAAAAAGCAAAACAACGCTTTTCAGTTAAAAATAAAGCATCAAGTTTCTTGCTATTGTTGTAAACAAAAATCGCCCAGTCTAATAAAAAGGGTGTCTTCTTGTTGAAAATAAAATAGATGGTCTGTTGCTTCTCAATTCCAATATTGTTCTCTTTCATTCTCTATGTATTTTTTATTGTGCAACATTTTATTCTTGTGCCAATCTATTATGTTGTTGCATTTTTAATTTTTTCATATAGAATTGTGGATCAATTGGTATTAGAGTCTGGATCTAAGCTAGCTTCTGCTCAGCCACATAATTCAAAAGAGAGGCCATCCAACAAATGTTTTTTCTCAGAGCCAAACGTCCTTCTCAGGACTTCTAGTGCTTCCTCCTCAAGGTTTCCAACACTTTCATCTTTCACCATTCTCCAACATCCAGTGATAGATCGAAATTCGTGGTGAATGAAAACTATGTCGCTGCGAAATGAGCCATCTACAAAGGATTTCACATCCACTGGCACAACTCCAATTCAGGATTTAACGATGGCTCTCCTGTAGATACTCTGTTTGCAACAACGCAAAGCTCCAACACCCATGTAGCTCGATATGCACTTCTGATTATCGAAGTTTGTGGGCCAAATGAATGGTGAGAATGTAGACTCTTGGCTTCGCAGTCTTTCCACATAAATTTTTACATGTCTTGAGATGACAGAATACACAAATCTTCATATCACCGGTCTGAAACTCGAGGGAATTTCACAGACATGGTAAGACAATCAGCTGGAGACTTATTCCTGAATCATGGATAAAGGTGACCCAATTGAGACACAAACACCACACATTACAACATGGGATAGATTCTTTTGGGCTCTCAGAGAGTGATTTTACCCACCATGCTATTGCCAAAACCTCCTCACCAAAAGATTGTAGCTCCGACAACTAATCAATCAGTCCATACAGGGAAACATCGACAACTTCTACAAACTGCACATTCAACTCCACATCACCAATCCAGAAGAGGTATTGATTGTTAAGTTCAATTATGGCTTATTGTTAAGCATTCGTCATGAAGTTGATTTTTTTGAGAGTTCTTCCTTGGAAAAGGCCTTTCTTTGGGCCTTGGATGTCGAGCGTAAAGTGACTCCTCGAATCCGCTCAACCCAACTCAGATATGAACCTTCTATTTCTTTTCCTTCTCAGGTTAACCCTACCACCACCTCCACATATCGAATGATGTCTCAGTGTACCTTCCACAAGACCAACTCGCATGATTTTTCCGACTATCGGACATTTCAAAACCTTTTTCCCAACAAAAATATTTTTGCATAGGTCTCTCAATCCAATTCCCCTGACCCCCCTGAAGTCGTTTCTCTCAAAAATCCTACAAAATTTGACCCATATTTAACTCTGATGACCACCAATGAACACAACACCTCTCTTGTGCCCCTGCTTACCCACAATTTTCAAATTAAGCATGAATTGGCTACTCTTATCCTAGACAACGGAAGACAAAAGAACCTCATCACCAAGGACTTGGTCCAACGACTACAACTCCCAAACTACTCTACACCTTGAACCATATTAGGCTCTATCTTGGATGGGTACAAAAGAAAGGCCCACACCTCACTGTCTCTCGATGCTTTGTGATGACCTTCGTTATTTTCCCCTTTAGGGATATTGTCGTGTGTGATGTTTCTCCTTTAGGTTGTGTTGACCTATTACTTGGACTCCCCTACCAATAGGCCCGAGATGTTTTTTATCATGCTAAATTCCATAAATACCACCTACAACATGAGGGATTCACCTATGTTCTCACCTCCTCTACCCCTTACTTGATCCAGGTTTTATGAGAAGAACAAAATGAATACAAATTATTAAAATATGCTTAAAAGAGAATAACAAAGATATAGTAAAATTGGTTTTCTATTCAATAAGGAAATAAGCTGAAACTGTAAAATGCAGTGGAAAACAAACTTGTTGGAATGGTGGCGGCTTATCTCTGAGAAGAGATGTGACGAATGCGCTCATTCGCAAGAAGATGATTACAATGAGGCTCTGAAAGAATTTTTACAATAAACAGGAATGTCCAAAACCCTAGACATCCAAAAACTTAACCCTAGGATATGAAGCACCAAAATTCATGTGGGACCCGTTTGGGTAAGTTAGTACATCAACTTCCCGGGGTCGTAAATTTTGCATATGATCTTCGTTTTAGGCGCACGATATCTCGTTGGAAAGGTATCATCGAGGAGATTCATTTTGGGGGCTCAATCAGAGACTTATATTATTATTGAGAAGCTCAATCCTGAAAAACCTTCATTTAGGCCATCAAAATGGCCCCAGAAGTTAAAAACTACTAAAAATAGTAAATTGCAAAAACTGCCAGAAAACTGTTTTGAGCGAGTTGGAAAAGGTGGCTGGCCACCGATATCCACCTAGATCAATCCTCCCTCCTCAAGAAGAAATGGTATCCATTTCATTGAGTTCCCCCATCATATGAGGAATGTTTTGCTGAATTTGGCCTCGGGTGAGCCACTTGCCTTGGTGCAGGAGCTGCCCTGCTTTGACGACTCGATAAAGTTGCATCCTTTGTTGTCAAGTGCCCTTAATATGTGTTTCCACAATATGATCACTGGATTCTTGTTTCATGTAGTCATGGTTGATCTCTATTGGTTTCAAATGCTCTGTTATCTCTGAGGTGTCCAATAATGGTGGGAAATATGGTCGAAGGAGAGCCACGTTGAAGACTGGGTGCAGGCCAAGGAAATGGAGAATGTTCAGCTCAAAATCATTGTCACCCATAGCCTTGGTGATGGTGTACAACCCATAATGGAGTGGGTGAAGCTTCCAATGAGGCCTTGTAAGGTGTTCTTTCTGCAAGTGCAACCAAAATTTGTTTCCCACCTTAAACTTATGTGGCACCCAATGTTGATCATGGTGCTGCTTGTACTTGGCATTAGAATTTTGTAGAATATCCTGAACCTGTTGGAGGATGTGTTGTATCCTCTCAATGAACTGGCTGGCTTTGTCGGCTTTTGGTGGATCAGGGGACGAGTCGGTCGAGGTGGTCACCAGGGGTAGTGTAACATCCATGGGGGCCAATGGTTGGAATCCCAACCCCACCTAAAAGGGGTTGTGGCTAGTTGAGCTATGCAGAGCTCAATTGTAGTTATGCTAGACATAGGGAAGAATCTCATCCCATGTGTGGGGGTGTTTTGAATTGTACATGCGCAGGATATGTACGATCATATGATTGACGACCTCAGTTTCGCCATCCGTCTGGGGGTGGAAGGAAGTGGATTTGGTGAGCTTGGTATCCAACAATGACCAGAGGATAGACCAAAATGTAATGAGGAACCAACTGTCATGATCTGAGATAATGGTTTGTGGGATCTCAAAATGTACCCATACTCGTTCAAAGAAGAGCTTGGAAGTGGTTTCTGCTATGATGTTCTTCTTGCAGGCGGGTAGAATCGCCATCCTGGAAAAGAGATCAACAACCTAAGAAACATAGTCATTTTCCCTCTTGGTGGATGAGAGGCCCGACATGTAGTCCATTGAGATGGATTCCCACGACCTGTAAGTAGTAGGAAGAGGGGTGTACATGCCCTGTTTCTTAGTGGTTGGTTTGGTAATAGCGCAGGTGGTGCAGGACCTGATATACTTGTCAACATCCTGTCAAATTTTCGGCCAATAGAAATGTTTCTGCAGCACTTCCACTGTCTTTTCGATGCCAAAGTGTCATGCAACACGAATGTAGTGAGCTTCCCAAATCATCTTCGCGCACTTGCTTGATGGAATGTAGAGATGGCCCAGACGACACAACAACCCATCTTGAAGATGGAAATTAGCGACCAATGAACTGGCGCCCAACATTTGGTAGGTGGTGGAGAAGTCAGGGTCTGTCTTGTATAGGTGGGGCCATTCGAAGGTCTCGTGGCCGCAAGAGTATAGCACCGTGGTGAGTGTCGCGACTGGAGGTCGGTTGAGGAAATCAAAAACTTGGTTGGTACTTCCTATTTTATATTTGATGTTGAGGTGGAACTGCTGTAAGTATGTGGACCACTTCTGATGGCATTCATTCTACAATTTTCCTTGGTTCTACATGAACTGTAGTGGCTTGTGATCAGTGTGGATGACTATCTCCTTCCCAAGAATGTAATGTCTCCACTGGCAGAAGGATTTCACAATTGAGTACATTTCTTTTTCATAAGTAGGGTACTTACAAACAACATCTAATAGTGTCTCACTATGATATTCCACGGGGTGGCTGTGTTGAGTGAGAATGACGCCCACAACATAGTCTGAAGCATCTATCTCAATCTCAAAGGGATGTTGCAGGTCCGGTAATGAAAGTACTGGGGATGATGACAAATGCTTCTTCAATTCATCGAAGGCTTGCTATTGGGACAGAACCCACACAATTTTTTCCTTACCGCCACCCCTGGTTACTTGGCTAAGGGCCCATGAGATATGAGAGAATCCCAACACGAACCTATGATAGAAATTGGCAAGGCCCAATAAGCTATGAAGTTCATTGAGTGTGGTTGGGGCTGGCCAATCACGAATGACCTGGATCTTGGTTGGATACACATGCACACCATGTCGATCAACAATGTATCATAAGTAATGGACCCTATCCATGCCGAAGGATCATTTTTCAAAGTTTGCATATAGTTTGTGTTGTCGCAGGGTGTGAAAAACCTGTTGAATATGTTGTAAGTGTTCCTCCCAAGTCTTGTTGTAGATGAGGATGTCATCCAGATACACCACTACAAAAGTATTGGTGAAAGGTCGTAGGATATTGTCCATCATCCTCATAAAATTTGTTGGATCATTTGTCAAACCAAAGGGCATGACCAACCATTCAAAAAGACCTTCTTTTGACTTGAAGGTGGTCTTCCATACATCTGTCTATTCTATTGCGACCTGGTGGTAGCCAGACTTTAGATCAATCTTACTAAAGTATTTGTCCCCCATGAATTGATCAAGGAGGTCGTCGATTCGGGTAATCGGGTACCGGTTTTGGACTGTGATTTTATTCAGGGCCCGGTAATCAATGCAGAGTCACCAGGTCCCATCTTTCTTCTGCACTAGCATGATTGGGCTCCCACAAGGCGATGAGTTGGGATGTATGTTCCCCTTGTGGAGAAGTTCTTGGATCTGCCTCTTGATATCCTCGTTTTATAACAGAGAGTGGTGGTAGACTGGCCCATTGGGTAGCAATGCACCTGGGGTCAGATCGATGGGATGCTTGGCTAGGCAGTGCAGAGGTACCCTAGTAGGAGAGGAGAAGATATCTGAGTATTCTTCCATGACCTTATCCACTTGCTTCTGTTGTGTGGAGAGATCCGATGCAGAGGCCCTGTATATGGCTGCGATATTTCGCTCACTCTGAGAGAGAATCATGAAGAAGACAAATTTCTTGGCCTGAGATATGACCTTACTACATTGCTTGGAAGAGATCAAGGAAATATCACTAGGAGGGACTGCCTTAGGTATCCTGTACAATTTCATGTTCAATGTAATAATAGCACTACGAGGCCTAGGCTCATATATAGCATGATGTTTCCATAAAAAAGGTTGGCCGAAAATAACATTACAAACTTCGATAGGAGAAACATCACACAATACCTCGTCTTTAAAGGGCTTGATGTAGTACGACATTCGACACTATTGGCTGACGTGAAGATCGCTTCCTTGGAAGAGCCATCCAATGGTGTAGGGTTGTGGGTGCAGCGTTGTCGGCAGGGCCAACCACTTGACGACCTCTGTTGAGATGGGGTTCTTCTGGCTACCATTATCAACAATGAAGTGCAACGGGGTGCCTTTTACCCACATATGTCAATGGAAGAGGCACTCACCTTTTTCTGGCTCGTCTGGTTCACTAGGCTGGGTCTTGGTGGTAGCAACGATGGCACTGGGTTTCGCGTCAATGATCTGTCTTCCCTTTTCTAGTTCTGACTTAGAGTCAGAACCGACATCTGATTAAGAGGCTTTCACTTCGGCCATCAATGACTGCTTTGAGTGGAAGTCAGTATTACTATGCCAAGGGCTCTTATGGAAGTTGCACCACTTCCCAGTATCTTTCTTTGTCTTTTCAGTGTCCTTCTTTTCTTGCGGCTTGGAATAGTTTTCCTAATACTGCCCATATTTTCTCTGTCCTTTGTTCTATGGGTTGGGGCCACCCCTTCATGACTTTTGATGTGAGGGGTTACCATGCCCAAATTGTTGTGTCTTTTGTTTGAGCTTCTACTCAATTTTGACGGCATATCGGTAGGCCGCACCCAAGGATGAGATGTCCAAAAATCCCATTTCGTTCAAGATGTATCTATGTAGAGCACCTCGATACTTGAGCACCAGATGTCGCTTCGAATATTTTATACCCAGCTTGGTGCGCAAGGTATGGAAGATATTTGTGAACTCTGGCACTGCCTGGTCTCTTTCTTTCCGCAGTGTGGTCCATTTGGTATACAAGTCGTCATAACTTCTGACAGGGTAGTATTGTTGCTTAATAGCATCCCTGAAGGATTTCCAGGTGGCCACAACTATAAATAATGAAGGTTCCTCTATTTCCTTTTTCTCACAAAAAGTTTCCCACCAATCTTTGACATGGGGAATGACTTTGAGGAGTGAAAAAGTAATCTTTTCTCTATTCGAAAAGTTATGGACAAAAAAATACCCTTCTAGTAGATTCAACCAATTGTCTACAACGTCCGCATCTATCTAATCTTCAAATATAGGAATATCAAAGTTGATTTGTACCTTGAAGGGGCCGGTGCCTCCGCTCGAGGAAGATGCATCATCTGTTGGTAGCCACCGAAGGATTTGCACGAAGCTATCCATCATCTCATTCCTCTGTTGCATGAGGGCTTCCTCAAGAAACATTTTGAAAGGATATGTTGTTCCATCATATTTATTTTCTCCTGCCATGAGAGGTCTCTTGGGCATGCGAGAGATTTTGTCCTCAACAAAAACAAGCTCGAGACCCAATTCTTTGTACTGTGACCTCGTTGGGGACATGCATTAAGACAACAAGGAGAAGACCGCTTTGATACCACTGATCTAGATTTTATGAGTAGAGAAAAATGAATAAAAATTATTAAAATATGCTTAACAAAAAATAATAGAGATATAGTAAAATTGGTTTTCTATTCAATAAGGAGATAAGCTAAAACTGTAAAATGCAGTAGAAAACAAGCTTGCTGGAATGGTGGCGGCTTACCTCTAAGAAGAGATGTGATGGTTGCGCTCATTCATAAGAAGATGATTAAAATGAGGCTTTGAAGGCATTTTTACAATAAACATGAATTTCAAAAACCCATACATCCAAAAACCTAGCCCTAGGTGATGAAGCACCAAAAGTCATGTGGGCCCTGTTTGGGTAAGTTAGTACATCAACTTCTCGGGGTTGTAACTTTTGCATACGATCTATGTTTTAGGCGCACGATAGACCGTTGGAAAGGTATCGTTGAGGAGATTCATTTTGGGGGATCAATTAGATCCTTAAAGTGTAATTGAGAAACTTGATCCTGAAAAACCTTCATTTAGGCCCTCAAAATGGCCCGGGAAGTTAAAAACTGCTAAAAATAGTAAATTGCGAAAATTTCCAGAAAACATTTTTGAGGGAGTTGGAAAAGGTGTGTGGCCACCAATATCCACCTGGATCATCACTCCATGCAACCTCTGACCAGACAAGCAACCATTGAGCAATTAAATATGAACAAATATGTTTCTTTGTGTTTGGTTCGCTTCATTAAACCAGACCATCTGACCAAACCAACACCTCAGGACATGGCTCCCCCACTCCCAGAAGTTGTCAATGCCTTTCCCTGACCCATGGGAATGCACCCATTTTTCTCTAAGCCTCTTTCCCCAATGCCCCTTCATACTTCCCCATTTCCCAAGAGGTTGATGTGATAGCACACCCACCTTACCAACTTTTGAATTCAGTGCCTACTCCACCTTCATATTTTCCTTTTGCATCTCCAATATTTCTTATTTCAAAACATATTTATGTTCCAGTAGTCTCCACCAACAGGTTATGTACTCCAACACAATTGTCAAAATATTATAACACTTTTCCTAGCAATTCCTCTTTTGCCAAACAAATTATTGAGAAAGATTCATCCAAACATATTTCTCACAAATGCAGTATAGCGGGACAAAATCATCTGTAGAGGCATCCCTTCTTAGTTGGAGCAGTTAATCAGACATGGTGTATTCGACACACCATTTGTTCTTATAGGGAGCTTGTATTTAAGGGAAATGTTGACGTAGATAATAAAGTTCTAGTTGATCAATATCGAGTGGGGCTTGCATGTCACCAACAAGAACAACACTCAACACATCATTATACCCATACTTTCGCTCAGTGCCATCTTCAAGTAGTCGATGCATTACCAACTACACTAGAGCATGCACAACAGAGGCCTCATAAAATTCGCATGTTATTGTTCTTTCACCCGGAAGCTCGTGTGTGGCTCTTACGGGACAAGCAACGATTCCAAACATCATCAGTTGTGCCCACTTAGATATGATCTCGACAGAGATCGAGAAAGTATTGGAGAGAATGCACTGCAAATTTACTCATTTGTTGGCAGAAGCGAGGATGCTTCTCGATCTAAACAAGGAGTAATTAGGCCACCAAAGAGGGTTCCCATCTCCCTTTTCATAGGTGTTTCTATTGTAAACTACCCTCACCAGTCTTGTCGAGCAAAGAAGATTCTAATAAACAATTAGCATGATTTTCCCATCATGCAGTTAACTAAATAAAAAGAGAAACAATGCTTGTCAGTCATAAATAAAGCAACAAGTTTCTTGTTGTTGTTGTAAACAAAAATCTCCCATTCTAATAAAAAGGGTGTCTTTTTGCTGAAAATACAATATATGGTCAATTACTTCTCAATTCCAATATTGTTCTCTCTTTGTATTTTGTATTGTGCATCATTTTATTCTTGTGTCAGTCTATTCTGTTGTTGCATTTTTAAATTTGCATACAAAATTACAGATCAACAAGTACAATAACAACATGGTACAAATGATAGCCGAGTGAGTGAAGGAATGAAGATAGAATGATAGGAAAATGAACTAAGTCCAAACTATATGTATGCATGTTCCCAACTTGACACTTGTCATGTTGGGAAATACCTTGGGCCCACTTGACCCCCACTTGTCCCCATCCTTAAAATTTAGGATAAAAAAAACCCATACTTTATACTTTAAGGAATACTAATATAGTATTCCTAAACTTTTAGCCCATGTTCCCTATCTAATGAATTTTATCCCCCCGTACTCTTTTACATGGTTGGTATACAATAATGATGTATTTTCATTAATATTTGTGTGTGATTACATATTACAATGATGGCTCATTGACCATTTTAGCATCTGGCTCTCCAACCTAATAACCACACAGACACTTTGGCTTCAAAATACATATACACAAAGGCACTTTGGCCCAAAATGCACTGGCTCACCAACCTATGTGTTCATTTACATTTATATGTACAATTGGGATTCGACCTAGGGGTATTACACTAGGAACACCAGAAAAGGTGACCTAATTTGTGCTAACATGCACACATATCAAATTTACAGTTTTAAGGCCTCCTTACCATGTTATCTTTTGGTATATACTACAATAATGGAAATCCATGAAAATGTATTTTGTGTAGGCATCATGCCAAACATTATCCTAACATTTTATATTCTTTGAAACTTGGAATACATATAAAAAAAATCAATCCCCACTATGCCATATTAAGTAAATCCAATTTTAATGACATTGTTGTTGTTACAGGTATGAACTAACTGAGAGGGGGGGGTGAATCAGTTAGTGTAGATTATTAACCATTTACTCTCATTTCCAACTTTGAATTATTAATCTTAGTGGCAGTGAGTCTTTACTGTGAAATCCATAGTTATAAACATAAAGCAGATAGTATAAAGAACAACAATCACACACAACATTCAGTCACAAGTACGAGACACAGATTTTTCAAGAGGAAACCCAACCAGGGAAAAAACCTCGTCT
>JZKD02S1755694.1:0-14627 GCA_000966675.3 Picea glauca
ATACAGAGAGCAATTTTGTTTCTTTTGGTTCAAAGTTAAATATTTTCAGAGAATATGCCCAAGTTGATTTGAATAATGAAGAAGGATTTTATAAAGATGTTATCGTCACATTTATTTTGAAATTTTTTGGTATGACTAAGATAAAAAGGAAATAATATGATCTACCTTCTCCAAGCATAATCAAATAGCTAAACGCATTTTAGATCAAGAAGATAAAAGTATTGAAATAAATATTGGATGAATGTGATGTTGTAGTCACAAGAAAAGAAGCATTGTATCGTACGTTGACTGAGATAGACCTAGAAGGAACCACATGAAAAGTTCAGGAAAGTTAATCTTGAACTTTATATTCATGACAAGGCAACAATTTGAAGAACACGTGGATATATTAAAGGGCTTGTCTGTTGAAAAAATTAATAACATAATTGAATATAATGAAAATAAAATTGAAAATTGGTTAGTGAGTTATGCAAATAAAAATGAAGACATAGAAGATACACTTCATCAACTTTCATATGAATTAAGAGAATTGGAAGGGATATTATTTCATATAAAAATTATACAAGAGATAAATGTAGCCCCGATGAAATATTATATAGAATATTGGTTAAAACAAGCCTTAATTAAGATAACTGAAGAAGAACATTTGGAGATTGTTGGCACCGATCGTGTAACCATAGTTAGAGATTATACAAAAGGCACATCAGCAAGCAAATTAAGAGAGATGTATTCCATCACAGTAAGTGTAAATTGATCACATCCTTCTTGTTTCCACTTTTAGAATTCATCCAGTTATATCCTATCCACCCCTAGGAGAATATAATCGATTTATGATTGCTCTCTTCTTTTCTCTTTTCAGGTCTTGCATTGTTTCCTCCTTATTCAAGCTCCATTCCTACTCTTTTCTTCTCATTTCTCTATTTTATGGTCCACGAGAGCCATATCCCAATCCACTTTTGGATGAACACCTTTATTTTCTTAAAACTATTAAAGACTATTTCATTTTTTAGAAAACTCCATAGAACTATTTCGAGGTTAATTTTAATTGTATCTTTGAACTCTGAGCATTTGAGTATAAGATATTTGAAATTAATCTATAAAAATAGTGTTTTTATTTTAATGAAAAGATTCATTTAAAGTTCTATGATATGTGGGCCCTTCATTTCTTTTCCTATGAATGTGATAAAAAATATTTGAAACTGTGATGAATGTGAGATTTATTGTATATTTCTTATAATCATTTTCTTTTATATTATATTTCTGCAAATGTATCTATTCTATGAGTTAAATTTCCTAGTCCATCTCTCAGGAATTATTGGTGTCTGTATATTTTATTCAATATTTATTTTATTTGAATGATAAGATTTGGAGTTTGCTTGTTAACACTCTCCCAATTTAATATTGTCATCCCAAGATTTTCAAAGACAAATCTTTAAAGAAATTAAATAAAATTACCACCTCTATAAAAATTAAGGGGGGGTTTTAATCCGCATGAGGTTGTTGTTTCAATATTAACCGATTCAAACATCAACGGGCCTCAAAATGACCTCAAATGTTTTGGATCCGAAAAATCGTAGAAAAATTGTCAAGATGAAAGTTGTATTTTGAGCCAATGGAATAGGTGGATGGCCACCAATGTCCACATGGATCACCAACTAATTCAACCTCATCAAGTAGGTGAATTAGAATATGAACTTGCAAGTCCATAAAATTTGTGGTAAGTTCCTTCTCAAACATACAAACAATCTCAACTATCTCTCAATGCCACCGTGGAATGCTAGCCATATGAATATCCTTTGATGTGATCCAACTTACAAATGTAGATAATTTTGATATGGTACATCATAGGTCCCAGGGGAAGTCATAGTTCACACAACCACGCATGATCAAAGGATAGTGACACTACAAAATAGAAACACACACACCATTAATTAATTGTCATAAAAAAGTGAGTGCATAGCATATTGTTACCGATAGTATACAAGAGGAATTATTTATTCAACATACATACCCTTAGAAGGTTCAAATGGTCATTTGATTTCAACCCCAAAAACTTTCCTTCTACAGTGAAGCAACGGCATAGAGTCGACCCATATAAAGAAGGTGTTTTCACACCTAATATAACATCCTTCACCATAGAAAGATCATCTTTCTTCAAAATCAATGGGACATCACCTTCTTTAAAATACCAAGAGGGACCAACCTCTCCTCTAGTTTCTTTTCTTGTCCAATATCTCTTTTTAGTATTTGAAGCAATAATATCTCTCTTAATGGCAAGTGTGTCACTTTTATTCAATGACATGTGCCTCCATAAAGAAGATGAAACATTTTTTAATATATGCATGGGATCTAGTAAGTGGCCAATCTTAAGATGCTCTCAATATGGAAGCTCATAAAATACATATTTCCTTTTCATCCCAATGGGCCTTTTCTCAACATAGGTGTCAAAAAATTCAATATCATTGAACATAGGTTCCCCATTTGAATCAAAACATTCTACCGTTTCCTTCTCATTCTCCATGTCATATTCCCTAATCCAATATGTCGGTGTCATTATTTTAGGTCTCTGGGTTCTCTCTAGTTTACCATTAAAAGCAAATGCAACTTTTCTATAGGGGTGGTCTTCTAGGAGGAATACCCTTGAGCATTCATTCACCAAATTTCATAGGTGGTTGTATCGCTTAGCCTTTATAGAAGGTCCACAACATTTACATCCATGATACCATTTTGTTACAAGACCTGCGATGTTATTATATGCAAATCACATTAGTATAAAAAATATAGTTGTACCAAATTAAGTATGCCAAATAACATTACAGATATAAACAAATCAATCAATATGCTTACCAAAAAAACTCCTAGTCCCAGATAATCATGCATGGTGTATGCATATATTCTATAGAACGTAAAATACCTCTCCATTGGGATGGGTCTTGATACATCATATACATGTATCCCTTCCCATAATTGCTTAAATTCATCGATCAGCGGTTGGAGGTAGACATCCATTCTCTTCACTTGTCTTCTAATTGGGACTATAAGAGTCAACATAAGACATTCATTCTTCACGGACAACCATGGGTGGATATTTTTATTGATCACTACCACTAGACAAACATAATATTTTGTGTTTTGGAGGGAAAATGAGTTAAATCCATCCATGGATATGATTAATCGTAGGATTCATACTTCATCCTTGAATTTATCGGGCCATGTATGTTTTATATTCTTCATGGCTATTGAATATGTTGGGATTCACATAACTCTTGGCTCACTTCTATGTGAGGCATGCCACCCCTTCAACATGACTATTTTTTTGTAACGAAAGATCCTTTGAATCGTTGGAATTATAGGCATGTGCCTCAATATAATATGAGGAGGACCATGTGCATTACCCTTCTTTTTTTATTTATGGTACATGTCATGCCCACATTCTGGACATATCTCTTTGTCCGCATATTTGTTTCTATATAGAATACAATCATTCAGGCATGCATGGTATGATATGTACTCAACACCCAACATTTTCATCATTTTCTTTGCCTCTGCGTAGTTATCAGGAAAGAAATGATCTCATGGAAGTACCTGATCTTTGCGTAACTTGCAATTAGTGAGCAATAGAAATGTACAATGTCATAAGCATGAATAAAATCAATCATTTTCTTCCTTCAGTTTGTGACAATATTCCTTAAAACATTATCGGACTTAATGGTTATTTACCTCAAAAGTGTCGAGAAACATGCGTTTGACATACCATATTTTGCTTTCAATTTGTATAGTAACATTTTTGTCCCCATTTGGGTAGACCTTGATCCCGATCGACCAAAGAGAGGGGTGGTGGAAGCAGATTTCAGACTTTTGAAGAAGGTATCTACAACATCAACATCATCCCCTAGTTTTATGGAATGCATGTAACAACATTCACTCCATGGATTGGGTGTCCCATAATAAATCATCCATACCAACCTCTATATCATTGTCTTAATCTACAACACATGACTAACTAGTGTTACTATATAGGTTTTGAATTGGTAAATCAGGACATAGTGGGAATTGAATAGGTGGTCGGTTCAACCAATCTAGGTATGATTCATGTCTGGGTTGTGCTTTTTTAACAACAAGCTTGTGAATTGACATCATAGTGGGGTGCAACAACAAATGGTAGACAGGTCGCTCGTCATCAAAATCTTGATTGTAAAAATATTGAACATTACATCGATAATATTAGTAACACAATGCATTTAATATGTTTAAACATTTATTAGAAGCATGGAATTTTTTTCCCAATAAATTATAAGCATGCAACCAAACACTTTATAAAAAAAAAATCAAATTAAACAAAACATTTACATTAGTTCCATTGATAATCCAAAAATACAATTACTTAATCATTTTTTCTTACACACTACGAGGTGTCTCCATAAAAGAGATCCAATTCATGGTGTAATATCGTTGACCTAGTTTGATTGCTATAAAATGGCATCTTACGATTGGTAGGGGTAAAGAAAGTGTCTATTTCCATCAAACATTTGTTTGTGGTATCTTTCTCCTGGTAAGAGTTTGCAAAAATTTGGGACTACTAGAATATCTTGTGCATCTGAACTCGATCCTGAATCTTGTTCTTGTAAAATTCATTGAACAATTATTCAACTGCACCTGCAAACATAACATAAACTCAATGAGATAAATGAATTATACATAAAATATAGACGTATTGCAATCAGCGGGGAAGAACTTGAAGGACTTTCAATTATATGAAATTAGTTGGAATCTGAAAAATTGTCCATTTGATCTTATAATTCCTTGTTTCCTACATTTGAGCCAAAATCGTCATCTTGGGAAGCATAGACCAATCTAACTTCAAACACAATTTTGAATAACTTTTATAAATTAACGGTGCACTTAATCATATAAGGACACCCTGATGCGCTTGTATAAAACAAACACAACAATGCTTTAAATTGAGAGAAGTACTGAAGACTGACCTTCGTTATTTCCTCCTCAAAACAAAACCTCCAAAAAATGTAAATTTGGATGTTTGTATTTTCATTTTGTAAATTAAATTGTTTGTTGATGTATGTGTACTTACACAGTGCATCGATGTGGTACGAACTGTATAACGCACCAATTGAAGCTAGTTATAAAAATAGTGTGTTCTTACTTTCAATGAGTTGAAATTTATTAGGAAAAAATGAGTCGGCATGTTATGAGTAAAAACTACACCAGTGTGCTAGTCACTGTATAGCGCACTGAAAAAGTAAGTTACAAAAAAAAAACGACTCACATGTTTATCACCAATGTGCCGAAATGTACAATGTAAAAATGAACAGGAATTTCAGTTTTTGTGTTTATAAATTGAAACCCCATTCATTTTTTCATTCGTTTGCCAAAAATTAGAGAGCATATTTGTGCAAGAGAGATTTACCAGCAAAGACTTCAGAGTGGGTGGATTTTTTTAAGAGCCAAATTTGAAAGAGATTATCGTAATTCACATACAAATCCACATAGGAGAAATTCCAAGTATATGATTTCATTCTATTAATCATCTTAATCTTTCCCCTATTTGATTCAAACAATTTTTAGTGCATTCCCAATAAAAAAGGGTTTCATGATTACCTTTGGTATTGCAAACCCTAATTTCCTCACTATTTTTCTTGCTTTCCCTTTCTATATTTCACAAGGAGAATTTTCTATACGCACTAGTATCTTATTTTGCAAAAAAATTACGTAATTTTTTTATCTAATGATTCCTAGATTTTTATTTTTTTTTCAGGGATATTTTGAAAATTCCAAGGGACAAATGAGGAGAAAACCAATACATGCTAATAGGGATGTCCAAAAAAGTATAAAAGGAGATGGTAAAAGAAATAAACATAATTGTGTTGCAAGAGTAGCCATCCCAACTACAATGTGCATCAGAGGTATGTAATGATTGATTTATTATTTTATATACATCAAATTTATTTATCACGTGAAATATTGATTTTCAATTGTTTCGTTGGAGAAAAGAAAAAAAATAGAGCCCATTCAAAACATAAAACAAGACGACAAGGAATAAAAGGGTTGATCGCAAATTTTTTTATTATTTACGTTTTTGGCCTTAATTAAGATTTCATGTTTGTTGTGATATATATATTTAAATAATTAATTTACACTTGTCCATGGATGTCTTCTAATAGGTGCTAACATACAAAGAGGAGCCAACCCATGAATTGATAGACATGGTTTAAGTATGGGTTGTGAGTATTGAAGTATGAAGGTTTAATTGTACAATTTTTAAGTAGTTATGTTATTTAATTTCCATTGTTTTATAATTAATTAAACAATAAGAAACCCTTATATTAATTATATCGATTGTGCTTTGTCATGGCATATTAAACATGAAGGAAACAAAGTGTTAGCACTCAAATTTGTCTTCAAAATTCGAAAGTGTTTTGAGCATATTTACATTAAATTTTGTCTTTTGGCCATTTGTCATGATCTCTGAATCTTCCATCAATCCTTGATATGCCTCATGATTTCCTAGACAGTCTTTTGGATCTACCATATTGACCTGCAAAATCAAAACATGATCAATCTTGCCCGAGATTTTTGATTTGGATGTGTTCCTAGTTTTTATTAAGTTTTTGTAAAAAATTATCAAAACAAGAGTGGTGTGTGAATAGTGACCTAAGGCCTTAATCCATACGTATGCCCTATACCTAAGTCTATTCATATTTCAAATTTGTTTTTTACCTAACCTACCTCTTGGGTTTTCCTTTTTTAACCAAAAGTATAAGGATCCACAGGTCCAAGCCATAAGCCCAACTCACAAGTCGAAGTCCAGCGCAAATGCCAAGCACTATACCTATCCACTCCTCATCGATAAGCTATGTATTCTTTGGAAAACGAGGATGAATACTCTTTTCCCACGTCTTCACCTTTTGAAAGAAACCAAGACCTTGATATTCAAATTCAGGATCATACACCATCTTGGTCGGATGATTTTTCAGGAGTGAAAAGACATTCATGTGGACCTGTTACAGCAACAAAAAACTATTTATGAGAATGACAAAGGGCATTTGATTATGGTAAGATTTCTTTTCACTGATATCAACGCGGTGAGAGTATCTTGGTGAAATATGGTTACACATGGTCTTGTCAAAGTTCATTGTCGTGGAGATAAGCCCTCTGCCATTTTGGTCGAATGATTCTTCTAACATTTTGGAGGCCAGTTTGGGGTCCCATATCCAGGAGCCAGAAGGGCTCCAAAGTCTCTCCAAAGTGGGAAAGAAGTGTGCCAGGTGGGGGGATAGCACATGGGGCGCATGGTTTTTCTTCAATTACTATTTTAAGCCTTCTCTTCTTGAAAAATCCAAGTCATCAGGTCAAACTCAGTCATAAGTCTATTGATGATGGGTTTTGGGTGTTTTTCATTTTCTGTGCACAAAAATTGTCATTTTTCTGGTTAAGAGACGGAAACTACATTTACACATCAATGTTGAGCACCAAGGCATAGAGACAGACGCAATTGCATTCGCTACTATGACAATGGAGATCACCACTAAAACTGATAATCAAGTTTTCATTAGTGAAGATGATGACGATCTTGATTGCCCATCAAGGGGGTTCTGGTCCATCCCTAATGATATAGAATCCATTCGCCAAGGCAATTTTGTCATTGTGATGGATGATGAAGACAAGGAGAATGAGGGGGATCTTATAATGGCAGCGTTGTATCAGGATTATCCATACAGTCTCCTCTTGCTCTGGTTTCATGAAGGAAAACGAGGGTTGCCATTGATTTGATATCGATGGGAAAGCCATTGCCCAATCTATTCACAACGAGGTTGCCCAAGACGTCACTTATCTCTCCCATAAATATGGCAAGGTGCCTGGTTTGGCTGTTATAATTGTGGGTGTGAAGGAAGATTCCCATACTTATGTACACATGAAGAGGAAATCATGTGCAAAGGTTGGCTTAAAATCCATTAATGTAGACTTACCAGGAGTTGTATCAGAAGAAAATCTTCTGGATGCAGTTCTTGACCTGAATGTCAATCCTGAAGTACATGGCATCTTGGTCCAGCTTCCACTATCGCCACACATCAATGAAAGGAAAATATTGAGTGTAATAAACATAGAAAAGAACGTAGATGGGTTTCATCCTCTCAACATTGGAAAACTCGCAATGAATTGAAGGGAACCTCTATTTGTTCCATGTACACCAAAGGAGCAGCGTTGAAGAACAAGAAGCCAAAATAATTATAGTTCTGATATTTTGAAGAAGTCTGCTAAAGCCTTCCTTTTCAGTGGCTATTTCAGTTTGCACAACTTTCCTTAGCCACCGAAAGTGCAGAACTAGGCAGAGTGCTAATATTTTTTCTCATCTCGAATCTTTTTGAGACTTAAACTGTCGAGAAGAGTTCCAAATGATTATTAACATTAATATGAGTAAAGACTACTTCTTCTTCAAGGTCTTGAGGCAAATTTAAGGAAGAAAAGGCTCAAGGATCATCCTATTTTTAATTGAAAGATGAACAGATTAGCTTCCAGATGTCAATTAAAGAGATTCATAGGCTTAGTCACTATCCAGCATAGGAGCAGCTGTCAAAGATTTAGTATTAGGATATGATTGGATTCCTTTTTCATAGGATCTGATTCCTATTGTTTTGTAATTAGTTTGATATTACTATTTTTAGTATTATTCGATCCTCTTTTATAGGATTTGTTTTCTTGATGTAAAGACTACAAAAAGTCTAGAGTCTTGGAGAAATGAGGGGGGAAATTCGGTCCTTGAGGCTGAAGATTCGACTTTGGAGACTTTTTCACATTATTGTAAACTCAAACTTCTCATTTTCATATTGAGTAATACAAACTTTTTTTGCCATAACTTGTTCAGATTTCATCTTCTTACCTATTATGTACTTGAACCTAGATATTATATTCATGTTGTTATGTTTATTTATGCTTGATAACTGTCATCTTATCATTGCATTCATAAATTAAACTTTGCAAGTATTTATGTGATTATTGTAATTGGCCATTCATATATGCTTTATATATGATTCTGTTGGTATAATAGTTATTTCTCCACACATCCATTTACTTGTAAACTCTCTGAACATTTGTGGTTGAAATCCTTGTCCATATAAATGTGTTCATGCATGTTTTGAGTGAGGAGTGATTCAGTCATCCAACTTGATCCAAACCCACACTTATTATTGAGAAAATAGTTACAAAATATTAAGTTACCATGCATCTCTGACATATAGCCTAGGAGAGTTTCATGGAGTGATAACAAATTGGTGTCATGGCCGGGGAAAAGGAGATTGAAGCTCAGCTTCCCTGGGAGACGACATAGATCCAGCTTTGATGATAGACAAAGCTTGGACATCATTTGGTTGTAATCATCTATCTGGCGACTCCATGAAGGACAGATTCAGTGGCGACTCCGTTGTTCAGAAATCTGTTGACGACTCCACTGGTATGAAATGAACAAGAGGTATGCCTTCTGTGATTTTTCAAATATTGTTGGCTTCCCTAATCCAGTACCTAGTAGAGATGAATGGGAAATAATCCTTCCCAGATTTCGAGGTGAAGAGTGGGAAGTGTCAACTGAACATTTGTTGGACTTTCATGATTGCATGCATCGGTTGCAAGTTATGCATGAGGATGTTCAGATCCAACTCTTTTGTTTCTCATTAGAGGGGATCGCTCTTGAATGGTGTCGGTCTCTCACAAATGCAAGTGTTAGTTCTTTGACAGATTTCCATTCAGCCTTCAATTCCTTTTGTAAAGATTATTTTCCAGTTGAATATCTTTTTGAAGGATGTTTGTTAGGCGAAAATATTGTCATTTAATTCCGTCGTAGTAATTTCCCAACCATTTAATTTGTCAATCCGAGGTTCGTAGGCTTACGAAGCACATGCACTATATATGCAGGAGTAGGCACCTAAATCTAATCTAAGAAAATTCAATCAAATCCTAACTCTTTCATTCCACTTAATAAGACTTAGTTGTTGTAGGAAATAAAACACTAGCTCCCTTTCAGGACGTCCTCTCAAGATGTTTCACAAAACCTATCAACAATCAAGATCATCAAGCAAACACTCATGCATTGAAAATAAATACACTTAAAAAGGGATTAGTTGTTGTAGGCATGAAAACACTAGCTCCTTTCAGGAGGTATTCTTCAAGATGTTTCACAAAACCTATCAACAATCAAGATCATCAAGTAAACACTCATGCATTGAAAATAAATACACTTAAAAAGGGCTTAGTTGTTGTAGGCATGAAAACACTANTATATTTAAATAATTAATTTACACTTGTCCATGGATGTCTTCTAATAGGTGCTAACATACAAAGAGGAGCCAACCCATGAATTGATAGACATGGTTTAAGTATGGGTTGTGAGTATTGAAGTATGAAGGTTTAATTGTACAATTTTTAAGTAGTTATGTTATTTAATTTCCATTGTTTTATAATTAATTAAACAATAAGAAACCCTTATATTAATTATATCGATTGTGCTTTGTCATGGCATATTAAACATGAAGGAAACAAAGTGTTAGCACTCAAATTTGTCTTCAAAATTCGAAAGTGTTTTGAGCATATTTACATTAAATTTTGTCTTTTGGCCATTTGTCATGATCTCTGAATCTTCCATCAATCCTTGATATGCCTCATGATTTCCTAGACAGTCTTTTGGATCTACCATATTGACCTGCAAAATCAAAACATGATCAATCTTGCCCGAGATTTTTGATTTGGATGTGTTCCTAGTTTTTATTAAGTTTTTGTAAAAAATTATCAAAACAAGAGTGGTGTGTGAATAGTGACCTAAGGCCTTAATCCATACGTATGCCCTATACCTAAGTCTATTCATATTTCAAATTTGTTTTTTACCTAACCTACCTCTTGGGTTTTCCTTTTTTAACCAAAAGTATAAGGATCCACAGGTCCAAGCCATAAGCCCAACTCACAAGTCGAAGTCCAGCGCAAATGCCAAGCACTATACCTATCCACTCCTCATCGATAAGCTATGTATTCTTTGGAAAACGAGGATGAATACTCTTTTCCCACGTCTTCACCTTTTGAAAGAAACCAAGACCTTGATATTCAAATTCAGGATCATACACCATCTTGGTCGGATGATTTTTCAGGAGTGAAAAGACATTCATGTGGACCTGTTACAGCAACAAAAAACTATTTATGAGAATGACAAAGGGCATTTGATTATGGTAAGATTTCTTTTCACTGATATCAACGCGGTGAGAGTATCTTGGTGAAATATGGTTACACATGGTCTTGTCAAAGTTCATTGTCGTGGAGATAAGCCCTCTGCCATTTTGGTCGAATGATTCTTCTAACATTTTGGAGGCCAGTTTGGGGTCCCATATCCAGGAGCCAGAAGGGCTCCAAAGTCTCTCCAAAGTGGGAAAGAAGTGTGCCAGGTGGGGGGATAGCACATGGGGCGCATGGTTTTTCTTCAATTACTATTTTAAGCCTTCTCTTCTTGAAAAATCCAAGTCATCAGGTCAAACTCAATCATAAGTCTATTGATGATGGGTTTTGGGTGTTTTTCATTTTCTATGCACAGAAATTGTCATTTTTCTAGTTAAGAGACGGAAACTACATTTACACATCAACGTTGAGCGCCAAGGCATAGAGACAGATGCAATTGCATTCGGTACTATGACAATGGAGATCACCACTAAAACTGATAATCAAGTTTTCATTAGTGAAGATGATGTCGATATTGATTGCCCATCAAGGGGGTTCTGGTCCATCCCTAATGCTATAGAATTCATTCACCAAGGCAATTTTGTCATTGCAATGGATGATGAAGACAGGGATAATGAGGGGGATCTTATAATGGCAGCATTGTATCAGGATTATCCATACAGTCTCCTCTTGCTCTGGTTTCATGAAGGAAAATGAAGGTTGCCATTGATTTGATATCAATGGGAAAGCCATTGCCCAATCTATTCACAACGAGGTTGCCCAAGACGTCACTTATCTCTCCGATAAATATGGCACGGTTCCTGGTTTGGCTGTTATAATTGTGGGTGTGAAGGAAGATTCCCAGAATTATGTACGTATGAAGAGGAAAGCATGTGCAAAGGTTGGCTTAAAATCCATTAATGTAGACTTACCAGGAGGTGTATCAAAAGAAAATCTTCTGGACGCAGTTCTTGACCTGAATGTCGATCCTGAAGTACATGGCATATTGGTCCAGCTTCCACTATCACCACACATCAAAGAAAGGAAAATACTGAGTGCAATAAACATAGAAAATAATGTAGATGGGTTTCATCCTCTCAACATTGGCAAACTCGCAATGAATTGAAGGGAACCTCTATTTGTTCCATGTACACCAAAGGAGCAGCATTGAAGAACAGGAAGCCAAAATAATTACAGTTCTGATATTTTGAAGAAGTCTGCTAAAGCCTTCCTTTTCGGTGGCTATTTCAGTTTGCAAAACTTTCCTTAGCCACCGAAAGTGCAGAACTAGGCAGAGTGCTAAATTTTTTCTCAGCTCAAATCTTTTTTAGACTTAAACTGTCGAGAAGAGTTCCAAATGATTATTAACATTAAGATGAGTAAAGACTACTTCTTCTTCAAGGTCTTGAGGCAAATTTAAGGAAGAAAAGGCTCAAGGATCATCCTATTTTTAATTGAAAGATGAATAGATTAGCTTCCAGATGTCAATTAAAGAGATTCAGAGGCTTAGTCACTATCCAGCATAGGAGCAGCTGTCAAAGATTTAGTATTAGGATATGATTGGATTCCTTTTTCATAGGATCTGATTCCTATTGTTTTGTAATTAGTTTGATATTACTATTTTTAGTATTAGTCGATCCTCTTTTATAGGATTTGTTTTCTTGATGTAAAGACTATAAAAAGTCTAGAGTCTTGGAGAAATGAGGGGGGGAATTCGGTCCTTGAGGCTGAAGATTCGACTTTGGAGACTTTTTCACATTATTGTAAACTCAAACTTCTCATTTTCATATTGAGTAATACAAACTTCTTTTGCCATAACTTGTTCAGATTTCATCTTCTTACCTATTCTGTACTTGAACCTGGATATTATATTCATGTTGTTATGTTTATTTATGCCTGATAACTGTCATCTTATCATTGCATTCATAAATTAAACTTTGCAAGTATTTATGTGATTATTGTAATTGGCCATTCATATATGCTTTATATATGATTCTGCTGGTATAATAGTTATTTCTCCACACATCCATTTACTTGTAAACTCTCTAAACATTTGTGGTTGAAAGCCTTGTCCATATAAATGTGTTCATGCATGTTTTGAGTGAGGAGTGATTCAGTCATCCAACTTGATCCAAACCCACACTTATTATTGAGAAAATAGTTACAAAAGATTAAGTTACCATGCATCTCTGACATATAGCCTAGGAGAGTTTCATGGAGTGATAAAAAATTGGTGTCGTTGCCGGGGAAAAGGAGATTGAAGCTCAGCTTCCCTGGGAGACGACATAGATCCAACTTTGATGATAGACAAAGCTTGGACATCATTTGGTTGTAATCATCTATCTGGTGACTCCATGAAGGACAGATTCAGTGGCGACTCTGTTGTTCAGAAATCTGTTGACAACTCCACTAGTATGAAATGAACAAGAGGTATGCCTTCTGTGATTTTTCAAAGATTGTTGGCTTCCCTAATCCAATACCTAGTAGAGATGAATGGGAAAGAAGCCTTCCCAGATTTCAAGGTGAAGAGTGGGAAGTGTCAACTGAACATTTGTTGGACTTTCATGATTGCATGCATCGGTTGCAAGTTATGCATGAGGATGTTCAGATCCGGCTCTTTTGTTTCTCATTAGAGGGGATCGCTCTTGAATGGTGTCGATCTCTCCCAAATGCAAGTGTTATTTCTTTGAAAAAATTCCATTCATCCTTCAATTCCTTTTGTAAAGATTATTTTCCAGTTGAATATCTTTTTGAAGGATGTTTGTTGGGCGAAAATATTTTCGTTTAATTCCGTCGTAGTAATTGCCCAACCATTTAATTTTTCAATCCAAGGTTCGTAGGCTTATGAAGCACATGCACTATATATGCAGGAGTAGGCACCTAAATCTAATCTAAGAAAATTCAATCAAATCCTAACTCTTTCATTCCACTTAATAAGACTTAGTTGTTGTAGGAAAGAAAACACTAGCTCCCTTTTAGGAGGTCCTCTCAAGATGTTTCACAAAACCTATCAACAATCAATATCATCAAGCAAACACTCATGCATTGAAAATAAATACACTTAAAAAGGGATTAGTTGTTGTAGGCATGAAAACACTAGCTCCTTTCAGGAGGTCTTCTTCAAGATGTTTCACAAAACCTATCAACAATCAATATCATCAAGTAAACACTCATGCATTGAAAATAAATACACTTAAAAAGGGCTTAGTTGTTGTAGGCATGAAAACACTAGCTCTTTTTAGGAGGTCTTCTCGGAATGTTTCAAATAACCTATCAACAATCAAGATCATAAAAACAATAAAGCATATAAACATATTCAAAGTAAGAAGAAAATGCTACTATGATCTATTTGGAGTGAGCTCAATTCTCCTAAGAACAAAGTAACACATAAACTAAAGCATTCTAAATCTAAACTAGAG
>JZKD02S1755694.1:78743-92067 GCA_000966675.3 Picea glauca
CTCTGAGCTATGTTTATAACCGCCCGCCATTGGTTTTACTCCGCACCCGTTTGAAACCCCGAGCCTCCGGTCATATAGATCGGTTACATGTGTTATGTCGAGGGCTGGGGCTAGACCCCAGCCCTTTGCCCCGCCGGCTAAACCATATTTTAAATATAAATAATTTTATTTACATATCATTTGTAAACACGAACCGACGGTGCGTTGGCTAGCCGGACTTGTGCGAGTTCTTTCCCCCACCGGAGGTCGCGGGTTCGACCCCCGGCGACGCCAAACGATAATTTTAAACCAAACACAATAGCCA
Source organism: Picea glauca (assembly GCA_000966675.3). Classification (NCBI taxonomy): domain Eukaryota; kingdom Viridiplantae; phylum Streptophyta; class Pinopsida; order Pinales; family Pinaceae; genus Picea; species Picea glauca. The sequence goes on from JZKD02S1755694.1 coordinate 79,048, forward strand.
ATTATACAGTGCCACGTGGCAGCCCAGGATTGGGCCACGTGGCACCCTTACCAACCAGTGATACTATGCCATGTGTCGACCTGTGGTTGGTCCACGTCATACAACCGTACGCCACCTATCTCTCTGCCATGCTACCATGTGTCCCTGCCATACTGCCCAGTCGTCCTGCTGTGTCAGCTGCCACGTCATCATGCTGATGTCATCCTGCCACGTGTCACCCTGTGAGTGGTGACACGTGTCACCTCATAACTGGCCCGATCGTACGCCAAAAGTGCCAAATTCCCCTGACACGTGTCGTGTCCTGGTGATGCCACGTGTCCTCCGTACAGTCTGCCACGTGTCGCCTCCTGGTTGGCCCACGTCAGCTGTACGGCCCTGCCACGTCAGCTATACGGCCCTGCCACGTCAGCTGTACGGACTGTACAGTCATGCCCTTTTTTGCCTGTTTGACTTTTCGGACAGAACGCGATATCTTCTCCATACGGACTCCGTTTGACGAAGTAAATATACCACCGGAATCAGGAAGACGAGACGGACGCAATGGCACAGGTTTCGTCACATTCCAAGCACTTTCATTTTTGAGCATTTTTCAAGCCCTATCAGGCTTCTGGATCCGTTTTCGGATCACTTCTACTCATCCGTAGTTTTCTAACGACTACTACCAGACTCAAAACTGAGCTTTGGATTGCACGTTAAGGCCTCCTGAAGTTCTTTGAGCATTATCATTCATGGGCCAAGTGGCGCCCACATGGGTCCACCTCATTCGTACCATCCCCCAAGTCCCTACATCCACGAGAAAATTCCATCCATTGTCCAATCCAACGACGGGACTTGATCTTGATTTAACACACGGGTTCTAGGGGAATTCAGCATTCGGCACTTCGACGTTGAATGGCTCTTTTCCTTTCTATACGCATGTCCTCTGAAGTCCCGAACTCTTGAAGGAGCCTGAAATCTCTTCAGGTGGCTCCAGCATCCGAGACTTTCAACGTATCTACGACACTACACCCCAAACCTTCAGACTCTCGAAGGGTCCACCCTCGTACGTGGTGACGTACTAGACGCAGAGGCAAGGATAGGTGGGTCTCGAGTACTCCACTCGTCAAATGGACCAAGCAAGTAAGTGTCATGGATGACACGCGGCAACGCAGAGATGGCACGTGGCCCCTACAGTGGGTGACATGTGTCACATTTTAATGGGCACATAGGGTCGACGAAACGTACGAATCCAAGTAACACATAGCACATCAAATGTGTGACCACGTCACCCTAGGTGACGTCAACGTGCCACGTCACCTCGAACTGATAGCCTTCCAATCCCTTTGATCTCACAGCCAAGGTGTGTCCGCATAAACCCCTGGATCTACGACCTCCATTACTTCATAACTTCGACGTTCGGGGGATCTATGGTGTGACTTCCTCCTTGCTCCCGGAGTGGCCAGCGTCAGGCTAACCACGGTCTAGATGTAACGGTCATGGGAGATCTCAAAGGTTCCCTAGATCTATGGTCCTCGTTACTTCGCAACTCCAGCCTTTGGAGGTTTCAGCAGTATGGTCGCTCCTCTCTCCCGAAGTAGGATTTCGTCAAAGTATCGTACGTGGATCCCTCCACTGGTTGATCGGACGATTAAGAGGGGTTCTTAACAGACTCCCCAGATCCACGGATTACATCAGTTCGTAACTCCGACGTTCGAGGAATTTGGTGTTATAACACCTTTGTTCGCTCGAAGTGGTCAACGTCGAACTTACCTCGGCATAAATCCAACATCCAAGGGGATTCCTAGATACCCTCGTATCTGCGGCTCGCGTTACTTTGTGATTGGTAAATGGGTCAGGTTTTAACGGTGGGATAGGTGTATCTGCCTCTGTTAGGGAAACCACCAGACGTCGGTCAACCTCATGGGTAACCATAACAAGAAGTTGCCTTCAGCCAGTTTGCAAATGGTAAGGTCATAATACTCTGGAGTTCCGAAGCCAAAAAGGCTTTAGCTCCTTTCGAGCCTAGCGCAGGGTTCCCAAACTTTGGTCATATGGGTCCTCTGAAAACTCTCGTGGGCTACGCGCTAATCTCTTGGTCGTGAATTGGTTAAGGACACGGGCATGAGCCCCCGATCACACAGGTGAAAGGTCTGAAGGAGGTGCCCTCCTTCCATAGGGTTTGAACTTGGTATTCCCGCGAAGGTAGATTCAATAGGTCGACAGGGCTTGAGTTTTCCATTTAATCCTACCCCGACTCTCTTGCAGACTCACGTCCCATAACTCTCTAGCTGCTAAGCTGAGGTAAACAGAAGACCATTCAAAAGCACAGGTTCACAGAAAGACAATACACATTTCTACCTTAATCATTCAATATAGAACTTAGTCATATATATATATATATATATATTCAATCATCATTTCCATTTCAATACACAGTATGAAAATACTCATCAGAAAACCAGAATCGTGAAGCGACTACTAAAAGGGGTGCTTGTTTCCACCCAACCATAGGCACAGCCACTTCTGAACGGATTTACCACCGGCCACCCCCAAGCTAGACCATGATGCTTTGAGAGAGACTATTTGTTCTTGCTCCACGATAGTCAGGGAAGGAGGTTATGTTCCTCCTCCCACGGGATCTTGGCAACCAATTTTCTCTGTATCAAACAAGGAGGTTTGCACAAGTACTTCCACAGTCACTCGTCAGCCTCGTTTATCAGCTTGGACTAAAAACGTTGTCAGCATCTCTGTGCACCCAGAACGAGCTTGTTTCTCAGTTCTTCTTTGAACTCGAGAGTTGCAAGTGCTCTAGACTCTGCTTCCTCACAGATCTGCCTCTTTGTTGTCCTCCTCTGCCCACGAAATTACCTCTTTTCTTGCCTTCCTCAACAAGGTTGCATGGATCTGAATCCTCAACCTGACTGGTAATTCATTTCTGGGTCAAATGACTATTCTGGGTCTGAGCAATTAAATCCAGTAAGGCATTAGTTTGGTGGGGGTCATCTCAACCATTTTTGGTTCCCCTCACCATCTATTTCATAGCACCATGGTCTATCTTGGCAAACTGGGGGAATCAGGGGTATTACATGGATCCTTGGGTACATCCTCCTAGATTGAAGAGTATTTCATTATATTTTGCATGCATCCAATCTTGGAAGATGATTTCTATGTGGACCCATTTACAATTTGGCTTGGTATGATATCTATTTATGGATGGTGTGTCCTCACTTGAAGGTTATTGTTGCATATTATTGTCTATTTTTTTATCAAGGCAACCTCTCTTGAACAAGATACCACCCACATGCCTTGACATTGTCAACCATAGATCTAACTACAATATTTTACTATTTGTTGACTTGTCATGGAGTAAATTAGAAAAATAAATATATTTTATTGTATGAGATACTCAACTCACTTTATATAAAAAGAAGTTTCTCTCCATTTCATTTATAATTCGCAATTGGAGATTTAGGAGTTAGAGAAGTAGAGTATCAAACTTAGTAATTGAAGCTTGATGCAGCTCCTTTGTACTAACATTCTTGAAGATTAATAGAAGATTGAGGCATACATCTACTTTGATGTATGGTTTATTTATGCTTTTCGATTTGGTGTTCATGTTATTGTAGATTCTTCTTCTTGCCATTTTTTATAATCTATAACCAATTGGTAATGAATTTATTCATCTAGAAATAAAGCAATTTGAGGTTCTCCCTTTTTCTTTATTTGTTATTTTATTTCTACACTTGTTCTCTTTTCTTCTATCAACTAAATTGTAGATTTGGAAGCACATAATAACCATAAAACACCTCCTTTATAATTTGATTGATGAGTGGCAATCTTAGACTTCTAAAACTTGTTTTCTACAACACATTTCCAGCCAATACTTAAGGTTAAAATGTATTGCATTGGGCCCTTTTTACCTTTACTACACATCTTAAAGGTGAAAGTATCAAATAGTTTATTCATCTACTAATTGGTGGAAGATGGCAAACAAACATCTTCAACCATATGACCTGCTTCAAAGTAATTGTCTGTGACACACTAGTTCTCTCAGTTATCAAATGCCTTATGACTCCATTAACCCATCATTGATATCTCAGTTATGGAATGCCTTATGACTCCATTAACCCATCATTGATAGGCACTAATTTCCTTCTATCTTTTTTCATTCATTGTTTGTCCTTCATTGTCTTATCTTGTCCTTATCTTATTTCCATTGCCATCATATTTCATATACTACAACTACCACCCATCTTGTTTAATCATTTAATCACATTGTACCCCCATTATATAGCCTAACAATCCTACTTTTTAGGGAAGACCCCTTGAATTGGAAAAGAGAGAGAAAGAGCTACATAGGTGACAGTGGGTAGCCTTCTTGAGTTAAACTAACCTTGATCAAAACTTTACATCACATGGAGGTACTAGATTTTGTTATAACACTAGTATGTGGTTTACAACAGGCACCATTACATTTTTAACAAAAGACAATGAAGACATTTTTTAACAAAAGACAATGAAGTTGATGTTTTTAAGTGACTTCCTATAAGAATTTCTCAACATTTATATTTATCCAACACTAAAAATTGTGACCTATTGGAAGTGATTGGACTTTTTAAACTGATTTCCTATAACACATTTATCATCATCGATGCTTCCCCAACATCAAAACTTGTATCTAACTTATTAGAAATAATTGTTCTTTACTGCTCTATCCTTGGAATCGATCTAATTAGATAGACTTGTTTATACAGCGGAACAGTGAATAATGGAAGTTTTTACCTGCCTGATGTAAAGGGAGAAAATATTCGCCTCACAATAAACTGGTGGCAACTGGTGGCAAAGTTCAATAGTGAGCATTATTATGGTTGGTTTTACCACACTAGTTATTCTAATCAATCAATAACAAAATATGTTATCCCATGATAATCTTAATTGATACACACATTATGTTACTCAGGCTCGTGAAGTTTTAGGATCTATTTCACACATTTTCGCACGATTCGCAATTTATACACATCAGAAATAAAAGAAAAAATTACAACTGGGGCAGTGAATAGATATGGTAACTATAGACAGGTTCAAAGACTAAATAAAATATCCACTTGTGGATTTTGTCTTGAATCAAAGTCGATGTTCACTTTTATCTCTTTCATATCCTTAGTGGATTTGGATTTCTCTTTTTCATAAGGTCTCCTGAATCAAAGATGATGATGATCACTTTTATCTCTTTCATTTGTTTCTTCTGCAATTACTCAGGGTTGTTCAACATCTTTTTACAAGTCATCAAAATTTTGACATGTCCAGACTTTTGACCCACCACTCTCCCCACAAAAACAATAGATTTTTACTAGCTGGCATTCAAACAATAAATATGCCAAGTGGTCGTTTGATTTTGTAAACAAGCCACTGAAACATCGATATAGATTAAGTGAATTGCTCGAGTTCTAAACAAAAAATTGATGGGTGAATTGCTCAAGTGGGTGGTGGTAACTCTCGAGTCTCCACTAGTATACAATGTACATCTCTTACTGATACAAATCCCTCAGAGTAAAAATACTATCTGGTCAACAAAAGAACCAAAGCACTAGCTTTGATGGTTACCATCTTTCTAATTATCTCCACCTTTGGTCCCTATTATTTAATACCAACAATCCCAAATGGGATCAGGATGCCCCTTTGAATCCAGAATAAGAGCTGTTCTTCAGAAGTACAATATTGTACAAAAGACCTGAAATTTCAAAGCAAATGGTATAATAGCCAACGGGCAAGGAAACAAAAATGGCAGTAAATACAGCATTTTCATTGGTACGAGGAATCTGGCATGCTTCATCCAGAACAACTATACAACATGATGCAGTCTCACTTTAAAACTACAAGAAAAATAGCCTTGCATAATATTTCCATATTTTTCCAGGAAAGCAAGTTTGTGGGGTCCATGCCTTGTCAACCTGCATAAATAATAAAAAAGGTAGAATAAGCACTTTCAGATGGGAAATATCTGTATTAGATGTGGCAGTTCTTTTTCGAACTAGGGCAACAAGGGCAGTATTTTAAAAATAAATCATTGTTCAAAGACTATTAAGCCCAATGACACCTACAGACCAACTAAATCACAATGCATATAGGACTAAGAGATCTGGAATATTTTACTTGCAACTATGCACGGAAAAAAAAGCTTCACAAAAGCCATGGGATTTTTGCAACGAACCTGAATGAAACAAAATATGCATCTGTACAAATAGGACTTCCGTTGAGCCTTCCTAGGGGCAAGACAGCCTTTATACTATACACTTTGGTCTTTAGTCAGGTCTTTAGTCAGGTCTTTAAGCCACCAAATGATGAATGCAACCATTTGGCTGCCATTCTCCTGCTACAAAACAAATCTCCAAGATTTTAATTAGACAAATAAAATTATCAGAAATTATAGAGCCGCCAATTTTGGGGGGAACTAGTTGCTTCATAAAGACTACTATTAGCTCCACTGCTTATGAAATTTCTCAAGAAAGTGAGATCCAATTGAAATAACAATGTTCATACGAATTTCCACAGAGCTTATTGGTACCAGCTTCAAAGCAAAGTGCCAAAGTAGCAACCAGACAGCTAACAAATACTTGTGCATCATCCAGCTTTACTGCGCCGGGGTGAAAACATGCGATCCGATTCCTTTCTTAGAGGACTCAATCTGGAGTTCTCAACATCAACTGAATCCCCTTTCGCAGGAGAGGATTTTATTTTATCTTTCTCATTTTTCTTTCTCTCGGCTTCAGCTTGCTTAATGTTATCCTCACGAGCTTTCTTGAACAAATTCACAAAGTTCAGCAGAGTTGAGATTACTGCAGCAAATTAAACATGAATTAATGCATGCATAATTTCTATTTATCTTCAGGACACTGAGCTTCCAATTTTATTTACATTTGAACTTAAAACAAACTGGGCACTTAAACCCCCAGAACCTAAAATCCAAATAAAGGTTTCAGCTATCTGACATGCATGGTCTATCCTTTTTTTAGTTGATTTTTAACTGATGAGAAAGAATAGTATCCCTTTTAATTTGCCTACAATCTGGAATGGCAATGGTCATATGCACTGGCGTCTTCCACTTTGAAATCAACATAGAGAGGAGATACCAGTGGACCAACGAATTCTCCTACATCAAAACAACTTCAAAAGCAAATACACTCAGGAAAGGAACGGAAAACCAATACTATAAGCTCTTTATTGCCTCAATAAAGAAAAGAGAAAGAGTTTGCAGGGAAACATGTCTTATTAAACGTGGTACAGAAAAATAAGCACATCCACTCCTCCCAAGTGGTCATAAATTGAAAACTTACAAAATCAAAATATAATAATAAAAAACATACCATTATACCATTCTTCAGAAGGTGCAGAATCCAGATATTTTCCCACTGCCAAAATGAGTGAGTAAATTTATATTTTCTCACTAGAAGCTCTCTTACCAGATTTTCAATGTTACCAGAAACTCACCTGTGTGTTTCTTCTCTTGGAACATTTATAGATCCATAATTTTTTGCAAAAGATTCCCTACCTTTTCATGCAATTAGGGGATATTGGCAGGAAAAAAATTTCTTTATTGCAGGTGGCTCCCACAACAAAATCCCTAAAAATGAAAAATAGAAAAAGAACAGTAAAAACCCTAACTTGGATTTACGGACATATACTGTATATATAGATAGATACACTCTGCAGACCCATCCCTTCCCCCAACACACACAAACTACCTAAAAAAGAAAGAAAAATAAAAAAAAATAGCATTCACAGTCATCCATTAAGCCACTTAGATTACAATTACACATACAAACCTAAACAACTCCCCTCCCAAACAAACCCCCCTACCGCTCCATATGCGACATTCTTGTTTATCATGGCAAGTATTTGCTCTAGGCACTGAACATCTGTCTATTCATGAGTCAACCAACACTAACATGTATAGTTAATGAAGAGGCTCTAGTCCACTAAGTATCTGTCCCTTTTAACCTGAAAACTTGTGTGCTCCCATAATAAATTAATGTGGTAACTAGGTCAGTAAATTGAGGATTATATTGCAGGATTGAGGACTCTGTTCCACATTATTCTTGCACTCTTTTATAGGTGTTATTGATGGGCTGGAAAATTCTACTGTATGCTTTTTATGAATGCCCTTGTAGCATATGCAGAATGTAATCTCTTTCCTTTATTTTAAAAGTTACAATTTTTTTCAAGGTAAAAAAACTGAGGATTATATTGGCAATTATTTTCCACATGCAAGTATTTGTGTATCAGTGTTCCTCTTGTAAAAATCCCAAGCCTACGTGACTAAAGTCCTTATGATCTCAATTAAACAAGTAATTGCTGAAATTAAATTTCAGACCATGGCATCAATCACACAATAGCTGGAAATTAAATAGCAGAAGCATAAAATCAATTTCACACACATAGGTAATTACTCCTTCAAAATCAACTCTTCGTTCCATTAAAAAATTTACAAGGAAACCTCCAAAAGCTTCCAAAACCAAGCAGCCCCACAGTTATCGAAATCACCCTAAACTGAGCAAAACGACTTACCTGAGAAAGATGGCCTGCTGTACAGAGATACGGCCTGGCCATACTGATGTGTGGATCCATACTATCGTTTCCATACGACTGTGTGGAACCCTCTACGGAGCTGTACGTTGCCCAAAAACGACTCTTTCTTGACTGCTTACTCTCTCTCTCTCTCTCTCTGAACATGCTCAATTGTTCCACTGTGTTACTGTGTGTGAACCCTCTATCTTGACCTGTCTTTACACTTTTAGCTGAGACCAAAACCCTAATCTATTTTTGAGATTAATCCTAGTCTATGTCATGCATGCATGAAATACACTTTTTAGACTCGACTACTAAATAATAGACTTTTCACCTTTTTGACTAAAGTGAATTACAAACTAGAATTACTTTTTGAAAATAGAAATATCTCAAACTACTCACACGTTCACACTAAACCTGTGCGAAAGTTCCTATCCGAACTAATTTATCAATACTCCCTCTTAGCAAGAAAGGAATTCTGCACCAATCCAAGTCTATCTCTGAATACCTCAAACTTCTCTTTTGCCAAGGGGGCTTGGTCAGAATATCGAGGACTTGTTGATCCATAAGATTATGCTAGAGCTTCACTCTCTACTGTTTGCTGAGCTAAGTGGCACGGAAGTCGGTTTCCTTTTATGTTCTCACTCTGGTAGAGACTTACCAGGGCATCAAACATCTCCTTCGTCATCTTCTCGAATATGTGAGGGATAAAATGATCCTTTATGGCATCTAAGATCATCATCTGCTTGGCCTTCACTTCCCTCTTCTTGTGAGCTGCTAACTACTACAGATTTGCAGGTGAATGTACGACGTCCTTGACAATACCCTAGAGATCATTCTCTTCTAGTAAGAGTGTAACCCTCACCTTCCATGATAAGAAATTCAAGGCACCATCCAAGAATTTGTAGTTGCTGCCATCTTTGAGATCTATTGCACAAACTCCCAATCTGAAAATAAAACCTTGAAACCCTCTAATTGTTGGTCCTTCTTCCCTGCAATTGATTTACTCCTACAAATCCCTAAGAATCTCAATTAAAGAAAAAGCTCTGATACCATGTAAAAATCTCAAGCCTAGGTGACTAAAGTCCTTATGATCTCAATGAAACAAGTAATTGTTGAAATTAAATTTCAGGCCATAGCATCAATCACACAATAGCCGGAAATAAAATAGCAGAAGAATAAAATCAAATTCACACATACATAGGTAATTACTTCTTCAAAATTAGTTTTTCATTCCTTCGAAAAACTTACAAGGAAACCTCCACAAGCTACAAAAACCAAGCAGCTACACGATTATCAAAAATTCGAAATCACCCTGAACTGAGCAAAACAACCTGCATGAGAAGCACGGCCAGTTGTACAACTGTGCGGCCTATGCAGTCATCTGTATGACCTGTCCATATGGAGTGTACGGACATCCGTACACCTGGACGGATCTGATCTGTACAATTATATGAGCATCTATACACTCCTTACGGGCAAGCCGTGCTTCTCAAGCAAGTCATTATGCTCAGTTCAGTGTGATTTCGATAACCATGCAGCTGCTTGGTTTCACCTAGACGGATATGATCCGTACAATTGTACAAACGTCTATAAGGTCATGTCTATCTTGTCCATACAATTGTACAGGCATCTATATGGTCATGTCCGTGCCATTGTACACTGCCCAGAAACGCCTCTTTCCTGGCTGCCTACTCTCTCTCTCTCTCTCTCAAACACACACACACAACCTGCTCAACTATGTTACTATGTGTGAACCCTCTATCTTGACCTGTCTTCGTACTTTTAGCTGAGAACAAAACCCTAATCTAATTTTGAGATTACTCCTAGTATAAGTCGTGCATGCATGAAATACACTTTTTAGACTCGACTACTAAATAAAAGACTTCACTTTTTTCACAAAATAGAATTACTTTTCAAAAATAGAAATATCTCAAACTACTTATCACACATTCACACTGAACCTGTGTGGAAGTTCGTGTCCGAGCTATATTTCTCAACACCCGTATATATTTATATGTATACACCTAGTTATTCCCGTGCTCTCTGCAATTAGAAAATCGATATTATGGAAAACAGATATGTTTTTGAGTTACAGCTAACAGGGCCAGATTTTCATCACAGGCTTGGATAAAAGTTAACAAATTACCTCTTCAATTATTATATTTCACACAAAATCCACAGTGGAACTAAGGAAAAATTCATATTCACATATATCATACATGTTTCTGCATGAAAACTCATAGAAAATTCTGATCGTTTGAACCAAGTCATGGGTAATGCTCTATTCAATAAACTCTTTCCTTGTTGACTCAAAATTTCCACAACATTTAGTCGAAGATTGCCAACAATAAAACACGGGATATATTTCTGGATCAATAAAAGTCCAAAAGGGCTGCAATAAGAATATGCAAAAGGAAATTTGGCAATATGGAGAAGGGAGTAATTCATTGAAATGGAGGCAGTATCAGAAAGCATTAACAGTGAAAATGGTGAGATTAAGCATGTAATTTGATAAAAGATTATGACCATTCCATCACTTGGGGGAATCCCACCATCCCATCCCTCTTCAAAAAGCAATACCCTCAACACTTACACTTATGAGATACATCCATAAGCTAGGGTCCCATATAGGGGTGCTATCCTCAATTTTGATAATGAAGTAAGCCAAGAAGTTTATCCAAAAGCCAAGGTCCCCTATATAGGTGCTTACACTGACTCCCAATTGTTGACACATGAAATGGACAAATGGTTGATTCTTTTGTTGAAGATGCTCATGATGATGATATGGTTCCAAATATCACCTCACCCAGATACTTGGACCCTTTATAGAAAAAATATCATCCACATAGTCTCACCGGTTCTGTAGTTTTGCTCCTCGGCCTCCAGGTTGCCTCCACTCCCTATGGCAGTTATAGCGAAGGGGCACGACTGTTTTTCATTTTTTGGTTCTTTCAGCTACTCTGTTCAACAACAACCCTCCATGGTGATTGACCTAAGGGAGGCAGCAATAGACTCCAGAGAGCTCATTTTTCCCTGTGTTGTGGTTTCTGCATAGACCGGAGCAACAACAGACTCGACGAAGGCAGCTGGCTACTACTCTAGCTCTTCCTTTCTATCTTCTGCGAGCTCACTCCTCTATCTTGGAGGCTATTTATCATATGTTATGGATCACAATGGAAAGTTAATTTCAATTGCACGTCCCTCTATTATCAAGGAGGCTTGTTGTTTCTTCAATATTTGATTTATGATAGTGAGAATGCTAGTTCCCCGGTGTAGGATTGTGTGGCCTATAGGGTTTGTCCCTTTGGAGATTGTTGGCATTTTCAGATGGTTTATTAGCCTTGGGGTTTATAAAGAGAGCTTAAAGGCCTCTGCTTTCAATGGACATGGAGGTCTGTATTTGTTTATAGGTTTTTTTAGCACTCTTTTTGAGGTCCCTTTCCCCTACATGGAAGTACTGGATTGTTTAGTCTTTTTGCTTTGGATTTCATAATCCTCTTTATTTGAGACCGAGCTAACTGGTTAAGCATTTCGGTGTTCTTTTGATCTCAAGCTATATTGTAAGCATTTTGGTGTTTTGTGTAAATATTGTTTCATACAAGCAATGTTCAAAAAGTACACTTTTTTAAAATAAAAAGATACGACTTTTTTCCGAGGAAAAAAACAAAACTCTCTTACAACCTAAAATTGCAAATAAGCAAACTCAACCTAAGCCTTTGGTTTCCAAATTTCTTTGAAGTGCCAACAACTATAGCGTAAATCTTTAGGGCCACAATTCAGTACCCAAACATGTTTTAGTATTGTATCAAGACTTGGACCCATAGATTGATTATTATGTCCCAGGGTCAGTTTGTAACATTGCGCCCAAGTGCAAAGGCCCCATCAAGCTTGGGATGTACCCCAATGATATACAGATCTCACTAGTGGTCATTTGGGACCACAGACTCCATGATCTAATGGCTAGGATGTCTGCTGAATAAAGACGTGGCCTGGATAGCCATTGAACCATTGGATCTTTCTCATGACCTCGAGTACATTATAGGGAGGCTATGCAGGTAAAAAGACAAGAATGGATCGGAGGAGGATCTGTTCTAATACAAGCATATTGCCAATAAAGCAGGATACATTTGAGGGCAATTCATGTGATGTGAAGAGGATGTGACCGCAATGGTCGTATTACTTTTTCTCCCTTTATCTCACCAAACTGCTTTATTTATTTAAAAATCGAGGCCGCCTAAATTTAAAGGCGATTGCAGAAAAACATTCCAAGGGATTCTCATTTTGAAAAATTGTAAGAGATACTGCCATTAAAGCATGTTTTTTCCAAGGGACCATCTTGCTAGGCAAATTAATTGTCAAAGTCCCTAGGATAAGTTAATTAAGGGCCTCTCAATTAAACCTCAAGGATAAGTTATCCTCCTAGAAAATAGTATATTCAGCAGAATCTTCTGACAAGGAAATATTCTTCCAATT
>JZKD02S1755694.1:92077-102953 GCA_000966675.3 Picea glauca
TTGAATGGCATAATCCTTTTTTTTCCTCATTCTTTCATTAAATTCTCAAATGGTTAAAATATTCATGCAAGTTTAAAACTCAACCATAATCATTGAAAAGATCCTGTCGGATCAAGAAGAGGATGGAGACCTCAGAGAGATGATTTGAGACGATTAAAGTGAACAAAATTTTGATGCCCCATCCCTAGAAAGGATACTTAGGGTTCGAGTGTGTTACAATCCACCTAGAGGGGCTTACGAAGTGCACCCTCCAATGTGCATGAGAGATATAACAATAAAATAATCCTCCTAGGAGAATGTTCCATAATCAATCTTCAAAAATAGTAAGTGGTGCACAAGATGCATGCAACCAATCCACATGTGCAAATCCCAAGCTAACCAACTCCATGGATGAATGTGTAAGATGTAGTCAAACCCCAAAATAGTAAGTGGGCAACCTCCAACAAAACAAATATAGGGAGATAAGGGCTAATAAGAGTTTTGACCATAGCAAAACTCTATGAAATAAATAAATATACACCTCCAATAATAGCAAGAAGTGTCTCCATTTATCCTCCAAGAATATGCCTAGGTTTAACCTGACCAAGTAAATGCATGTAATGTGCCACGCGTGGCCCTCAAAGTATGCCACATGTATCCCAATAAAAGGCCTCCATAACCACCTCCAATTAACCTCTTCAAGTGTGAAAATGGAACCAATGAAGTAGGGCATCACATATATTAACCTTAATTTGGATAAACTAGATTAATTTAACCATTGAACAATTACATCAACCTCAACTTGTGTGCACAAAGGTTATGCTCAAGTATAACCATAGTGCCCCTCCAATTAATCATCGGAGTAAATCACCATAAACATGTGTGCCAACGAGAGGTGCATTATAATAAAGTGTTGTACCATGTAAATAAAATATGTCCTGTCTTAAAAAACCCCACCATGTTACCAACAAAACATAAAGCTCAACCTAAAGTGCACCACCACCAAGGGATTATTATATCAAATGCCATCATCCTAACTTAGGAAAAAGATTAGATCACCATGAAATTAGATGTAGTAACCCCCCCACTAACTCAAACTTAGGAAATAACACATCAATGGGGGAATTGACATTATTAAACATATTTCCCCTTAGGTGATGTCTGGAAAATGTAACATCATTAAATTATATTACCTAGAAAAATCTCACAAAGGAAACATGAATCATTCCAACATAGTAACATCATAAAGGAAGGGTACATAACAAAATGCTAAGCCATCCAATATTTAAGTGTGTTCCCCATCATACATCCAACACGAGGACCATGTAGAACATCCCCTCCTAGTGACACCAACATCATATATTGAAACACCAAGTCACTAGGAAACGTCAATGACATCATGAAACATCTACTTCCTAACACTACCATCTAACCCTTTGTGGGGCTTAGACCATCATCCATATCCAATATAAGCATATGTACCAAACCACACCATGATGAGATAGTATGCTCCATAACCATTCATAAGTGCAACCAAGGGGTGATTAACAAGGCAAGTAAATGTGAAAAGACCACCAAGTAGCAAGCACAATCATCCAACCAAGGATAAGTGAGACTACCCCAAACCAAACATCTCCATCAAATGATCCATGGCCATGGATAAAAGGGGATCCATGTAGATGAATCCCTCTAAGTTGATCCAAAAGCTTAGAGGAACTATCAACAAATCTCCAAAAGTGTGATTAAAATCACAATGTGGAACTTTATACAATATGAGGTATAATAATATGCCACCCTTGGGGACATGTACTCTTATTAAGAGTGTATGATAACTTAAGAAAGATATTGCCAAACCCGCCAGGAAGAAAGAAGAGGTAAGACCATGTGATAGGTGTTAACACAAGGCTCTGCATACTGTTTCTTAAGAATCAGACAGAAATTGAGGTTTACCCTCAAGATCATTATGGTGTAAATCATGTGGCATTCCGCCCATGATTTCCACAGGGAAAATGAAAATATTGGAGGCCTAAGCAACTCAAGCACCCTCTCTCCACCTATCACATCTCCCTTCCCGATACCTCCTCTCACCTCCCGACACCTGTCCCACTCACATTCCACTTTCCCTTGCTACCACAACCTCGTCCTAGCCTCCGCTCCCCCAATCACTTCCTTCCACATGGCCATCACTCACTTGTTGGGTCATGCGCGTTTTCGCCAAGCACCTCGCTCCACATCACCCTTGCGCATACGCTATCAGACTGCCACCTGCAAAACTCGCATTGATCACAGGCAAAGACCATTCATGGCCTCGAGGCGTCAGGATAGACTCGCAAAAGTCATTAGCACCGTCTGAGAATAGTTATGGGTGTCGGGCCCAGTCCTAATCCCAATGAAGACATTTACTAAATATTTTGGGCAACAGTTGAGACCTCGTCTCATCCCATAAATGGAAAATGTTGCAGAGAGCAGCCATGAAGGCACACTTACTATCCAAAGTTTCCTTATGAGCAAATTTTCTCGTAAAACACATAACTATGCTTGGCTCGCGTCTGACATCATGAGGTCTGCACAACCTGACAGAGTGGGCACCGACTAAAGGCTTTGAAGGCACTTATCTGATCACATTCCTGGTGGTTGCAACATTTTAGTATATATAGGCAGTTTCGATATTTTGTTATGGTTGATGGTTGAGCTAGGGTCCAATATTGTAAACTTTTGATGAAGCTTCTGGTTTTATGGTTATGTAACAGGATTTGAGACTTCTTGTTTAATCTAAGTCAACTTTCTTACTCCATCTTATTTGCCATTGATATTGAGAGAGTTCATGAATGACTGATTCACATGAATTGTTGTGACTGTATTATGATGAATGTTTGATTGTAATGTTGTTATGATTTCTTTCAGTGTCCTTGAAATTTGAATCCAAGAGGATCTCGTGTTAAAGTTTTTCTTCCTTAGGCTGCTGGAAGACCTGATGTTCATGACAGACCTATACATTTTCTCACCAAAGTCTTCCTCCTACTCACCCTTACTCCAACTTACTGACTAAAGTTGAATCAAGACCTCACTTGCTTGTGCATGCTGGTCCAATTTTCTAAGTTAGAACGATATCATCTTGAGTCTGCGCCCATTCGACCTCCCTTAAAATTATTCATTGTGACATACCAAATGATGGGTACTGGACTTACCTCCCCTGCAATCAAGAGGTGACATATAGTGCTAACATTTATGGCACCGTTGCCGGGGAACAAATTGAAAACTTTTCCCTGGGATAGAACGACAAAGAAGCTTATGATTCTGAAGGTGCATCAGATATCAAAACCATTGAAGATTGCAACTTTGCACCTTGCGAATCCACTGTTTCAGTTCTGGCTCCTAAAGGCAAACACATGAGGTCCACTTCACTGCTGCCTCTAGCAACGACTGAAGTTGAACCAAAGGAAATTATCAGAAAGGGAAAGACCACTAAAAAAGGTACCTCCATTGCTGTACCAAGTTTTTCTGATAATTTGCATAATCCATATTTACAAACTCCTGTTGCTGTTTTTGATTCTCCTATTATACAAGCTGTTGGAGTTTCAAGAAATTTAAGTTTTGGGAGCTTTCATACTGATTTCTCCCCTCCTATTCTTGGTTTGGAAGGAGATAGATTTGACACCCCTTTCTCCCTCGAAGTTGTGAAGTGGAAGGAGAGAGCTTTGACCTTAGAAGACTTTCCTACTCCTCATATTAGAGTTGCTGCAGTTGCAGAAGGGGAGACTTCTGTTCCCTCAAGCCCCTTGTTTTCACCTCCCAGGAACACTGTCCCAGTTTCACATAGCCCAACTCCATCCCCTTTGGGTTCTCCTCTAGTTCACATACAAATGGAAGGAGCTAATCCCCCCAGAACTAGAATGGAAGCTATAGTAGCTGCTAGGTATGCCCCTCTTGTCCTGCCTCAGCCTCTGAATGCTCTGCCAGTGGATGGCTACATTAAGCAGTTGCCCAAGTTCACAGGTGAGGGAAACAAAACTACAAAATAGCATCTTGAAGCCTTTTATAGTTATACAAACAACCATGCCATTGGGAATGAATATGTATGGATGATGATTTTTGTTCATAGCCTTGATGGTGAGGCGAGGAAGTGGTTTAGGAATTTTCCCCCTGGATATATCGCCGAGATTGAGGCTTTAGATGATGCTTTTCTGAGGCAGTGGGCGGACAAAAATGACTTTTTGTATTATATCACAGAATTTGGATCCCTAAAGAGGAAAGAAGGAGATTCTGTCTCTAATTTCTCTCAAAGATTCAACAAAATGTACAATAAGATCCCTCCTGAGATAAATTCTATAGAGACCTTTGCCAAAATCACCAATGCCAGTGCTTTTGACCTTGATTTTTGCCTTTTACTGAGAGAAAGAAGATCTGCATCCTTAGTTCATATGCAAGATGTAGCCGCAAAGGTAGAATCTAACATAGTGGCATCTGATCAAATTAGAGGGAAATATGATAAGGACAAGAGAAAGGGTAGAACTGAAGCCTCAATCTCCGATTCCTCTATTTTCCACCCCTAAGTTGATGAACTTACCAAATTAGTAAAATCTCTTTTTGCTGAGATGGAAAAGTTAAAGTTTGAGGGAAACCAGACCTATAGAAATACACAAAATGATGATAACAAAGGTGGTTTCAGGAGACCTAATAACGCTCCTCAAACTCTTACAAGAGATCCCAGAAACAGAGAAAGGGATGACCAAAAGATACCAACTCTCTTAAAAAACAACCTTTTGGCTGACGAGGAAGGAGAAGATGAAGAAGCTGATCCTGAGATCCATTGCTTGGGCGATACCCCTCCATACCCTTACTTAACCCAATCTACATATGAGAATTCCTTAATGGATAATCAAATAAATGATTTAAGTAAGGGAGAGAAGGCAAAAGAGAATCCTAGTAGATATGATTTGAGATCTAAAAAGAAAGGGGAAAATATTAATGCTTATGATCAACCCACAAAAATAGAAAAATCTGCCAAGGCTGTGACAGTTGGCAACAAAGAAAAATTTGCTCAAATCCCCCCAGTTTTGGTTGAGGATCTTATCCCATAAGTCAAGGAGATCCTAAAATCTCCACCTTGCTTCAGTTATGAAAATGAGATTAAAAAATCAAAATCCCTATGCTATTTTTGGAACTGATAAAAATTGAAGAAGTTAAAAAATGTCTTTCCAAAATGTTGCTGTCTGAATCCCACTCAAATACCACTAAATCAGTTAATCTTCAGGTTGAAAATCCAACAATCATCTTAGGTCCTTTGATAGAAGATAGATATGATTCATCCTCTCCCTTCTATACATCACTAAACATACATGATAAGGTGCTGCATAATTGTTTGATGGACTCAGGGGAATCTCACAATCTCATGCCCAAAGCAGTCATGGATGAACTTGGATTAGAAATCAAAAAATCCTACCATGACTTATATCCTTTTGACTCTAGGAAAGTGAAGTGTCTTGGGGTCATCAAAGATCTAGTTGTGACCTTGTTTCAGTTTCCCATGAAAAGTGTGGTCATGGACATTGTAGTGGCTGATGTTCCCCCCAAGTTTGGTATGTTATTGTCAATATCTTGGATAAAAAAGCTTGGGGGAACTTTGTAGATGGACCTCACATATGCCACCATTCCTGTGTTTGGGGGTGAGCATAGAAGACTTTATAGGGAAGATTAGTTGGCCTACATCATTAGTGATGAAATAGACCCCACCAACCATCCTATTTTTTCTATTGACACTGATCTGGGATCCAACCTATTGCAGCACACTAATATTCCTGAACCTCCTCTTGAACTCATAAAACAATCCATTACTCTTTGTGAAATCCCTCCTCCAACTACCTCTGTTTGGAAGATGTTCTTTGATGGAGCCTCTTCTAAGGTAGGTGCTAGTGTTGGAGTGGTCTTTGTTTCACCTTGTTAAGAGACTATGCATTTGTCCTACAAGCTATAATTTGAAACTACAAATAATGTGGCAGAGTATGAAGCTCTTGTTTTGGGTTTAAGGGCTGCAAAAAACATGGGGATTGAAGAGCTATCAATATTTGGGGATGCAAAACTAATTGTTTATCAGATTAGAAATATTTATCAAGCCAAGAATCCTAGGCTTAAGACTTACATAAATGAAGTATGGGACCTAGTTGATAGTTTCTTCCTAGCTTTCAACATTTCATTTATTCCAAGAGAGGAGAATACCATCGCTGATTCTTTGGCTGATTTAACAAGCCATTTCAGAGTCCCATTGCCACCTAAACTCAAATATGACGTGGAGGTGAAATATAGACCCTCTATACCTGAAAATGTCAAGCATTGGAAGGTGTTTGAGGATGATCTTGAGATAAAAAAATTTCTTGAGTCTGTTGATGAATTCTCTGCATTACATATTGACCAAGATCATGATTCTGAAAGTAATCCTCATACTGATGTTTTTCTAAACAAAATTGCCAATCATCATGTTGTTCAACTGCCTAGCAATCATATTTCGAAGGGACTAGTTCCTTTAGAAAGGTTGTTCGATGGGAATGATGTGGCAGTAAAGGTTAAAGGCTCAACTGATGATGCTGATATAACTGAGTACAATATTGGTACAAAGAAAGATCCCAAATTTTCCAAGTTGTCAAGCAGCTTGTCAAGAGAGAAAATCGCTGAATATGCTAAGATGTTAAAAGAGTTTGCTGATGTGTTTGCCTGGACATATGAAGATCTCAGGACATATGACATAAGTGTCATTGAGCACAAGATCCCATTGAAGGAATAGTCCAAGCCATTTAGGCAGAAGTTGAGACAAATAAATCCTATGCTGCTGCCCATTATGGAGAAAGAAGTAAAAAATATTTTGGATGCCTAGATTATCATTCCTTTGAGGTATTCTGAATGGGTGGCCAAATTGGTCCCAGTGAGAAAGAAAAATGGAGAAATCAGACTTTCTGTGGATTTCCGAAATCTGAATAGAAGCTCTAAGAAAGACAATTACCCCTTGCCCAAGATGGAACACATATTACAGAGGGTGACAGGGGCATCCATAATGTCTATGATTGATGGCTTTTCTGGCTACAATCAAGTCTCTGTCTTGCTTGAAGACAGAGAGAAGACAACCTTCACCACTCCTTGGGGTACATTCATGTATGCTAATATGCCCTTTGGATTGATGAATGCAGGAGCAACCTTTCAATGAGCCATGGACATATATTTTATTGGAGAAAGGGACAAGTTTGTGGTAATTTATTTGGACGACATAACAATGTTCTCAAAATCTGATAAAGAACATCATGACCATTTGAAAATGGTCTTTTTGAAATGCAAAAAGTTTGGTCTATCGTTAAATCCAAAGAAGTCATTATTTGCCATGAAAGAAGGGAAACTGTTGGGGCACATTGTGTCAGCTGAGGGGGTAAGGATTGATCCTAGCAAGGTAGAAGCTATTCAAACTTTGTCACCCCCTAGATCCAAGAAAGAAGTTCAGTCCTTCTTGGGAAAAATTAATTTTTTGAGAAGGTTTGTTTCGAATTTGGCTAAGCTGGTAAAGTTTATCATGGCCATGCTGAGGAAGGGAAATGAGATCAAGTGGACTTTTGAAGCTCGCAATTCTTTTAATCAGATAAAAAAGGCCTTGACTGAAGCACCTGTGCTTATCAGTCCTGACTACTCCAAGGAATTTCTAATTTTCTCTTTTTCTTCATCTCACACAATAGCAACTGTTTTATTGTAGAAGAATGTTGAAGGGTTAGAGCAACACATTTCCTTTTTCAGTAGGGCACTGAGAGATGCTGAAATAAAATATGACATCATGGAAAAGAAGGCCTATGCGTTGGTTAACGCTCTAAAAGATTCCATAGTTTATGTGCTACATTCAAAAGTCATTGCATATGTCCCTTAAGCTTCTGTGAAGGAGATCCTCATTCAGCGTGACATAGACGGAAGAAGGAGCAAGTGGATTGCCAAGACCCTTGAATTTGATCTTGAAATAAAGCCTACCAAATTGGTTAAAGGTCAAGGTTTAGCTAGGTTGCTGGTTGAATCTAATTGTAAATCCTTGGGGGTCAGTTTCATAAACATATGTTCAGAGAATCAACAAGCTGATTTTTCAGATGACGATCCTCAAGTCATACTCCCATTGGCAGGATGCATTTGGTATAAAGACATTATATTTTTCCTACAGAAGTTGCAACCTCCGAATGGCATGGAAAAGTGAAAGGTAAGAGCTTTGAAGCTCAAATAAATTAAATATTGTCTGATTGATCAATTCTTATATTGGAAAGATCCTTTAGGAGTGTTGTTGATATGCCTATAACCACAGGAAGCCCAACATATTATATATGATTTTCATGATAGTTTATGTGGGGGGCATCACTTCTGGAGAACCACAGCCTATAAAATTCTCAGGGCTGGGTATTTTTGGTCTAGTCTCTTTACTGATGTCTGTGNAAATAATGTGGCAGAGTATGAAGCTCTTGTTTTGGGTTTAAGGGCTGCAAAAAACATGGGGATTGAAGAGCTATCAATATTTGGGGATGCAAAACTAATTGTTTATCAGATTAGAAATATTTATCAAGCCAAGAATCCTAGGCTTAAGACTTACATAAATGAAGTATGGGACCTAGTTGATAGTTTCTTCCTAGCTTTCAACATTTCATTTATTCCAAGAGAGGAGAATACCATCGCTGATTCTTTGGCTGATTTAACAAGCCATTTCAGAGTCCCATTGCCACCTAAACTCAAATATGACGTGGAGGTGAAATATAGACCCTCTATACCTGAAAATGTCAAGCATTGGAAGGTGTTTGAGGATGATCTTGAGATA
Organism: Picea glauca; assembly: GCA_000966675.3. Lineage (NCBI taxonomy): Eukaryota > Viridiplantae > Streptophyta > Pinopsida > Pinales > Pinaceae > Picea > Picea glauca. The sequence continues at coordinate 100,878 of JZKD02S1755694.1, forward strand.
AAAAAATTTCTTGAGTCTGTTGATGAATTCTCTGCATTACATATTGACCAAGATCATGATTCTGAAAGTAATCCTCATACTGATGTTTTTCTAAACAAAATTGCCAATCATCATGTTGTTCAACTGCCTAGCAATCATATTCCGAAGGGACTAGTTCCTTTAGAAAGGTTGTTTTATGGGAATGATGTGGCAGTAAAGGTTAAAGGCTCAGCTGATGATGCTGATATAACTGAGTACAATATTGGTACAAAGAAAGATCCCAAATTTTCCAAGTTGTCAAGTAGCTTGTCAAGAGAGCAAATCGCTGAATATGCTAAGATGTTAAAAGAGTTTGCTGATGTGTTTGCCTGGACATATGAAGATCTTAGGACATATGACATAAGTGTCATTGAGCACAAGATCCCATTGAAGGAATAGTCCAAGACATTTAGGCAGAAGTTGTGACAAATAAATCCTATGCTGCTGCCCATTATGGAGAAAGAAGTAAAAAAGATTTTGGATGCCTAGATTATCATTCCTTTGAGGTATTCTGAATGGGTGGCCAAATTGGTCCCAGTGAGAAAGAAAAATGGAGAAATTAGACTTTCTGTGGATTTCCGAAATCTGAATAGAAGCTCTAAGAAAGACAATTACCCCTTGCCCAAGATGGAACACATATTACAGAGGGTGACAAGGGCATCCATAATGTCTATGATTGATGGCTTTTCTGGCTACAATCAAGTCTCTGTCTTGCTTGAAGACAGAGAGAAGACAACCTTCACCACTCCTTGGGGTACATTCATGTATGCTAATATGCCCTTTGGATTGATGAATGCAGGAGCAACCTTTCAATGAGCCATGGACATATATTTTATTGGAGAAAGGGACAAGTTTGTGGTAATTTATTTGGACGACATAACAATGTTCTCAAAATCTGATAAAGAACATCATGACCATTTGAAAATGGTCTTTTTGAAATGCAAAAAGTTTGGTCTATCGTTAAATCCAAAGAAGTCATTATTTGCCATGAAAGAAGGGAAACTGTTGGGGCACATTGTGTCAGCTGAGGGGGTAAGGATTGATCCTAGCAAGGTAGAAGCTATTCAAACTTTGTCACCCCCTAGATCCAAGAAAGAAGTTCAGTCCTTCTTGGGAAAAATTAATTTTTTGAGAAGGTTTGTTTCGAATTTGGCTAAGCTGGTAAAGTTTATCATGGCCATGCTGAGGAAGGGAAATGAGATCAAGTGGACTTTTGAAGCTCGCAATTCTTTTAATCAGATAAAAAAGGCCTTGACTGAAGCACCTGTGCTTATCAGTCCTGACTACTCCAAGGAATTTCTAATTTTCTCTTTTTCTTCATCTCACACAATAGCAACTGTTTTATTGTAGAAGAATGTTGAAGGGTTAGAGCAACACATTTCCTTTTTCAGTAGGGCACTGAGAGATGCTGAAATAAAATATGACATCATGGAAAAGAAGGCCTATGCGTTGGTTAACGCTCTAAAAGATTCCATAGTTTATGTGCTACATTCAAAAGTCATTGCATATGTCCCTTAAGCTTCTGTGAAGGAGATCCTCATTCAGCGTGACATAGACGGAAGAAGGAGCAAGTGGATTGCCAAGACCCTTGAATTTGATCTTGAAATAAAGCCTACCAAATTGGTTAAAGGTCAAGGTTTAGCTAGGTTGCTGGTTGAATCTAATTGTAAATCCTTGGGGGTCAGTTTCATAAACATATGTTCAGAGAATCAACAAGCTGATTTTTCAGATGACGATCCTCAAGTCATACTCCCATTGGCAGGATGCATTTGGTATAAAGACATTATATTTTTCCTACAGAAGTTGCAACCTCCGAATGGCATGGAAAAGTGAAAGGTAAGAGCTTTGAAGCTCAAATAAATTAAATATTGTCTGATTGATCAATTCTTATATTGGAAAGATCCTTTAGGAGTGTTGTTGATATGCCTATAACCACAGGAAGCCCAACATATTATATATGATTTTCATGATAGTTTATGTGGGGGGCATCACTTCTGGAGAACCACAGCCTATAAAATTCTCAGGGCTGGGTATTTTTGGTCTAGTCTCTTTACTGAT
>JZKD02S1755705.1:23484-39766 GCA_000966675.3 Picea glauca
TCTGTCGTCCAAGTGTCACTCATCCCCCATGTTTCTCCAAAATTATTTTCTTTAATTTAAATAAAAGACTCATTTCCCTCACCCCTCCTATAGTCGCTCCTAAAATTACTCCTATTGTTCCTATATCCCCTCTCAGTTTTTAATAAATTTCCTAAAATGAAGTCGTTGATTTTTAGTAACTCCTTAATTGTTGATTCCTTTTTGCTTTTTATCCTATGTTTCCTTACTTTCCTTTATTAAGTTTTCTTTATTACAAGTTTCCTTATTTCTATTAATTGTTCATTTCCTTTATTTTTATTTTATTTTATTTTATTATTTTATTATTTTATTAAAAAAAATTTAAAACCCAAAAAGATAAATGCACTCATTAAACCTTTCATTGTATTTCTAAAATCCTAAATTTTATACTCCCACACTTTAATAATTTTAATTCTTCTTTATAATTTAAAATCCATGGGTTTCACTTAATTTATCTCCCTCATTACTTTACCCCCTTTAATTTTAAGAAGACTTTAACTAACACTTAGGAGGGTTTTAGTTTACGTCCTTAAGTTTATTTTTTTTTGGAGGGTCTTCTCTTAAGACTAATCAAAATTTTATCTTAGAGATGTTTTAAATTTAGGTTTAGATTTGAACCGGCGACAATTAATTAGGGGAGTCATTTTATGAATTTCATCAGGCGTTAAGGTCTCAGGGTCATCTAGGTTGTATCATCATCATCATCAATGCGACGTGCCCTTCAGGACGCACTACATGCTCCAAGGGTGCCACTCGCCTCGTTTGCTTCTATTGTGCGACGTGCCCTTCAGGATGCACCACGTGCTCCAAGGGTGCCACTCGCCTTGTTTTCTTCTGTTCTGCGACGTGCCCTTCAGGATGCACCACGTGTTCCAAGGGTGCCACTTGCTAACTTGACTGTTTGGTAGACATCTATAACCCATGGAGTGAACACTCCGCCAGGTGAACTTGTGGGAGACTAAGGGCTCTAAGGAATAAGGCCCCCGCCTTATTGTGCGCCCCTTAGAATCATCGTGAGCGACTTTCGCAGTCTTCCCTCAGGGCATCGTGGATCCTCTCGAACTAGGTAATCGTTAACCTACAGTTCGAGCCACGACGGGAGTGCTAGTAGGCTGTGGCAGGGCTGTTGTCCACACCTCTCCCTCAACCTCTCTGGAAATCGTGTGTGGCCCCTTTGCTCCATATGTGAGTCTGGTCGGCAAGCTATCGTCAGCCTGCATCATCAACCATCATGTCAGAACATGTCAATAACATATCATCAAATAAATAAAATATCATGGTAAATATATCAACTCAAATAGCACACTCCCTGACTCAATCCGGAGTACAAGGGTTCCACCGATGCCTCTACATCCTCAAGGTCCAAAACCCTGCACACTCAACAAAACTGAGTCAATATCACCTGTCTACATCAAGTAGTAAAACATCATGTCGTCTATCAGAACGCATCATAATCAAGCATAAATGTATTAATATCAAAAATTCCAGATCACTTGCGAGCAAGTGTCCTCAAAGAATAAGTTTTGTAAGTGCACTAGAGCGGGATGTTACAGTTTTAACTTACACTAATTCTCAAGGCATAGGGGTCTTCACGTGTACCATAGGATATATAGGCCTACTTCATGGAGGATTCCCTCACAACAACAATGTATTGGCCTACAATGCAAAGAACCTCATATTACCCCTATATAAATTTTTGCATTGCTCATTCTTTGCATCTTGTTATTATTCGCATCTTATGGATAGAAGTTCCTATAAGGCGAGGTAAAATGTATAGAATCTCCTTTGTTCATAAATTATTTAGCATTCATTCTTTGGTTACTAATGCCCTTCAATCCTCCCTAGTCCATTATAAATCCCTCTAGGATCACCATCAAGGCTTTGTCTAGTTTCAAATTGGTGACTGACTTTGGTTGTATATGGACAAACAATGTTTTAAGGGGTAGCATCATAAAAAAATCAAGCCTATTTTCTATTGTCCCTATATTGTTCTTCAATATATTAATGACAATGGTTGTCATTAGTATTTCCCTTCCTTGCTAGACATCCATAATATCATTTATGCCAATCATCTCAAGCTATATGAGCCATCTATTCTGGAAGAGGAAGTTCAAGTCTGCCACTTAGCAGATAATATCCATACACTAGTGGACCTACAAACCTGCTACACTTGTCATCAATGAATTACTTCCTATCTTGTTGAATGCCAAGGTCACCATCACACTCAAGACAAATCACTATCCTAAGTTGTTTTTAAAAACAACTTCTTGCATCTTGTTGAGAAAGTGGAGTCACTCTCTACTAAAACATGGAGGAACTAACATGCCACATTTTCATGTTATAATTAATTAATATTGATAATCCATTGTACAAGTAAATAAATTCATGTAGAACCTAGAACATGGTGCACTTTTGGTTTATCTTAATGTCAAGGGTAGCTAAAGTTCACTATCAAAATTGATCCTTTGCAAAAGCACATAAAGATATTGCTAGAGAAATAAAGGATAAGAAATGTAATATGGTATACAATATTCATATCTCATTTAGTTTTTTTTTTTTTTTAACTCAAAGGAAGCGTTGCAATATCGATGATAGTTCGTCGCAAAGAAAAATAAAATTTAAACAAGCATGGCAATACCGATGAAAGTTCGTCGCACTTTGCAACGGTTTTGCATCGCACATATAACATCTCCATCGTAAGTTTTGTCTATGCCATCAATTTTCGTCGTTAGTGCCACACTTTTGCATCAAAACTTTCCACAGTTCGTAGCACTTTTCAATGGTTTTGCGTCACACGTATAACATATGCGTCATAAGTTTTGTCTCTGCCCTCAATTTTCGTCGCTATTGCCACGCTTTTGTGTCGCAACTTTCCACTGTTTTTTTTACATTGGCACGGTTTTTCGTCCCTATTGCGATGAAGTTTTGTCTGTATCGCGACGATTTATAAGGTAAACCCATCTTGATGGTGATGACGCATGGAGGGAATATTTCATCATTGTTTCCATGAAGACCTAGATTATGGATATAGCGATAAAAAAATAGCGACGTAAAATAGTCTTTTCTTTCGTGGAAATTGCGACAGATAAGTGTGGCAATACCAACAAAAAACTGTGGAAAATTTGGTCATATGTAATAGTGGTTGAAAAGAAGAAGTTAAATGATCTTATGGATATGTATCTTGAAACTATTGACACAACCATATTTGTAGAAAAAAGGTTTATGCCTCTCCATAAGAAACTCAGAAATTTATACAGACGAAACAGAGCCTACCAGGCTCAGATCCGAAAACTAAAAATGGAGCTGCAACCTTTTAAGGAAGAGCTATCCAAGCGGAATTTGGATTTTTTGGCCCAATTTTCCACAAGAAGGAGTTCCATACTTAGAAATTTAAAAAGGATGAAATGCCTTAAAAAAAAATTAGTTTTGGACAATGCATGTTTCTTGCCTTTTTTAGATTTTGGTGAAGTATGATGCCTATGATTAAGTTTTTCACTCATACACCAGATACTAAGTTTCTTCTAACATCTCTAGCTTCGAAAATTGTTTTTTGGATGTTTTGGGGTTCTACTAGATATATATAGCAGCTACAATAGAGTTCACAGTTTCTGGCACTGCGAACTGGTTTATGTAGTCAGGCACTACGAACTTTGCTACGAACTGGCTAATACAGTTGGCATTACATAATTTGTTTTGAACTCTTGTTTTGGAGGTTTATAGAGGATAAAATATTTCCAGATGGCTAGAGGAGTATGGGACAACTGCTTAGATATCATTTGAAAGTTGGAGGGACACCTGACAAGAATAAGATGCGCTCAAGGGACACTTCATCATGCATAATAAAGATGGTAGGGTAGTGGCCAGCATTAGCCTAGTTTGTAGCAGTTTGTTATTTTTTATTGTACAACTGTAGTTACTTCATCTTCAGACATGGGAATCCTATTCTAGAGGGTGGGATTCAAATTGTAATGTTGTCATTCACTATATAGGCTATAATATAGGAATTAGAATTCATTGTAGAGGTTGGAATGGTTGAGATAAGAATCTTTTTGTAATGTACTGATGTAACAGAGCCAACCCTGGATTTTTATGTATCAGACTTGATAATTTTTGTCTAATAGAAGTCAGCTTCTTTCCCTCCATCTTGTTTCTCTCTTACTCTGAATTTACTGTCATTGATTGCTTCAATTGATATTTATAGATGTATTACAATGGAGGTTTGATTGTGATGTTGTTATAATTGTTCTTGGATTTTAAGCTTTGATTAAAGAAGTTATTATGTCTAAAAAAAATTCTTCATTGGTCTACTAGTAATGCATGATGCTAATAGTAGAATTAATTCATCTTTCTCACTAAAGTATTCTTTGTATCCACCTTACTCTTTGAAACTTTGATCTAAGTTAGACAATACCTCATTTTCTGATGCATCTTATCTAGAACTTTTTGTGGTTTACATTGTTGGGATGAGTTTTATCCATTCGACACTTTATCTTAAAACTTACCTTACAAACCTACTAATGGGTATTGAGCTTGCACTTTAGTATTCAAAGTGTGAATTTCAATGCTAACAAGTGGTACTGGGTGTTGGAGCCACCTTTGTCTTCTCTAGCCCGTCTCAAATTTCATGTCTTAATGCTTGAAATCAAAAGATGGTTTTCATATTTTCCATCTGTGTTTTCTAAATCTCTGAAGTCTTATCATGCAAGCAACGATGATTATTTCACTCTCAAGGTGATTTCTACTTTTCAGCAAAAAAAATTCCCCCTTTTGTTTCTACTTCGGGATTTCTCATGTTGGATGCTATAGATCACATAGTTCACAAGCCCCGAGCAACGAAACAGCGAAATCGCTTTAAAAATTTACCCAGGTCAGTAACGGGAGTAAATTTTTCCTAAATCATGATTAAACATCATCGGGTTTTCACGCCTCGACATTCACTAAATCCAAGCTCTCATTGTCGTATCCCCGATAGTCGAAACCACGAAGTCCATGGGTTAGCAACCCGTGTCAAAGTTAAAGGAAAAAACTAAGCCATGGTTAAGTTCCGTCGTCAATTCGCCACTCGACATGTTCTCTTTTAAAAAACTACACTGTCTAAGCCCGAGTCGCAAAGTTGCGATAAATATACGAACATAATTAATTAAACACTTAATCTGAGTTTATTTTCCCTTTTAATTAAAACGTATTATCGCGATCTCGCGGTTTCGCAGTTCGGCATGCAAACTTCCCGGAAATTTACCTTCGAAGCTCTGAGTCGCAATATGGAAAATATAAATAATTATGTAATTAATTAAGTGCCTAATCACAATTACGTTTTTATTAACCAAAATCAATCATCGCAATTTCGGGGGTTAGAGGTTCAAAGGGTTAAAGCAAAAATGCCCGATACAATGAATACCGAAAGGTTAAATTAACTTTGGTAAAATCGGATTAATTAAGCTAAATCAATATCTCTCGTGTTTTGATGCTTGCATGGTTTACGAAGCAGTCTTAATCCTTCCTTATGCCAACTGACATTTCAAACCACCAAAATTTATGGCATTAATTAGAAATAAGGCGAATCGACAAATAAAGATCGAGTTTGTATTGCTAAATTTATTTCTAAACATAATTTGACAGATCTGTTCTAAAAAGTAACAAGTTTTCGAATATATAGAGAGTTGTTATGCATTATAACAAATGCATTTCTATATTACGCAGAGCACACTTTCTCAACGAGATAACTTCTGTATGTATACGTATTTTTATCGCAGAAGAGCTAAAGCAGGATCTCCAGTCATGGCCCCGCGAAAAGCATCCAAAGCCAGTGTTGAGGTTTTGGGACAAGGTTCGGACAACGTCGTTGATACTTCACCTCGAAGTGTCGACTTGGTCCCGAACTGGTCGCTCGTTTCTGATGTTCTGCAGTCTGAATTAGTAGATTATTCCAATTGATTCCAGCGACAATGAAAAAGACGACATAACCACCAAGTATAAGATCGTCATTCAATCGGGAATGCATAAAGTAGCGGCCAGACCACGACTACTCCCCTATTACGATATGGTCCAATGGGCATTAGAACCATCATGAATGAGCAGAAGGTCACCATCGGGACTTTTAGGCCTGAACATCTGCAAGCCATGTACACGTTGCCCACAACGTCCGACCTTACATATGGTGTCGAATTCTTGGATGAGTTCAAACAGAAGGAATGTGTGCAATATGATAAAACCATGTCTAGTTTAATAAGAGATTGGGTTTCGCACCCTGCGAAGTTCAGGGCAGACAGTCATGGTATATACTCAATAGCTTCCTTAGAACCACAATACAAGTATGTATCTATGATGAAATGCAGATTATACGAGAGAGAGGGCACCTCACATTTCTTTCTTCAATGGGTGCCTCTAATATTTCGAGTCACCGAAGGTTGTTCCTTCAACTGGGCAAAAATGTTGTCCAATAGCTTGACCAGTCGGGTTCCAGAGTATCGGGCACAGAAAGAGAGCGGAAAAATTGCTTCATTTTTTATGTCTGCGTACATTATGGACGTCGTGTGATTTCTAACACCATTTCCATTAATGAGCTGGAGTTGGACTACAGCAAAGGACGAGCCTATCCACGTCTATCATGCGAAATTGTGGGAAAACAAGGTGACAAATTTCGTATATGAAATCTTCAACTGGGTGATGGTACTGTTGCATGTCACTATTTTTGGCCACCCGCCACCCAGGATCTCGGATAGTATAGTGACGAATTTGAGCAGCATAGCTTATTGGTATATAGAAGCCGAATTCTCATATCTCAGAGTTTTCGAGGCTTCTGTTCCCCCACATGCATTGCCATTATTCATTCCCAACAAGATGTCTTGTCGTGAGGTTGCTAGACAAACAATAATCGGTGGTATAAGCAAGGAGCTTAAGGGATACTCAAAAAAGGTATGGCCACCTTTTCCTGTTCATTTAAATTCATATTCTTTATTAGATTTCGAGCATGATAAAGCTGAGGCAACAGCCCTGGAAGACCTAAAGTTCTTCCTTATTGAATACAAGAAGCACGATCCGCAAAGAATCGTAAGTAATCATTTGGCCAGTTGCGGGCTCAAAAGATTTGAACACGAAAATTCGCCCTCGGATGACATTTTCCAAGGCGCAAGATCTTATGCCGAGATTTTAGCTCGAATCCAAACATTGGCACCTGAAGAGAGGGCCGATGTTATGAAATTCCAAGAACATCGACACAGTTGTCTTCCCGCAGTATTACGGGGTGAGAATCTGAGTATAGCGGAGGTGAAACAAAAAGATGTCGAAGGCTCCAAGGATGCGACTCCCGGTCAAGAAAAACACCAGGACGAGGGAGAGAAAACTAAGAGTTTGAAAGAAGATATAAAGACTCTCGACCCATCGAAGAAGAAGAGTCTGGTTACTACTCTGGGACAATCAGTGAAGCAAATCAGAGAACCTATCACATCAGTTACTCCCTTGCAGTCAACTCAGGGAAATATTGAAGCAGGGTGGATCTTAAATGAAGATTTGAGGCCTATAAGGGTGGAAGAGCTCCCTCCAAATGAGTTCTTCTTCGATAAGAAGAGAAAGGCAGTGGTAAAGAGAGAATTCTATTAGGAAGGGGAGTCGACAGTCAAGAAATACAAAGTTATGACTGATGGAAGGGACAAGAAGAATGAACAGTTCGCCACGAAAATAGATGGGACATTAGGGGCATATGCCACAACGAACCAATTTTCAGTCCGGGTTTTGAAAAACCAGTTGAAACGAAAAAATCGCCTCATCAAAACCCTGGAAGCCAAACTAGCCACATCAGCAGAGGCTGCCAAAGACCAGGCGAGTGTAGGAATAGAGCAAGCCAGGTTGGCCGATAAAAATGAGATAGAGCTGCTCAAGACTAAGCTTGAAAAAGCACAACTGGTGGTTCGGGATGGTCAAATGCAAGCGGGCCAGCAAAAAGATTTAATCGAACAACTACAAGCTAGAGTGGAAATTGTCAAAAGTAAAGTGGTAGATATCGGGATGTTCCATTCCTAGGCGATAGAGATTCGGAGCAGAGTCTCTGCGGCCCAAAGAAATTTACTCGCCAAGGTAGAGGTGATTCGGGACAACTGTTTGTTGGTAAATCAGGTTTTGGAGAATTTAACTGCTAGAGAAAGGGAAGTTGGAGCAGCACGGGTCGCCTTCCAAGAGGCTGTGATAGCCACAAACAACAGGGATTTAGGAATTACTCCCAGGTTCTCCATTTCAGAGAAGACCAGAGGAAACATTCTATTGAAAGAATGGGAGCACAGCATCTCAGAAGGCAAGCTGTAAGCCAAAAGGGTAACGAATTCCTTAGAAGAAACCTTTAGTTCTATAGATGATAATCTGCTAGGCATTGATAGAGGAGGTAATGCCGAGGTATTGATTCAAATGAATATGGCAAAAATCTCACTTGATTTAAACAAAAAAGAGGAAAGAGATTCAGCCGAGATCTCACAAGTGACTATGGCAGACATAGTCCAAATAGATAAATGTATGATTAAACCAAGTGTGCAATTATGTGCTATCGACATCATAGACAAACAGATGGAAGACAGGTTGTCGCAATTAGCCTGAGATTGTTACTCTTTTGAAGCCAATTGTCAGGCAGAACCGTCAAGGCTGATATCTCGGCTGGTTGAAAGATGTGTCACCTGTACCGAGCACGTGCGAGGACAAGCTTCTGGCACCAAATGAAGACAACGAAGAAGAAATGGAACGATTGCTCTTCTCCCTATCATAACTGAAAATTTTGCAATGATTGAGATTCCATCTTATTGTAAAAATGTATAAATATACCATAGAAAGAAAGAAAAAGAGCCTGGACCTTTTTGTGTCAATTGTAACAGAGTTTTTCATTTTGAGAGTAAATACAAAGAAAATATGAAGATTCTCAATTCCGTCACGACTGTGTTATAAGTTTGTTTTCTTGTATCTCATATTTCGTTTCATTTCATATTCATATCTGATGAATGCTTTGCTATAATTTAGTACAACCTCTACTATAGAGAATGAATGTTGGTTTTCTATATTGTTTACTGTTTTTCCTCTGTACCAGCTATTAGTAGGTGTAAGACCAGTCAACACTTTCAGAATCCTATATATATTTTATGCTCCATTGGGTTATTTCCTTACATGTTTCTTCTCCTGTTTATACGTGGGATTCTCCCTTGATAGGAGCCTTACTCAATAGACAGATAAATGTTTTCTCCCACCTCATACATTTTATTAAAATATAACCCAGTTACGGGAAAGAGCCTTTGATTTGCACCCCGTTTTATTCCTAAAACTGTAAACTCTCTTTCATACGACCGAATTGAGACAACACTTAATTTCCCTCTGAAGCTTTCTTATTTTTCTGTTCTTCCATGACTATCCCTGTACCAACACAACCCAAGATCGAACACGGATTATCAAATCAAACGCTCATTGCCTTAAACCTTTTCAATTCTATTCTTAAAACAGCCACTACCCGGGTTGAACTCGAATGTTCATGGGCAGCGATTGAACATGATATAAACATTCAGCAACAGTTGGAAGCTAGACAACGCCAACATCGGAATATTCCCTAGTTTCCCTTGTTGATGGTTGACGTTTCTCTCTTCTCTACCCTTTACCCACTTTAAGATGCCTAGACACTGTACTTCTAAGCCTTAAGTACAGACTCTAGAACCACATCTTTTTGGCGCAGTTGTTGGGGACCAAAGTTAGGAAATCTTTTCCCTGGGAAAACGACATTTTTTTTTTATTGAAAGTGTTACCCTTTGATAGTGAACAAAGAGTACACACCTTTTTTAAGGCTTTCCAATCTTTCACTTGGCGACTCCACAAATAATAAACTGGCATCTGGTCGAATGAATACCAGACAATACCTGGATGGTAAGAAGATTACACCCGTTACCGATGCCGAGAAGATTCTAAAGGCGAGAGGTTCTCTTAAGCCAACCGCTGCAGTCTACAAACTTAAACCCCCACAACTGAAGACTAAGAGTTCTTCTGAACCCTCAACTTCACGCAGTCCTCTCTTTGACACTAAATATTTAACGTCAAACTGCTCCGAAGTCAAGAGTGAGATTCGTTTGACAATCCCCTTAGTACACAAAGGAAAGGGCCCTCTTGAAAGTTCATCGGCAGTTGACATACCATCTTTCCTTCAGTTAAATTTCCCAACCTCACCTAATTCTGAAGAGTGTTTTACACATTCGGTTTCCACACCCGTCGGTTCTCCTGATTTCGTCTCTTGCAAATATGAGGAACCAAGTCCTCGTGTTCCTTATCTTTCATCGTCGGATTTTCCTCTTCATGAAGAAAATAAAGATCCACTTTTAATTTTCCGAAACCCCCTTTACGACTTTCCACTAATAATGATGGCAGCTGCCAGAGGAGGAGGTGGAGGGTTTATAGGAGGAGGTGGAGGGTTTATCGGAGGAGGAGGGGGAGGAGCTTCTGTAGGAGGAGCTGGAGGCCAAGGGCCTACCCCCCCTCCCAGAGTGTTAGTGAAAGTTGCAGCAAGATACCCTCCCTTGGTATTGCTCGTTCCTCTGCACGACCTTCCCGAAAATTATATAAAAAAATTGCCAAAATTCACTGGGGAAGGAGATCTCACCGCAGCCGAGCATATTAATTTCTTTGATCAATTCGTAGACATCCTAGGTATCAAACATGAGGACATATATTCGAGGCTTCTTGTCCAAACCTTCGAAGGCCAGGTCCGAACTTGGTTTCGGAGCCTACCTGCAACATCTATCTTGTCTTATGATGCCTTGGAAGATGCTTTCCTTAGACAATGGGGCGAGAGAAAAGACCACCTATATTATTTAACCGAATTTGGGTCTTTAAGAAAAAAGAATTTAGAAACAGTCATGGAGTTTATTCAAAGATTCAACAAACTGTATAACAAAATCCCAGTCGAGGTTAAACCGTCCCAACCTGCGTCCAAAGTAACTTTCGCAGGGGATTTCGAACCAGATTTTGCACTCCTTTTGTGAGAAAGAAGGGGAGCCACCCTAAATAGAATGCAAGATGATGTTGTAGAAATTGAGTCTAATATGATGGCTTTTGGTAAGCTTAAAGCTAAAGTAGAAACATGAAACTGATAAACCAAATGCTTTAGAGTAAAAGCAGGTCCGTCAGGGTCTAATAGATCCACAGACGACAGGGTAGACAATATGGCTAGAGTAATTAAAGAAATGTCTAATAAAATATCCAGAATGGAGCTCGAACAGGCCAAAGCTGATTCTTTCCCCAAAAAGGATTTCAAGAGGAACCCCAACCCCCCGAACTAGCAAAGACAGATAAAAAGCGAAGATCAAAAAATACAAGCTCCTCTAAAGAGTGAAAATTTTATAGGAGAGAACGATCTCCAAGATTTCAGAGATTCGGATAATGAGGTCATGAACTTCGGTGATGACTGCACACAACCGTATCTGACTAGAGAATATTATGAGAAATCTCTAAACACTCAACAACCGTCGGTTAAGTCTGAAGAAAGTGATCATACTGACCTTTGTGGCTCTCAACAAGAAACTGAAATGATAATGGTTGAGATCCAACCTAAATGCAACTTAAGATCTAAGAGTAAGCCCATCCCAACTGCTCAACCCAAGAAAATCCTCCAAAGAGGTCAAACTTATGAGCCTACTCTGGAACAGACCTTATTACCTAACATCGAAACGAAAGTAGTAAGCACACAAGAGTCCAAAGTAGGAAAAGTTGAGACACAAGCACAAGGAACCGAAACGGCTAATAAAATTATGCCTTCAACCAAGACCATGAGTAATAAAGCGGTCCAGACGAATAAGTCGGAAAGGAAGGATTCGAAAGTCTCAACTAAAGAAACAGACAAGGTGAGCGGAGATTTCAGTTTTGAAAACGAGATAAATAAAATTAAGATACCAATCCCTCTGGTAGAATTAGCAAAAACCCTCGTTTATCGGAAGCAAATTACCAAAGTGATGGGTGTCCCAGAGCTAGAGAACCAGTCTGACGTTTTAAACCTGGAAGATGACAAACCTAACATCACTTTTGGTCCACATTTTGAAGGGGCCAAAGACACTATTGCTCCCTTTTATATCACTTTAAATGTATACGATCAATTGCTACATAATTGCATGTAAGACTTCGGAGCCTCCCATAATGTTATGCCTAAGATTATTATGGACAAATTGGGTCTCCAAATCACCAGACCTTATGGAAATATTTACTCTTTTGACTCAAGAAGGGTTAAGTGTATGGGAATGATAAAGGACTTAGTAGTTACCTTGGCACAAGTCCCGGTTAAGAGTATCTTGATGGATGTGGTTATTGCTGATATTCCCCCTAAGTGTGGCTTATTGTTGTCTAGGTCATGGGTAGCCAAGTTGGGGGGTTCTCTTCAATTGGATATGAAGTTCGCCACCATTCTTGTGTTTGGTGGGAAATTTTCTCAGTTGTACAGAGAGACGAGGTTAGCATATACAGTAAGCGACCCTCAAAATCCGAACAATTTCCCTATTTACATTGCAGATCAAGATTTAGGAAATTGTATCTTATCTTTTGATGATGGTTTAGATGGTTGTCCGGAGGAAAATGATATAGAGCAGGAAGAGTCAAGTTACATGACATAGGATCTGTGTAGCACCGGTGTTTGGAAAATGTATTTTGACGGTGCCTCATCTTGTGAAGGGGCTGGTGCAGGAGTTCTTTTAGTGGCTCCCGGAGGAAAGTTCGTTGTTCCTTTTTCTTATAGACTGCAGTGGGATATAGATTATACTAACAACGTTTGTGAATACGAAGCGTTAGTCTTAGGATTAGAGGTTGACAAGAAGTTAAAAATAAATAGCTTAGAGGTATACGGAGATGCAGAGTTAATAGTCAAACAAATAAATCGACAGTACCAAGCCAAGCCTCCCAGATTAAGATCATACAGGAATTGTGCCTGGGATCTGATGGAAAACTTTTTCTCGTCCGTAAATGTCCACTTCATCCCACGCGCAGAGAACTTACATGCGGATGCATTAGCTAAAACAACTTCAACCTTCTCTCCTCCCACGACTTTCAAATTGAAGTATCACATAGATATCAGACACAAACCATCAATACTAGACAATATCCAGCACTGGCAGGTCTTTGAGGATGACGAACAAATTAAGAAGTTTCTGGAAGCAGTAGGTGAATTCTCCGAAACTCATGCAGGCAAACAAAATCAAAATGACCCGATATGGATCATGCAAGAAGGGGAGGATCCTAAAGCTTTCCGAGACAAAATCGTGGATCATCGTATGTTGGTCCTTAAAAACAACCAGATTCTGAAAGGATTGATTCCTTTAGAAAGACTTTTTGATCAAAACGACATACCTGTAAAATCCACCTTACAATCCCCAACCAGAAGAGGTGGAGGATTATGATATAGGAACCAAAGAAGAATCCAGGATGGTAAAAATATCCAAATTCCTCCCTCCCAAAATAAAAATCAAGTATAAAGACCTACTCAGACGGTATAAGGATGTTTTCGCCTGGTCTTATGATGAGTTAAGAACATACGACACTTCTGTAATTGATCACAAGATACCTCTAAAGCCTAGGGTCAAACCATTTAGGCAAAATATTAGACAGATCAACCCCATTTTGTTACCTGTGATTGAAAAGGAAGTTAAGAAACTTTTAGACGTGAAAATAATAGTACCTCTGAGATATTCAGACTGGGTAGAAAACTTGGTCCCGGTCAAGAAAAAGAATGGAGAAATCAGACTGTGTGTGGATTTCAGAAATGTGAATAAGTCGTCTCTTAAGGACAACTATCCGTTGCCCAAAATGGACCATGTGCTAGAAAAGGTAGTTGGAGCCAACCGAATGTCTATGATTGACGGGTTCTCTGGTTATAATCAAATCGCCATGAATGAACAAGATAGAGAAAAAACTGCTTTCACTACACCATGGGGTACGTTAATGTATGATAAAATGCCTTTTGTTTTGATGAATGCAGGGGCCACGTTCCAGTGCGCTATGGACATCGCTTTCATCAGTGAAAGGGATAAGTTCGTAGTCATTTATCTCGACGATTTGACGGTTTTCTCTAAAATCAACGAAGAACACTTGATACATCTTAAACAGACTTTTGAAAAATGTCGCAGGTTTGGTCTATCTTTAAATCCAAAGAAATCACATTTCGTCATGCAGGAAGGTAAGCTTCTGGGTCATATCGTATCTAGGGATGGAATCAGGATTGATCCTAAGAGGATTGAAGTGATAGATACTATAAATATTCCCAGAAATGTAAAAGAAATTCAATCTTTCTTAGGTAAAATAAAAAATTTATGAAGATTTATCCCGAATTTCGCTGAGATTGTAAAACTGAGCACATGTATGTTGAAAAAGGACAGTGAAGTAAAATGGACAACCGAGGCCAAAGCATCGTTCGCACATATTAATAAATTCATAAGTGAGGCACCTGTGTTAGCGAGCCCCGACTATATAAAAGATTTTCTTATTTTCTCATTTGCCTCCGAACACACTATCGTCGTGGTGCTCCTACAAAAGAACGAAGAAGTTTTCGAACAACCGATCGCCTTTTTCAGCAAGAGCCTTAGAGACGCAGAATTGAAGTATGATATAATAGAAAAACAAGTGTACGCCATGGTAAAAGCATTAAAGGCATTCATAACGTGTGTACTACACTCAAAGATAATTGCATACGTACCTACAAGTTATGTCAAAGATATTTTGGTACAACCAGACAACGATGGAAAAAGAGGGTGATGGCTCGCCAAAATCCAATAATTTGATCTGGAAGTCAAACCGACCAAATTGATAAAAGGGCAAGGCCTGGCCAAACTCTTAGCTGAGTCAAATTTCAGAGCCCTACATATCAATTGCCTGCAGGAAGGCGACGAAGACACGAACCTAAATGAGCTGAATGAGGAAACAGGTCCAAACAAGATCGAAGAGAAGTTCATATCATCAGGCTGGTACAGAGACATAGTGTCATATCTTCTAACTCTAAAATGCCCAAATGAGTTATCACCATCAAAATCCAAGACTTTAAAACTTCATGCGGTTAAATATTGTATCGCCGAAAGTCAGCTGTATTGGAAAGATCCACTCGGTTTCCTGTTAGTTTGTTTAGTCGAATCGGAAACTCAGCGGGTTATAGATGAATTTCATGAGGGAGTCTGTGGGGGGCATCACGCTTGGAGAGATATGACTTACAAAAATCTTAGGGCTGGGTATTACTGGCCAAAAAATTTCTCGGACGTTAATGCCAAAGTTCGAGCCTGCAACCCTTGTCAACTATTTGCAGGTAAACAGAAGCTCCCGGCACTGCCTTTAGTTCCAATCAAAGCTAAAGCCTCATTTCAGCAATGGGGTCTAGACTTCATAGGCGAGATTAATCCCCATTCCAGTGCTCAACACAAGTGGATCTTAACCGCAACAGATTACTTTGCTAAGTGGGTGGAAGCCATTCCAACCAAAAGGGTGACAGACTCAGTGGTAATCGATTTCTTAGAAGACAACATTTTGTCTAGATTTGGTTTCCCCTAAAAGATAGTTACAGACAATGCCCAAGCCTTTAAATCTATGGCTATGATCAGCTTATGTCAAAAGTATAACATCGTTCTTGACCATTCCACAGCGTATTACCCCCAGGGAAATGGATTGGCCAAGTCATCTAACAAGAGCCTAGTAAATATAATCAAGAAAGTATTGGATGAAAATAAAAGGTCTTGGCATGTGCACTTAAAATATGCATTGTGGGCGAATCACATAAGAACAAAAAGTTCTATCAGCATTTCACCTTTTAAGATCGTATATGGGACAAATGTTGTGCTACCTATAAACCTAGCGCTTCCAGTGATGAAGTTATGGCAAGATCAAAATGAAGAACCCAATCATGTCACCAGGAGGATAAATCAGTTGATTGAGGTTCAACAACATAGGTTTGAAGTAGATGAAAAGTTGCAGAAATACCAAGATGACATGAAGGAATTATTCGACCGCAGAGCAAAGGACAGATATTTCCTCCCAGGTGATTTAGTATTAAGGTGGGATGCAAGAAAAGAGGAAGCAACAAAACATGGTAAATTTGACCACCTCTAGTATGGGTCATTTAGAGTCTCGGCTCTGGAGGGAAAAAATTATTTCCTACTGGAAAATATAGACGGTGAAATCCTCAATGCCTCTGTCAATGGGCGTTATCTGAAGCATTATATGACGTAACAGTCGCCTAAAAAAAATAAAAATAAATAAATAAATAATTTTTTTGTAAACTTATATAGATATT
>JZKD02S1755705.1:56193-67187 GCA_000966675.3 Picea glauca
GTTGAGGGTTTCCGGTAAAAATCTCTGTGTATTCTGTGTATGAGCCATTGATTAATTTTTGTATTGCTTAAGAATCTATATGCATTGCTTTACTTCGCAGGTTTAAAACTTACACATGTCACTATTTTCGGCCACCTGCCACCCAGGATCTCAGATAGTATAGTGACGAATTTGAGCAGCATAGTTGATTGGTATGTAGAATCTGAATTCTCATATCTCAGAGTTTTCGGGGCTTCTGTTCCCCCGCATGCATTGCCATTATTCATTCCCGACAAGCTAGCTTTTCGTGAGGTTGCTAGACAAACAATAATCGGTGGTATAAGCAAGGAGCTTAAGGGATACTCAAAAAAGGTATGGCCACCTTTTCCTGTTCATTTAAATTCATATTCTTTATTAGATTTTGGGCATGCTAAAGTTGAGGCAACAACCCTGGAAGACCTAAAGTTGGTCCTTATTGAATAAAAAAAGCACGATCCGAAAAGGGTCGTGAGTAATCATTTGGCTAGTTGCGGGCTCAAAAGATTTGAACACGAAAATTCGCCCTCGGATGACATTTTCCTAGGCGCAAGATCTTATGCCGAGATTTTAGCTCGGATCCAAACATTGGCACCTGAAGAGAGGGTCGATGTTCTGAAATTCCAAGAACATCGACGTAGTTGTCTTCCCGCAGTATTACGGGGTGAGAATCCAAGTACAGCGGAGGTGAAACAAAAAGTTGTTGAAGGCTCCAAGGATGCGACTCCCGGTCAAGAAAAACACCAGGACGAGGGAGAGCAAACTAAGAGTTCGAAAGCAGAGATAAAGACTCCCGACCCATCGAAGAAGCAGAGTCTGGTTACTACTCTGGGACAATCAGCGAAGAAAATCAGAGAACCTATCACATCAGTTACTCCCTTACAGTCAACTCGGGAAAATATTGAAGCAGGGTGGATCTTAAATGAAGAGTTGAGGCCTATAAGGGTGGAAGAGCTCCCTCCAGATGAGTTCTTCTTCGATAAGAAAAGAAAGGCAGTGGTAAAGAGAGAATTCTATCAGGAAGGGGAGTCGACAGTCAATAAATACAAAGCTATGATTGATGGAAGGGACAAGAAGAATGAACAGTTCGCCACGGAAATATATGGGACATTAGGGGCATATGCCACAGTGAACCAATTTTCAGTCGAGGTTTTGAAAAACCAGCTGAAATGAAAAAATCACCTCATCAAAACCCTGGAAGCCAAACTAGCCACATCAGCAGAGGCTGCCAAAGACTAGGCGAGTGTAGGAATAGAGCAAGCCAGGTTGGACGATAAAAATGAGATAGATCTTCTCATGACTAAGCTCAAACCAGCACAGCTGGTGGTTCGGGATGGCCAGATGCAAGCAGTGCAGCATAAAGATTTAATCAAATAGCTACAGGCTAGAGTGGAAATCGCCGAAAGTAAAGTGATAGATATCGGGATGTTCCAGTCCCAGGCGATAGAGATTCATAACAGAGTCTCTGCGGCCCAACAAAATTTACTCGCCAAGGTAGAGGTGATTCGGGACAACTGTTTGTTGGTAAATCAAGTTTTGGAGAATTTAACTGCTAGAGAAAGGGAAGCTGGATCAGCATAGGTCGCCCTCCAAGAGGCTGTGATAGCCACAAACAACAGGGATTCGGGAAGTACTCCCACGTTCTCCATTTCGGAGCAGACCAGAGAAAACATTCTATTGAACGAATGGGAGCACAACATCTCGGAAGGCAAGCTGCAAGCCAAAAGGGTAACGAATTCCTTAGAAGAGGCCTTTAGTTCTATAGATGGTAATCTGCTATGCATTGATAGTGGAGGTAATTTCGAGGCATTGATTCAAATAAATATGGCAAAAATCTCGCTTGATTTAAAGGAAAAAGAGGAAAGAGATTCAGCCGAGATCTCACAAGTGACTATGGCAGACATAGTCCAAATAGATAAATCATAAATGTATGATTAAACCAAGTGCGCAATTATGCTCTATCAACATCATAGACAGACAAATGGAAGACAGGCTACCGCAATTAGCCCGAGATTGTTACTCTTTTGAAGCCAATTGTCAAGCGGAACCATCAAGGCTGATATCTCGGTTGGTTGAAAGATGTGTCACCTGTACCGAGTGTGTGCGAGGACAAGCTTCTAGCACCAAATGAAGACAGAGAAGAAGAAATGGAGTGATTGCTCTTCTCCCTATCATAACTAAAAATTTTGCAACGATTGAGATTCCATCTTATTGTAAAACTGTCAAATATACCATAGAAAGAAAGAAAAAGAGGCTGGACCTTTTTGTGTCGATTGTAACAGAGTTTTTACATTTTGAGAGCAAATACAAAGCAAATCTGAAGATTCTCAATTCTGTCACGACTGTGTTATGAGTTTGTTTTCTTGTATCTCACATTTCATTTCATTTCATATTCGTATATGATGAATGCTTCACTATAATTTAGTACAACCTCTACTATAGCAAATGAATTTTGGTTTTCTATATTGTTTATTGTTTTTCCTCTGTACCAGTTGTTAGCAGGTGTAAGACCAGTCAACACTTTCATAATCCTATATATATTTTATGCTTCATCGGGTTATTTCCTTACATGTTTCTTCTCCTGTTTATACGTGAGATTCTCCCTTGATAGGAGCCTTACTCAATAGACAACTAAATGTTTTCTCCCACCTCATACATTTTATTAAAATATAACCCAGTTACAGGAAAGAGCCTTTGATTTGCACCCTATTTTATTCCTAAAACCGTAAACTCTCTTTCATACAACCGAATTGAGACAACACTTAATTTCCCTCTGAAGTTTTCTTATTTTACTGTTCCTCCATGATTGTCCATGTACCAACACATCCCAATATCGAACCCGGATTATCAAATCAAATGCACATTGCCTTAAACCTTTCCGATACTATTCTTAAATCAGCCACTACCCGGGTTGAACTCCAACGTTCATGGGCAGCGATTGAATAGGATATAAACATTCAGGAATAGTTGGAATATAGACAATGCCAACACCGAAATCTTCCCTAGTTTCCCTTGCCAATGGTTGACGTTTCTCTCTTCTCTACCCTTTACCCACTTTCGGATGCCTAGACACTGTACTTCTAAGCCTTAAGTACAGACTCTGGAACAACACTGGGTATTTATCTTTTTTCTGATGCTCTGTTAAAGACTTCTTTCTGACAGACACCAAATTGGCTACCCAGAGAGAGTGTCTGACCTGAAAGATAATATTGGAATCTAACAATCTCTTCAGCTCTTGATACATCAAAGGTTCCATAGATTGGTGGTACTTCCTAATATTTTGTTGGAAATATTTTACTCCATATTTTAATGGGATCATGTGTTGGATAATGCAAGTATCATAAGTTTTCAATTCTCAGTAGGACCAAGAAAAGACATCTTGATATTATTTAAACAATTTAAGATAAGATTTTCTGTCTTCTTTGGACATTGTCTTACCTAAATTGACATTCTTGGTATTCTCAGGGGTTCCTAGGTTTATAGTTTCGTTTACAGGACATGATCTCCCTATTTTTGTATTCTTTGGTCCTCTAAATCTTTCCCTTGGGTCAAAAAGGTTCTCCAGATTGGCTACTCCTTTCGGTATCGTGTGAAACTTGGGTTTGTCATCAAAGTGATCTTTTCCCTTATTTTGTCCGTGGAGATCTTATTATGTGAGTATTTCTTGGAATACTTCATCATCAATGGCCAAATATTTAAAATTCTCTTGTTTAGTCAAGAAATCTACAATCTATTCATCCCCTTCAAAGAATTTCCAGCTAGAAATGTTGTTAGGTACCAACGGTTTGTATAGCAGTTCTACTGAAAACCTTGAGGCTTCATAATCTTCTAAAGAAGATAATCTTGAGGTTGCAGTGGCTAGAGAATCAACAAAGGTATTTTTCATCCTGGGAACAATGATAATGTTGAAGGCATCAAAATTGTCTATCAGTTTGTGCACCTCTTGATAATAATTCCTTAAGTGAGGTGAATTGCAATTGATGGTATTCTTCACTTGCCTGAGGATAATTTTAGAATCTCGAAAGACTTTCAATTCTTTGATGTTTAAGTCAATGGATTTCTTTAGTCCCTAGACTAGAGCTTCATATTCAACAATGTTATTAGTGCATTCAAATTATAATCTACAAGATAGGAAACTTAATTTCCCCTTTGGGTCAATGAGGATGCATCCTGCTCCTGGCCCCTCTTGTGATTTAGAGCCATCAAAGTACAACGTCCAAAATTGGGGAAGAAAATTTATGACTTCTTCATGTCTATCTATTTTAACAATTTCAACCTCCTTATCTGCTACTCATGTCGGAGAATCCTAATAGAGGATGCTTTCTTCTGTGGCTGCTAGTACGTTTATTTGACATATCATTTCAAATTTTTGTGTGGAAGGTATGTCATACATATGAGGGGAGAAATTACTATAATCAGAATCGTGGGAGTAGTTTCATAACACATGCAACTTTATTGACGAGGTTTCATTTGGGGTCTCTAAATCAATGACGATATGTTTGAGGTATCTCTATTTGTCGATCCTGATCATGTTTGGATTTCCTTTCAATGGAAACCAGAGGTGAGACCATTCGGTACTAAAGTATCCATTTAATTTCTCAGACCATTCTCGAATAAGTAGCATTCCATAATCCTCCAGGATGTCTACCATGATTATGTCAATTACTTGAACAAATTCAGGGTGTGTAGAAATTCTAATCATGACATATTTCAGTTCCCCAATGAACTTTACCTGATTCCTATCTAGGTGTATGACATGTTTATCACTTTTGATCGGGGTTGCATTCAATTTCTTGCATATTGACAATGGCATGACATTTGAAGATGCCCCTTAATCGACTAGGCAATTATGTAGATTTATGTTAAAAATATCAAATGTCAAGAGAAAAGGAGGAACAAAAGGCCTTCCTCTTTTGTCTAAAGAACAAGCATTCACACTCGTCTTATTTGTTAAGTCTATGGGAGATGAGACGTCACCTTGGTCCATACGTATCATAGGGGTATCTATTAATTTTAAGGCATGTAACAAAAAATCATTTTGTTGAGGAATCTTTCACATGTCCATGATAGACACATTACCTTTCATTTTCTTCAAGTCTTCTACCACATTGTAGTCTAGCTTAGGCATTTCTCATGTGTGTACGTTTGTGGGATTTATTTGGGAAGAATATAGTGGTTTTGGGTGATCATCCGCTTGATTCCCTCGAAATGATTGAGTAGTGGTGGGGTTACTTTGTATAGGTTGACTTCTACCTCGCGTCTGTATAGCCATAATCTCAGCAGGGTGTCCCTGCGCCTCAGTGACATCATTGAAAGGTATCGGGTAGTTGGAATCCCATAACAACATGGTTGTCTCTTCAGGTGGTTCTTGGATTTCTTGATTGGTGACATTTATTGTTGATCCATTGGGTTTCTCGGTTAGAGAACATTCGTCTAGGAATCGATTAGCCATTAGATTCATAGCATGCAACCATTGAGGGAAATCCTTTTCTAAATGTTTTTATTGATGATATGTACAGAAGGAGTCAAATGCTACGTTCCCTAAGTCGACATTTATGTTGGTTGGGGGGGTTCTATAGCTTTGAAAGGTGGGTTTCTTTTGAAAAATGGTTTATAAGGTATTTGACTTTGGTTTCCTTCCCCAACACTCATTTTCATATCTATGATCTCGTTGGAAAATGTTTTGATCATCCGATGTAGGTTTTCTATGTCCCCTCCCTCTTTTTCGGGACCTTGTTCTACTTTTTTTCCCCGGGGTCTAATAAAAAAAATTCCCCTCTTGGGTGGAGGTTGGGTTTCCTTTGTTATTAGTGAGATCTGACCTTCTTTTCATCCTTTCATTTGGAACTCAATTGTTTTAGCTTCTTCAAAATTTTCAGCTAGAGTATTCTTGGTGGCCCTTTTTACGAACATGGAAATAGAAGCTTGGAGAGCATTAGCGTTTAATTCAATCTGTAGCTCTGGAGTGGGTCTAGCCTTGGGTTGGAATTTGTTCAAAATGGTGGTGAACATTTGGTTGAAATATTAGACCTTTTCTTTTGGATTCATAGTGGTAGCTAAAATTTCAGCCATTAAAGCTCCTGTAGTAGTTTCTTTAGCAAACTTGTCCAAGAAATCCTTTTGAAACTTTGTCCAGCTAGTTGAAATACCAGGTTGAAGATGAATTTTCAAAATTATAAGGGAAAATTATACACACCACATATGGCTAATATGAACTTGTTTATATGATCTTCAGGAAATCCATAGGTTTCAGGATCAAATTTGGGAAGTATCTTTTTTGGATGTCTGGGTAGGTTATGCATCCATCCTGGAATCGCCAGAGAATATCTTGCCAACCATGGTTGGTTATCTCAAGGGTGATCTCCCCATTCTTCATAGTTATCATTATTATCCCCCATGTCTTCTAATTTGTAACCTAAGTGATTAGAGTTGGACCCTTTCTCTTTAGATTTAGAATTTTCAGGTTCAAAGTAGTTACTAGATAGTGGGGTGACGACTAATATTTCGGGTATTAGACCAAGGGCTTGTTCGATCTCTGTGAGGGAAACGTCTATCATGTATTCTACCATGTGGATGAATACCTGATCAGGGGTGTCAACAACTGGTATTATTATTTGTTTTCTTCGAGGAAGTAAAGGAGAAAAAGGTAATGCTCCGATCTATCGGGCATAAGCTCTGGTGATTCTTCTAAACTTATTTAACTCTTTGTGGGGAAGAGTGTAAGTTATTTCAGGGTACGAGCGTTATTCCTCTTCATGTTGAGGTGATTTACTCATAGTGGGAGTACTCTATGTATGTGGGTTGTCTTGAGAATGACTAGTCGTGCATGTGGGTTGTTTTGAATCTATAGGCTTTTCAAAATATATTATCAGAGATATTGTTAGCCATGAATTCATTCAGACCTCCTTCTAGTGCCAATTTTGTTGAGGGGTATGAAATCCCTTTGACTCAACAGTAGGAACCAAACCCACTTAAGAGGCCCAATTATACTCCTAAGCATTTATTGAATGGTATGGTTCTCCAGATTTGTGATCTGGCTAAATTTATCGATGGGCTTTAATCGTGACTATTAGATGTGTTTTTCTGTGAAACCTTTCCTCGGGCTACGTAGTTCTCTTTTTTTTCTTTTCTAACATTCGTGAAAATGAAAGGTGGATAGCCTTCATACCTTAGCATGCAGGAAATGAGGATCTAAAATACTTCAAGCTAGAAAATAATATTATTTTGATTCGTAGGCATTCAACATCATCTGAGATAATTGTTATAGAAAGAAAATACATATGTGATATGAAATTAGTGCAAGAAAATTAATTTTCAATTCTTTACTATCAATCACATATTAACACAATTGATTTCTATTCATCAATTAGAATAAAAGAACTATCGCAGCATTATAAGATAACTTAAATAACAGATAGAACAACTCTTACTCAATACAACAACAAATATTGAATTCAAAGACATAGATAATCCTCCTCGGTCCAATCACATTGACGCCTCAGATGAAAGAAGTGTCTTTGGTTCTAAACAAAACTTCTAAATTAAAATAACTTGCACAAAAGAAATTCTCTTACAATATTCCATAAAACGTCTTTCTCCCCAAAACCATCGACCATGAACACAAGGTCAATTCTCTTATTTATAAAAAATAACTAAACCAAAAATAGCTACTAAAGTTGTGTTAAGTCAAGAAAACGACACATTGCAGACTTTATCTATATGTTCTCTTTTGTTTCTCTTTATATCATCTTGTCATTTCACTGAAGTGGAATGTTCCTCTTGTATTCCAACCATCTGAAAAAGAGATCTTTGCATGTATTTTCATATGGGAATCTGTGTTGATCCATCAGAGCAGAGAGGACCTCCTTTATCAATTGCATGTTCTTTGTACTTGATTAGTTTGACATTCATGCACTGTAAGACTGTGAGAGATTTAATCATAGGCTCCGAGAACTTATTCACTTGACCCGAGATCATGCTTGAGACTTGTGAAATATATGTTTCTCATACCCGGTCTTGCTCTACCTGTCGTTTAACTATGTCGCGTAAATTGATGAAATCCTCTGGTGGGCCAAGCTCTGGAAAGTCGATATTCCTCATCTCCTGGTTAATTTTTTCCCAAATTTTCTCACATTCTTCTCATATTTCCTGCATTTTACGTCGGGGTTCTTGGACCATCTATAACCAGTGTTCAACTTCCTTCCATATTCAGGCGATGTTGTTGTCCATTATCACTCGAATGCCATGTTATTTTGTATCTTGGCCCTTCTGTACTTCGTTGATGTAGTCGATCCATTCCAAGGCTTAATGTGCCTTATCATACCATCACTACATGTATTTGTAGGTGTCTATCCCCGTAAGGCTATCTTCTTGAAAACCAGTTATTCGGGTGGTGAAGAGGTCTCTTTCCCTTGTGAATTGTGCATGCATCTCTTGGAACTCACTTTTCAAGAGTACTACCACCTGTGTTGAATTTTGGTAATACTCAACTTGATGTTGTAGGTGGTCCAGCTCTTTCTTCATGGAAGCGGCCTCCTTTTCATACCTTTTTTCCATGTCTAATGTGGCATCGATTATGGCCATCCCTACTCTGATTAGCTCAGTCATCCTGGCACTTTATGTGTCAAATATCGTCTCTTATGTGGTTATGAATAGGGTTCTATCAAGAATAAGATTCTTTTTCCTAACTATTATTTTCATCACAGCCTTCCTTTTCCTATCATAAGCAATAGCTTGTATATCAACGATTTCGTCTACTAGTTCAGGAATCTGCTGATCCCCCCAGGATAGAGTATTTCCTAGGATTCCTTCCATATAGAGGTGTTTCATGATAGTTCATCTATCTATTCCAAGGGTGGGCACCTGACCTCCTTCTTCCTCAATCAATGATTTATGTGGTATTGTTGGTGAAGGAGCTTGTTTTGTTCTATGGCTTGTTCTTCTCAGCTCCCTAGCAGGGGAATTCCTTGTGCGTTCTAGTGACTTGGCCTTCTGTTGGTCCTCGTCAGTTGATGGAGTATTTGTCCTAAATGGAGAAGTAGGCGGAGGATCGGTATTAGTTGGGATTTCATCCGTTGGGATGTTGATTTATGGCTACCCCGTTGCTTCTTCTTGTTCACCTATATCCATGTCATTCTTATAATTGTCATCATGAGGTTGTGTTTCTCCCAATGGTTGTGTTTTTAGTTGATTGAGAAATATAGTGTCAAGAGTGGTCCTGGCTTCCAAGCTGCCTTCTTGGGGATTTGGGACCAAATCATCAGAGGCTGGAGTAGATGTCTCCCCTGGTTCTTCCTCTTGTGTGATTAGCATTGGGGTTATGTGTAAATATTTTGAGCCTTCCTCATCATCGTATATGGTGATTAAATCTATGAGGACAACATGCATACCTGTCTCGCTTGATGCTCTTGCTGGCCTTCGTTGAACTGCAATCGTCATTGACGATCCTTCCTGGGGTGACATAGGGATAATTTTTTCTTGGTCGGAAGTCTCTCCTGGTGGAAATGCTTTTGAGCCATTTAGTTCTGCCTCCTGGCCATTTGTATCGGCCAAGGTAATTCTCTAGGGTCCTACAAAAGGGTAAAGTTGGGGATATTCCTCTAATCTTTGCTTATCTCTCATGACTTCTTCCAATAACAATGTCCCCCTTTTTCGTGCTTCTGTCGCTTCTGCTACTTTGTTTTCTTCTCCTACCTTGATGGATTCTTGAGTTGTGTGCTCTATTGTCTTAACTTGTTCATCCATGGTCATTTATTTGAATTTGGTCATACTAGGGTTATCCCTTCTATGGAGCACTTCCTCCCAATCTTGGGCGCCCTCGGTAAATATCTCATCTTCAAAATTTTCATGAGCATATGGCCAACATGAGGATACCTGTGATGCGTGTTGGAGTACCAAGCCTTTTGGATCATGCTTGCGAAAACGTCCCGTGGGGAACCGATACTAAAGCTGACTCAATCCTTCTTGTTTTTCATGTGCGGTGTCTTTGACCTTATAAAACCCAATATGAAAACCATAGGGTATGAAAGCCCCCTTCTTATCCTTCACTAGAGAAGAATTATAGCCTTGTAGGATGGTCTGGTAAAAAATATCTCCCAATCTGAGACGGTTTGGGACATGAATAGGGAGTGAGTGTGGTGCACCAATATCCCCGAACAATCTAATGTAAGTGATTGTTTCTTCGAAATACCAGTGGCCAACTTTGGATATCATCTTTTTGGCTGTCGATAAAAGCCTTGGGAATTCTTTTCTAAATATAATAAAGTGTATTCTGGCTATAAAATAATCACATATCATGGCATAAAATATTTTGTACATATTCTCCCACAAAATGTTGAAATAAACATGCACATGTAACTCGACAACATGCCAGCTTAAATTCATACCTACGAAAACGTTTCTCGCATAGATTATGTTCAACAGGTAAGATGCCATGTAGAAGACTGATGTTTCTCCATATTTTGGTGTTTGGGATTGTAGGATGTTGATGTTGGAAATGTGTAACAGTTAGCATATGCTTGTCATTGATGGCAAGTACAACAGTGAAGATAACAAGCAAACAGAAGACAAAGGAAATTAAACTCAGGAGGAATAGCAGTCTTATATGCGCAAGAAGCATAGGAAAGAGACCGAGAACCGTCGGATCTCACTCGGAAATCCCGACAGCTGTTGGATCAGGAGAAGCTGCGCAGATGTTAAGCACAGGAGTTAAGCGCAGAAAAGAAGTGATCTAAGCCATCATATTGGAAGCAAACCCCGACAGCTGTCAGATATGCAGAAGCTGCGAGGGAGATAAGCCATCGGAGAATCGGGGATCGCGATTTCAAAATGCAAAGAACACTTGACAACGGAAAATCCGATTTCGCGATATGCGATTTCGTGATATGATCGCAGCCGTTAAAGCGAAAAAGAGGTCTGGACCGTTGATCTCATTCATCGGAGAATCGGGGATCGCGATTTCAAAATGAAAAGAACTCATG